>OY992876.1:73132020-73168403 GCA_963921405.1 Cepaea hortensis
TACTACTACTACTACTACTACTACTGCTACTACTACTACTACCACTACTAGTACTACCAATACTACTACACTATGCTACTACTGCCCCTACTACTGCTGCTACTTCTACTATACTACTATTACTACTACTACTACTACTACTACTACTACTACTACTACTACTACTACTACTACTACTACTTTTACTACTACTACTACTACTACTATTACTACTACTACTACTATTTCTACTACTATTACTACTACTAATACTACTACTACTACTACTACTACTACTACTACTACTACTACTACTACTACTACTACTACTACTATTACTAGTACTACTAGTACTACCACCACCACTACTACAAGTGCAGTAAGTTAAAACTGTCAATGAAGCTCCTGTTGAAGCAGAGGTAAGGTACTTGAAACAAGACAAAATAATATTGGGTTAATTTTTGAAGCAAAAAGTAAAATGCTTAAAATAAGACACAATAACACTGGTATCATTTTTGAAGCACAGTAACATAATTTAAGCAAGACATAATAACATTAGTATGATTTTTGAAGCTAGGTAAGGTTCTTTAAACGAGACGCAATACCATTAGTATCATTTTTGAAGCAACGTAAGGTACTTTAAACAAGACAAAATAATATTAATATCATTTTTACACAATAAGATACTTTAAGCAAGACACAATAACAGTAGTGTAATCTTTTAAGCAAAGTAAGGTAGGTACTTTAAACAAGACACAATAATATTAGAGTCATTTTTGAAGCAAAGTAAGGTACTTCAACGAGACACAATAACATGGCTTACCCAACAAGCTGATGTTGATGCTGTCCTTGAATCCCTCTCTGACAAACACAACAATGTTGACAATGTTGGCCCCAATTCCGAATAGACTGATCACACCAGAGAGTCCGACCAAAAATACGTTGAGGATGAGTCGAGCCAGGTGTGGGCTCACCTGATCCAGGGTGGAGATAGTTGGGTGACTGATGTTGATGTTATTGTTGTTGTTGTTGTTGTTCATTGTGACTACAAAGGATATGTTTATTGGTTACTTTAGCCCAGAGCAATGTTCATTTCCGTTTATCTTGGGGATGTTTCACAAGGCATGAATGTTTATAGAATCTAGAAGGATGTAACGTGAAAGATGAAGAGTACGTGTTGGCTGGTTGGTTGGTTGGTTGATGGGTGGGTGGGTGAGTGGTTGGTTGGTTGGTTGGTGGTTGGTTGCTTGGTTGCTTGGTTGCTTGCTTGGTTGGTTGGTTATTGGGTAGTCTGTTTGTGGGTTGATTGGTTGAAAGGTTGGCTAGTTGACTGGTTGGTTGACTGGTTGTTTGGTTGGTTGGTGGTTGAATGGTTGGCTAGTTGACTGGCTGGTTGAATAGTTGGTTGGTTGGTTGGTTGGTTTACTAGAGAGTTGATTGGTTGGTAGGCTTGTTGGGTGATGGCTAGGTTGGTTGATTAATTGGTTTGTGGCTAGGTTGATTGATTGTGTGGTTAATTGTATGGTTGTATGTTTTGATCATTGATTGTCTCGTTAGTTGATTGGTTGGTTGCTTGGTTGATTGATTGGGTTGGTAGAATGGTTCGTTGGTTTGTTAGTTGATTGAGCTGTTGTTGGATTTGTTGGTTGATTCTTTCATTTGTAAATTGGTTGGTTGATTCTTTCGTTTGTAAATTGGTTGGTTGATTCTTTCGTTTGTAAATTGGTTGGTTGAGTTGTTTATTGATTTGTTGGTTGTTTGGTTGGGTGAGTGGGATGTTAGTTGTTTGGCTGAGTGGAAGATTGATTGGTTGATTGTGTTGTTCGCCCGTTGATAAAGTGACTGATTCATTAGTTTTATTGATTTGATGATTTGTTGGTTCATTGAGTGGTTAGTTTGATTGATTTGTTGATTGTTTGGTTGATACTTTGGTAGTTTAATTAGTTAGTTGGTTTGTTTTTGGCTGATTTATTCGTTGGTTAGTTAATTGGTTGTTTTGGTTTGTTGGTTGGTTGAGTGGGTGGATGGGCTTTTCAAGTATTTGGAAAACACAGGTGTATCTCTTGATTCAGATGCATTTTCTTTAAGATCGAATTGACTCCTGTCGCAGTGATTTTGGTCTAGAGCAGTGGTTCTCAACCGGTAGGGAATTTTTCCCCCAGGGGGGAATTTTAGGGTTTCCAGTTGGTAAGGGAGGGGGGGGGGGAGAATTAAGATTATGTCAATATCGCGTTAATACAAGAATCAATTACTCGATATTGTTGTTTTCCTCCATACTTTATGGTTCTGTACTTCTCTCCCTTCTGACATTCGTTTTATAATGTTAGTAGACCCACAAATCACATTTTATGTAGACGTCTAGACTTGTTCTAGTATGTGTTAATAAATTTAACTTCCATTTCTACGTATACTGTATAGGGGAAGGGGGAGGATTCTATATGGAGGAAATACGAAAAGGGGGGGGGGGGGGGGGTGACATTCTGGACATATGGTGAAGGGGTGTATGGGCCAAAAAGAAAGGTTGAGAACCACTGGTCTAGAGTCTTTCCTCCACACACGGTACCGAAGTACTCTCTCTAAGTGGGATGTGCTGCAGAACGCTTTTCCTCTTTAATACATGTCAAAAGTGGGGCGGCCATCTATAAACTGTCCTTATGACGTCACCGTGTTCGTCTGTACCGTGATGTCACGCGCTTAACACTCTTGACACCCTTAACAACAATATTAACCGGTCACAAGACAACGGCATAGTTATTGTAATATTTATCTCACTTTTAAGATTTGGATTTTAATCTTCGTAGTTCATCTCTGTCCTTAATTCGCGTCGTCGTGTCTTTGGGCTTCCATTATTTCGTTCTCCTTATGGGTGACAGACTATCGGGGCCCGCAAGGAAAGCAAAGGATAGTAACACTGCCACCTTTCAAGCATGACGTAAGAGGCGACTCAGAAGATATGTGCTTACTGCATGCTACTCCACCACGCATTCATATCACAATGTATTTTTCTATATTACCCTACCATGCGCAATAGATATGTGAGATACTAAAGTATTATTTATTTATTTCCTTTGATATGTAACTATGCAATATGCACTTGACGAGATGCGGCGAAATATTTATTCATTAATTCAGTAACATGTTCATTGCAGAACGTAGCTCCCATAACAACTTTCCGGAATACTTTTCATTCAGCGAAATATGCCAGGCAATAAATGGTGAAACATATTGTTTGCGGCTTCTGTGTGTACCGAAAGATGAGTTGTTGGATAGGTCGGATGTAAGACGAACCTACGTGTCTAATTTGTGACCCTTTGAAAATAAAGTGATGTCTTTCGTTCGTTTGTTCGTTCGATCGTTCGTTAGTTCGTTCGTTCGTTCATTCGTTCTCTCGTTCGTTCGTTCGTAGAAAACTCCAGCTACAAAATCTAAAATAAATACCCATAAACAACTCGATTCAGCTCATCGTAAGTCTGTGCCCAATGTTCTTAACATCTTGTATAACTATATTCACATGTTGGCATTCTGGCAGCGGCCTTATGCATAGTATACCTGCGCGGGTTGTTGGTTTGTGTAGTCTCCTGTCTGTTCCACTTTGCACATGGGGCAGTGATATTCACTGGCACAGGAACGGAGCATTATTGGGACGAACCATTGCTGTGAAGTTGGAACCGCGATTAACTAGCTAATTAACTAACTAATTCACATGAAATATTTCAGCATGCCAGTTTTGTGAATAAGCGGGTGTGCTGGCGAAGTTGATAAGAACCGAGCTTGTAATGTCATGAGAACGGGTCGATGTCTGGGCTCATCGCTTGTAAAATGAGGGACAGAGGTCCATCTATTCCTCCATGCTCTCTGAACAAACAATCATGTGATACCGCTAAAACAACATTTTACCGTGGCATAAAACTTCTTCGGTACAATTGATTTATTTTATATTATTTTCTGAATAAGTTAATTCTTCATCTTTCTGTTGTGATCGCATTGCTGACATTGGGATACTGTGTGGTGAGGTCCTAGTCTCTTCCACGATGGCCAGCCATGTTCACTATTGTGTCCTAAACACGCCACATGATGGCGCAGAGGAAGCCTGGACATTGAACAAGCAATTAGAAAGTCGAATAGAAGTGGGTATACAGAAAAATATGTCGTATTGCATGGAAACAAAAACAATCAAATACAGAGGTTCTAGAAAAACTGGGTATGAAAAGAAAGTTAATGAAAGAAACAAAAAAAGAGACAAGTAACATATTTTGACCACGTTAAAAGACACAACACTCTTTTAAAAACCATACTGGAGGGCAAGGCTGAGGACAAGCCGGCTGAGGTAGACAACGATACAAGTGGGAAGAAAACAACAAGAGATGGACGAACATCAATCTGACAAAATATACAGTCAAGGCTAGAGACAGACAGTGCTGGAGATCCATTGCAGCCAACCTTCATTGTGAAGACGGCACTTGATTGATTGAATTCTTCATCTATGAACTGACACATATCTCTGTCATAGGAAATAGCACTGAACTACTAACACAGTGCTGGAGATGATGTATATCTTTACTTATTTGATCAGTTAAACTAGCCAAGTCGACTTCTGTGACTTTGACGTTAGACAAGGCAGTGTCAAAATTATCCGACATATCGAATCGAAAATATACTGAATTTTAACCTTCCCAGGAATCACAAAGAGCCCAAAGAAAAGCTGGAGTTAACTGCTACGTCCTGTAAAGTATATGCAACAAACTTTTTTTTCATCGAAACGAGGGTTCGTAATCAGCCAGAAGCGATTTGGAAACAGGTTACTGTCAAACTGCCAACTGTCATCTACTGCCTGTAGTAACTTGCGGTGTAGGACCGACGTGTCTTGAATTTGAGGAATTAAGGCCGCCTGGCGTGCGCAGTCGCCGCGAAATGTGCAGGTTAGGGTTTTCTTAAGCAGATTACTGGTGCTTTGATTTCGGTGGTGTGAGGAGTCGACAGTTTAGAAAACAATGCCAAAATACCGTACATAAAGTTGGCTAGTAAATGGTAGAGGTGATTGCAAAATTCGACAAAAGGACTTGCACCTATGTTTTCATTTCGTCAGCGATTATACGTAATTTTATGGACAGGATATACCCACTAAGAAATCAACTGAAAGTGAAAGTTAACTGGACTCTAACAAACATTAACCTTACATAAAATAGACTGTTTAACAATCAACAAACAATCAAAAACAAAAGCCTCGGGGTGTCCAGTTGGTCATTTGTCAAAGTACACGAGTTCCTGCAGCGAGGCGATGTCGTCATTTGGAGGTGACGGGTTCGAATCCGGGTCGGTAACTATAGCTTCCAATGTTTATATTGTCTAGTGCGTCCTTTAGTCCTTACGTTCTTCTTCTACTTCTACAAGTGCCAAACAGTACATGTTTGTTTATTTATTATATGTCTTAGTAGTCTCAAAGTGTTCCCGAATTTATATTTAAGATCAAAAACATCGAAATTTTCAGAACCAAAATAGTTGTTATTTTCATGTTTTTCGGCCTGACATAAGCATTATTATTCATGTCACTAATTACCAAGAATCTGTGGAATTACCTATATGACTGAGTAATTTAATTTAATATCACCACACGCAAAAGAATTTTTGAAAACAGGTGCAGCCCTCGGGGTGGTTAGATCATAATATGAGGGTAAATATTGATTAGCACTTATAATAAGATAGAAACGAACTTACCAACGGGATTCATTTTTATAACAGCACGTCTAATAATTATTGATTTCCATAAGAGGAATAACGGCTGCAGTATGATATAACAATACACCACTTTGTATGTTTTAATTTTGTATATATTTCCCTAATCCTTAACTTCTAATATAATATATACTTATCTTTCTTTATGGTCATGGCTGTGTATAATGTGTAGCTAGCGTAAGAGTGGAGGAGGATTATCATACATGTATTGTTGTTGTTATTGTTAATTTTAAAAATCTGTCTGTGTTGTGATTTCCGTCATTCGGCTCAATGCTTATCATCATCATCATCATCATCATCATCATCATCATCATCATCATCATCATCATGTCATCATGTTATCATGCCGTTAATTGTGGGTTGTCATGTTTCGCCATCTCACAAGATTACCAGAGTCGTGGACCAGTCCCGTGTTCTTGTCTCGACCATACTTTGTGGTCAAGGCATCCAGATATTTACTTCCCTGCCTTCCCCTGACTCTTTTTTCCTAACTGTTGCCAGTTGTAACCAAGTACTTTAATTTATTTCTCTCATAACATGTCCAAAATATTGTGACTGTTTACGTCTAATTTCTCTAATCAATTTATGGTTTTCATACGTTTTTCCACATCTGAAGTCGGAGTGGGTCCACCTGATGAGGAGGGACACTATTAATAGAGAAAGCTAATTCACACGCAAAATTCAGTCAATCACTATTATAAACAGTGTGTATGGACTACGCTTGAGTTCAAAGCGAGCGAGTGAAAAAAAATATGCTTCTTCTAGGACTTGCTCGTTTTGTTTTATGTCTATCAAGGGTATTTTTTTACATTTTCCTCAGAAACCACATTTACACTGTCATTAGATGTTTTTCGATTTGTCTTCTCATTGTCCACGTTTTCCATCCATAGAAAAGTATTGGTACTATGTGGTACTTCAAAACTCTTTTCTCGTTGCAGCTGACATCTTTTTATTGGTCAGTATGCTTGCTTGCTTGCTTGTGTTCGTTGGCTTGAGCTCCAACGCGAAGTCCTGTATGTCGGATGAAGGCATCCTGTTGTCCAACATCAGTGTAATGTCATGCAGGACCTGAGGTTTGCTTGAGTATCTGTTGTCCCATGTCTGGATTATCATAAAAGAATATTACAACGTCACCCATCGAAGGCTATGCTGAAGATTGTCCAATCGCCGCGACTGACGTCCGTCAATCGATGTGGACCCGAACGATCAGGCTGCATGCCATCATGAAATAGCCGCACTATTTGGATAAACTTTTGTGGACAGCGATATTTTGCCATAATCTTCCACAGTCCTTCTCCGCTGACTGTATCAAAAGCCTTGGTAAGGTCAATGAAAGTGGAGAACATTTCAGAGTTTTGTTCCTGACATTTCTCTTGCAGCTGCCTTGCAGCAAAAATCATGTCAACAGTTCCTCGTTCTTTACTGAAGCCACATTGACTCTCAGGAAGAAGTCCTTGATGGAGATGGGCCGTGAGGCGATTGGGAAGAATTCTGGCGAGTATCTTCCCTGCGATTGAGAGCAAGGAGATGACTCGGTGGTTGTCACAGGATTGGCGGTTTCCTTTACCTTTGTAAAGGTGGACTATTGACGCGTTCCTTGAAATCTTGTGGCATGGTCTCGTTCACCCATATGTTTGTAAAGACTAGGTGAAGCTGCTCTGTTATTACCGGCTCACCTGCCTTGTATATCTCTGCTGGGATGGAGTCAGGACCAGGCGCCTTTCCACTGGAAAGTTGCTGGATGGCTTTGATTAGTTCCACTATGGTTGGCAGGTCATCAGGATGCTTTAGTAAAGTGGAGAAAGGAATGTTTCGTGTGGAATGGCTCACATCGCTTCAGATGTCACGGATTGTAAGAATTGCATGGATTTTTTTCCTTGGCCATACGGGAGGGCGGGTGAATGAATAGGCTGATGGGCTGGCAGGGAATGCACCTCTTGGTAGTCGATTGCCTATGGGAAAGCGAGAGGTGGTCGTGCGCTTGTGGGACCAGGTGGAGAAGGCGAGGGAACAGATTGAGAACCGTAAGTGGAAAGGACGAGATAGTGGGGGATTAGCCGGGGTTCTGGTAGAATCTCAAAACTGATAGGGAAGACCAGGAGAACTTTAAATCAGATAGCGGTGGGAACAATTAGTAGTGTAACTCTTCGCTGGCTGTTGAACGAGGGGACGGGGCGCATATGTGAATGTCCTGATTTGCTTTTTTTTGCGCTCGCTCGCTTTGAACTCAAGCGTAGTCCATACACACTATTTATAGTAGTGATGGACTGAATTTTGGGTATGAATTAGCTTTCCCTATTAACAGTGTCCCACACCATCAGGCGAACCCACTCCGACTTCAGAGGTACTTGTAATTAACGTCCCTAAGTCAAAGATGACATGTCAACATTTTAGACCAGCTGTCCGGTGTAGGGGTTGAACCTCGGCAACAGCACACCGTATGTTTAAGGATATGCGTTCTTACCCTTTCGGCCATGTGGACCTGCAGAGAGATGGTTTTATTCTATGTACAAATACCAGAAGGAAGACGGCTATGCTCAGTGGACCATATCAATGTTAAAGGTTAGAAAACTGAGCTCTGTGTAAAGGCACCAGAGTTAGAAACGATAAGACTTCGTTCTATGAACCATATCTGTATTAAAAAGGTTTTGTTCTATGGACCATATATGTGTCAAAAAGGGTTTATTCTATGGACCATATCTGTGTCACAATTTTTTTTCTATGGACCATATCTGTGTTTCAATTCTATGAACCATATCTGGGTTACAAAGGTTTTGTTCTATACACTATATCATTGATTAGATGGAGATGGCTTTGTTCTATGGGCCATATATGTGTTAAATAGGCTTTATTTTATGGACCATATTTGTGTTACAAATGTTTTGTTCCATGGACCATATCTGAGTTACAAAGGTTTCATTATATGAACAATATCTGTTTTAAAACACCTTTGTTCTATATATTATATCAGTGTTTACAGGGAGAAGGCATTGTTCTATGGATCACATCTGTGTTACATAGGTGTTGTTCTATGGACCATATATGTGTTAAAAAGGCTTTGTTCAATATACCATATCAGTGTTTACAGAGAGAAGGCTTTGATCTATGGACCATATCAATGTTATCAACGAGAAGGTTTTGTTCTCTAAAGCATATCAGAGTTAGACGTAAGAAAGCTTTGTTCTATGGACCAGATTATTGATAAGAGGAAGAAGGTGTTGTCGATGGACCATATCTGTCTTTAACAGGTTTTGTTATATGGACCATATCTGTGTTAAAAATGTTTTGTTCTATGGACCATATCTGTGTTAAAAAGGTTTTGTTCTATGGACCATATTGTGTTAAAAAAGGTTTGTTCTATGGACCATATCTGTGATAAAAAGAGTTTGTTATATAGACCATATCTGTGTTAAAAATGATTTGTTCTATGGATCATACATGTGTTAAAATGGCTTCGTTCAATATAACATATCAGTGTTTACAGGGAGAAAGCTTTGTTCTATGGACCATATCAATGTTATCAAGGAGAAGGTTTTGTTCTATAAACCATATCAGAGTTAGACGGGAGAAAGCTTTGTTCTATGGGCCCGATTATTGATAAGATGGACAAGGTTTTGTTCTATTGGCCAAATTATTGATAAGAGGGAGAATATTTTGTTCTGTGGACCATATCAGTATTGAAAGGGAGAATTCATTGTTCTATAGACCATATTAGTGTTGAAATAGGGAAAGAATGCTTTGTTCTATGAAAATATCAGTGTTATGTGTAAAATGAATAATTATTTCTTCAATGAGCTATTTTAGTATTAGAAGGCAGAAAGCTTTGTTCTGTGAAGAACATCGGCGATAAAAGGTAGTTCTTTGTTCTACAGAAACAATCACGATTACAACGGCGAATTCTTTGTTCTATGGAAAATAGCAGTATTAGAAGTGAAAAGATTTAGTTGAATGGATCGTTGTATATAATTCCAGATTTATTTAATCTAATCTCTATAAAGGGAATGCCAAACATTCAGCTGGTGTCCATATTGATTAATAATGAAAAATAATGACCCTAGTATTTCATTCACAGAGTACTGTATTATCAGATGGTATACAAGTCTGATGCTAGAAAATGGTTATTTGTATTATTATTTTTATTATTACCACAATTATTATTATTATTATTGGTAATTAATAGCTCCAAAATATACCGTATCCGAATGGTTGTTATACTGAGAAGTTGCAAGCAGCGGCTTTGACTATGCGAATTTGACCGTAATTTTGCAAGTTAAGAAGGTAATTGCTAACCTGCCCAGAGAAAGAAGCAGGCTTTCGCTAGGTTTTAGTGAACACGTTGTGCCTGCTAAAACAAAAACGGTCAAAAGGTGTTACATACATAATGTACTTATTTTACAACGTGAGGTGGTAAACTATTCTGTGTAGCATTATAAAAAATGTGTGATGGGAAGACATACAACACCTTTTTACAGATGTACTTGACATGTACGAGCACGGAAGAGAAGAGAAAGAGAAGTGAGTGTCATATTCTCTGCGGACTAATTTTCTACAGTTTCGAGAAGATACAAGCATCAAAATATCCCATTACACGGGGAACTCTTCTGATGATCGTAATCCTCCTCTTGTGCATGATATGTCGATGTGGTTTAATGAGGAGGGTGTGGAATTATTCCAGCTTTTGTAAACATTTTTTTTATTCTTTATTTTATTTTTTTTTTTTTTTTTTTTTTTGGTTGTTGTTTTGTTTACTGTTGTATAAAATGTATCGTTGAAGACAATGATTCCCTAACTATATTGTTATTACATTTGTTGTTGTTTTGCGCTCGATTTTATCTCGGACGTAATTAACAGACGTGCTCTACAACTAGTAGTTGCTAATGCTAGGGATTGCACTGGACTCATTTTTGACCTAGGGTTGGCTTACCCTATTATCAGCGTCCCTCTCCAACCGGTGAACCCATTCCGACTTTTGAAGTACTTGAAACTTACGTCACCAAAACAGGGACGGGAAGTCAACATTTAGGTATAACAGACAGGTCGGTGGCTTGGACCCACTACTCCACCATCAGAGCACCGGAAGTTAAATCGCAAGGAAGTTAACCTTTTCGGTCACGTCGACCTCATTATGTTAAATCATTTTCCTTATTAATCACTGACCATATACAAGTGTATTTTTTATGACTGTGCAGTGTTTGAAAATATTGATTTGTCCAAGTTTTGTCCAACCCATTACGTTGCATGAACTTTACAGAGGATGAATACAAAACTTGGACCGGCAATAATTTCAAACGCTTCACAGCCATTAAAAATACACTATATACGTCTCATTCGAATTCTCATCGAGACGGGATTTTTTTTTTATTGACCTGAACTGCCATGTAGACCAAGTCTTAAATTGGTACACGCGACCGAGGTAAGTTTACCGCATCGCCGCTCGAATGTTGATTTTTTTTTTTTTTTTTTTTTTTTTTTGCGTATCCTTTTACAGGACTTAGCTGTCAACAGCAGCATCTTTCAGCTGTCTGTTGATCTCTTGGCAAGATTACGCTCAGTAGTTTGCCATTGCTTTCTGAGCGGCCGGCTCAGTATCCGCAAGTCACGAGCGGGGGTCGAACCACCTCAGTTCTCGCTCCGCTGCGAGACTCTGCGTGATAAACGGGATTACAGAGAGAAAGTGTTGTAACCCCACAGCCAGAGAGACCGGCCGAATGTTGATTGGTCTATAGAAATATGATCTAGCAGCATATACCCAGAACACACAACAACATGTAAAACGGACTTATGTGTATGTGTGTACCTGCTTCCTTCTGCTAGACTACGGGTCACTTGTGTATGTGTGTATTTGTATGTGTGTACCTGCTTCCTTCTGCTAGACTACAGGTCACTTGTGTATGTGTGTACCTGCTTCCTTCTGCTAGACTACAGGTCACTTGTGTATGTGTACACCTGCTTCCTTCTGCTAGACTACGGGTCACTTGTGTATATGTGTACCTGCTTCCTTCTGCTAGACTACAGGTCACTTGTGTATGTGTGTACCTGCTTCCTTCTGCTAGACTACGGGTCACTTGTGTATATGTGTACCTGCTTCCTTCTGCTAGACTACGGGTCACTTGTGTATATGTGTACCTGCTTCCTTCTGCTAGACTACAGGTCACTTGTGTATATGTGTACCTGCTTCCTTCTGCTAGACTACGGGTCACTTGTGTATGTGTACACCTGCTTCCTTCAGCTAGACTACGGGTCACTTGTGTATGTGTACACCTGCTTCCTTCTGCTAGACTACGGGTCACTTGTGTATGTGTGTACCTGCTTCCTTCTGCTAGACTACGGGTCACTTGTGTATATGTGTACCTGCTTCCTTCTGCTAGACTACAGGTCACTTGTGTATGTGTGTACCTGCTTCCTTCTGCTAGACTACGGGTCACTTGTGTATGTGTGTACCTGCTTCCTTCTGCTAGACTACGGGTCACTTGTGTATGTGTGTACCTGCTTCCTTCTGCTAGACTACGGGTCACTTGTGTATGTGTGTACCTGCTTCCTTCTGCTAGACTACGGGTCACGTGTGTATTTGTGTACCTGCTTCCTTCTGCTAGACTACGGGTCACTTGTGTATGTGTGTACCTGCTTCCTTCTGCTAGACTACGGGTCACTTGTGTATGTGTGTACCTGCTTCCTTCTGCTAGACTACGGGTCACTTGTGTATGTGTGTACCTGCTTCCTTCTGCTAGACTACGGGTCACGTGTGTATTTGTGTACCTGCTTCCTTCTGTAAGACTACGGGTCACTTGTGTATGTGTGTACCTGCTTCCTTCTGCTAGACTACGGGTCACTTGTGTATGTGTGTACCTGCTTCCTTCTGCTAGACTACGGGTCACTTGTGTATGTGTGTACCTGCTTCCTTCTGCTAAACTACGGGTCACTTGTGTATGTGTGTACCTGCTTCCTTCTGCTAGACTACGGGTCACTTGTGTATATGTGTACCTGCATCCTTCTGCTAGACTACGGGTCACTTGTGTATGTGTGTACCTGCTTCCTTCTGCTAGACTACGGGTCACTTGTGTATGTGTGTACCTGCTTCCTTCTGCTAGACTACGGGTCACTTGTGTATGTGTGTACCTGCTTCATTCTGCTAGACTACGGGTCACTTGTGTATGTGTGTACCTGCTTCATTCTGCTAGACTACGGGTCACTTGTGTATATGTGTACCTGCTTCCTTCTGCTAGACTACGGGTCACTTGTGTATGTGTGTACCTGCTTCCTTCTGCTAGACTACGGGTCACTTGTGTATGTGTGTACCTGCTTCCTTCTGCTAGACTACGGGTCACTTGTGTATATGTGTACCTGCTTCCTTCTGCTAGACTACGGGTCACTTGTGTATGTGTGTACCTGCTTCCTTCTGCTAGACTACGGGTCACTTGTGTATGTGTGTACCTGCTTCCTTCTGCTAGACTACGGGTCACTTGTGTATATGTGTACCTGCTTCCTTCTGCTAGACTACGGGTCACTTGTGTATGTGTGTACCTGCATCCTTCTGCTAGACTACAGGTCACTTGTGTATGTGTGTATGTGTATGTGTGTACCTGCATCCTTCTGCTAGACTACGGGTCACTTGTGTATGTGTGTACCTGCTTCCTTCTGCTAGACTACAGGTCACTTGTGTATATGTGTACCTGCATCCTTCTGCTAGACTACAGGTCACTTGTGTATGTGTGTATGTGTATGTGTATACCTGCTTCCTTCTGCTAGACTACGGGTCACTTGTGTATATGTGTACCTGCATCCTTCTGCTAGACTACAGGTCACTTGTGTATGTGTGTACCTGCTTCCTACTGCTAGACTACAGGTCACTTGTGTATGTGTGTATGTGTATGTGTGTACCTGCATCCTTCTGCTAGACCACAGGTCACTTATGTATGTGTGTACCTGCTTCCTTCTGCTAGACTACGGGTCACTTGTGTATGTGTGTACCTGCTTCCTTCTGCTAGACTACAGGCCACTTGTGTATATGTGTACCTGCTTCCTTCTGCTAGACTACGGGTCACTTGTGTATGTGTGTATGTGTATGTGTGTACCTGCATCCTTCTGCTAGACTACAGGTCACTTGTGTATATGTGTACCTGCTTCCTTCTGCTAGACTACAGGTCACTTATGTATGTGTACCTGCTTCCTTCAGCTAGACTACAGGTCACTTGTGTATGTGTATATCTGCTTTCTTCTGCTAGACTACGGGTCACTTGTGTATGTGTATACCTGCTTCCTTCTGCTAGTCTACGGGTCACATGTGTATGTGTGTACCTGCTTCCTTCTGCTAGACTACGGGTCACTTGTGTATGTGTACACCTGCTTCCTTCTGCTAGACTACAGGTCACTTGTGTATGTGTGTACCTTCTTCCTTCTGCTAGACTACAGGTCACTTGTGTATATGTATACCTGCTTCCTTCTGCTAGACTACGGGTCACTTGTGTATGTGTATACCTGCTTCCTTCTGCTAGACTACAAGTCACTTGTGTATATGTGTACCTGCTTCCTTCTGCTAGACTACTGGTCTCTTGTGTATGTGCGTACCTGCTTCCTTCTGCTAGACTACAGGCCACTTGTGTATGTGTATACCTGCTTCCTTCTGCTAGACTACAGGTCACTTGTGTATGTGTGTACCTGCTTCCTTCTGCTAGACTACAGGTCACTTGTGTATGTGTGTATGTGTGTACCTGCTTCCTTCTGCTGGACTACGGGTCACTTGTGTATGTGTGTACCTGCCTCCTTCTGCTAGACTAAAGGTCACTTGTGTATGTGTGTATGTGTATGTGTGTACCTGCCTCCCCCCGCTAGACTACGGGCCACTTGTGTATATGTGTACCTGCATCCTTCTGCTAGACTACGGGTCACTTGTGTATATGTGTACCTGCTTCCTTCTGCTAGACTACCGGTCCCTTGTGTATGTGTATACCTGTTCCTTCTGCTAGACTACAGGTCACCTTTGAGCAAAGTGGCGTATTCGGTTAGATAAACAAGTCAAACTATGCTAGCTGGTAGTTGATTGAGCATGGGAACAACCTTCAGATAGTTGATGGTTGTGGTCTCAAGTCCCCGATGGCAGGCAGAGGATCTCTTTGCAGAGATATGGGTCTGCACGGCATGGTGCATGATAAGGCAGAAGTTATATGGACCCTTTGGGATCGTGTGTATAGTACGGAAGAACATACATATCATCACGGCCTAGAGAGAATTGTGCTGCAGGAAGTGACCATAGGATCTGGCCGACACTCTGGACTTCGAAGAAAGGCCAGACAGACGCATAATCAGATTAGTAATGTTATCATTAGTAATGGGAATCTTCGCTTGCTGTTGAAGATGAGGATGGATCTCATAAGAATGTCCGAAGATGTCAGTTCTTGACTTAACTCAACATTACAGGCACATTGATTACGGTCATCGGCCAGAATGGCCACTGTCAAGAAGGAAGCAATAGAAGACCAGATCTTTTTGCAGATGCCTTGAAAACTGTAGCTGTCAAATAAATTATGAGTAAATACTCTTAGGAAGAAATGGTGAGAGACCTAAAGCCACAAGGAGAAGAGAATTACAGACAAAGATGAATAACATTAGAGGGACATGGGGGAAGCAATAATGTGCATACCAAATGGAACCAGAGAAAGAGGCCAACCATGTAATCAATGGATAGAGGATATAACATAATTCCACGGGAATCTCGTTACAATGGGCACTCTCCCGCTGTTTATGCTTCACCTCGAAAACATAAGGTACAATAGGAACCAGATGAGATGAGGTGAGATGAGATGAGATGAGATGAGATGAGATTAGATTAGATTAGATTAGATTAGATTACCGTATGACAGTAGACGGTACTACCTGCTTTCTGTCAGCGCCAAATGTTGGGCGGCGCTTACCAAACCCGACACCCCACATTGTGCCAACGGCTTCGGGCGGAAGAGCGCAATTGGGAGGGTACAAGCCTTATCCTGGTGCGAGGAAATGCAACCCAAAGACAAAATAGTCATGGCAGGGCAGACCAGGCCCTAAGCCTTGGTTGGCAGCTGGTCTAGGATCGAAGCTCCGACAGGCGGACAGTTAGAGCATTGCTTTGCTGATCCGGCAGCTTCTGCAGCTTGTCTTGTTCCAGATGTATAAGTGTCAACTTTCCTCTGGAGTGAACTAGGCAGGCCGAGAGAGGGATCATGCTGCATGGGCAACACGTGGTTTCTTTATTTTAGCTCTGGCTTTGTGCTATGGAGAGGCAATAACTCCATCCCTGGTCTTAACCGGTCTCGGATTCAAAGCGAGACGCAACTGTTACGGGTTATAAGTACTAATAAAAATAAAAATAGAAACCTCAAGCTACGGCTTGCAACCTGGAACGTGAGAACCATGTGTCCAGGATTTTCCACTGACTTGACAAATATTGACGATGTGAGAAAAACGGCTGTGATTGATGCTGAACTCAATCGTCTTAACATTGATATTGCTGGCCTGCAGGAGACTCGCCTCGCTGAGGAAGGGTCACTCAGAGAAAACAATTACACCTTTTTTTGGAAGGGTAGAGGGCAGGCAGAAAAAAGGCAACATGGTGTGGGCTTTGCAGTGAAGAATTCGCTACTGGGAATGATTGATATCCCAGCTGGAGGTAATGAAAGATTATTATTACTGCGCTTGGCAACCTCTTGTGGGTTTGCACCATTATTACTGCATATGTACCGACACTCGATTCCTCTGATCATGTGAAGGATTTGTTCTATGAGGAGTTAGACTCCGTGATCAAGGCAGTTCCAAAATCTGACTGCATTTATATGCTCGGTGATTTCAATGCTCATGTGGGCAAGGACTCGAGTTCATGGCCAGTGTGCCTTGGAAAACACAACATCGGTCACGTGAATGATAATGGGCAAAGGCTGCTGGAGCATTGCACTAGAAATGACCTATGTATTACAAACTCCTTTTTTAAAACAAAAGAGTTGCATAAGGTCACATGGAAACATCCAAGATCCGGCCATTGGCATCAGCTGAACTTCATTATCACACGGAGACAACATCTGAACCATACATCATTAACTCGAAGTTACCACAGTGCTGACTGTGTTACAGATCATTCTTTGGTTGTTGCAAGGGTTAGACTGAGACCAAAGAGAATCTACACAGCTAAACACAAATCTAGCCCCAGGATTAATATTATTAACACTCACGATACTGGAAAGTGCTTTGAATTTCAACAGCAACTTGAAGACGCTTTCACTGATACATCAGAAAATTGTATAGTAAATGATAAATGGAGTAAACTTAAGGAAACTATTTATAAAACAGCGGTAGGGGTTTACAGCACTGTGGATCATAAGAGGCGGGACTGGTTTGCGGCAAACAGCCAGATACTGTAGCACTTGATTGATAAAAAGAAGATAGCTCTCTTAAGAAACAAGGAAAGACCAACGCGTAACACTCTGAGTGAGCTGAAGCAAGCAAAGGAGGGTGTGCAAAAGGCTGCAAAATGACTATTGGATCAAGTTATGTGAGTCCATTCAAATCGCAAGTGATAAGGGAAACATCAGAAGCATGTATGAAGGGATAAAGAAAGCCTGTGGTCCAATGATCAAAAGAAGTGCACCGCTGAAAACCTTGACTGGAGAAATCATCACTGATAAGAAACAGCAAATGGATAGTGAGACCAAGCTAGCGGAATTTGCCCTCAATGCCATAGAGGCCCTGCCAACTCTTGACCACCTGGACACACTTCCCACCATAACAGAAGTTAAGTGTGTTATAAATGAACTTGCGTCTGGCAAGGCTCCAGGTAATGATGGGATTCCAATAGAGGTAATCAGGAGTGGGCAAGACACACTCACTCTACAGATCCACCAGTTAATAGAGCTATGCTGGCGAGAAGGACAAGTCCCACAGGATTTCAAAGATTCAAACATCATAACGCTGTACAAGAACAAGGGCGATCGGAGCGACTGTAACAACTATAGGGGTATCTCACTTCTGTGTATTGTTGGGAAAGTATTTGCTAGAATTGTTCTGCGTAGACTTCAAGTCATGGGAGATCAAGTCTACCCGGAATCACAGTGCAGCTTCCGTCAGAACCGGTCTACCATTGATATGATATTCCCATTGCGACAGATGCAAGAAAAATGCCGGGAACAATATCAGCCACTGTTTACTGCCTTCATCGACAACACAAAGGCATTCGATTTGGTCAGTCGTGAGGGTCTGTTCAAAGCACTAAAGAAGATTCGCTGCCCACCAACTCTTCTGTCCATTGTGGAATCGTTCCACACAGGCATGAAGGATATAATCAAGTTTGATGGCTCAACTTCAGAAGAGTTTGAAATCAAAAGTGGAGTTAAGCAAGGTTGTGTACTATCCCCCACCCTCTTTGGGATATACTTTTCACTTCTACTGAAATATGCCTTTCGTGTAAGGGGGACATGATTGATACAGGCATTGATAATGCACATTGGGAGCAAGTCGCCGCTGAACGTGTTGCGTGGAGGGCAACTATCAGAAATGGAATAAAGACAAAGGAGAAAATGATTGCAGATAAAGCACACACAGAGCGTGAGAGACGTAAGATGGTGCAAAATGTGGAAATGACCATGTATGTGTATGTGTATACCTGCTTCCTTCTGCTGGACTACATGCATCTACTGTGGGCAAACATTTGCAGCAAGAATTGGCCTCACCAGCCACACTCGCCACCGCTATGGGTCGTAGTTATTAAGCCTTTTTGAAGAACAATGTACCAAACTATCGTCTGTCAAGACGGAAAGGTGCCAATGATTAGATTAGATTAGATTAGATTAGATTAGATTAGATTAGATTAGATTAGATTAGATTAGAAGCTTAAATATTGAGCACAACCCACTACTGGCAACGCCGATTGCATTCTGATATGAACCTAAGGCCTATCCACGTCAATATGGAAGCACTATACTCGAGTTTCGCCCTCATTTGAGCTCATCAGTAGTGCATATCCCTGACCGGATCCGGAAACAGTCCCGGATCACGCGTGTGAAGCGGGTGTGTAACCACGCGGCACACACTGGACACACCAAATTATCACAACAGAATACCACAACGCTACCCATCGTAGGCTATGCTCAATAGATTAGAAGCTGCAGGATATGATAAAAGATAGGGCGGGTTGTCATGGTTTGTTTTGTTCTGGGATAAAATGCAAGAGACACGAGAACAAAATCCAGCACAGGACAAACAATTATCGATGAAACATTTGTAATATTCTCTTTTACTTGATCATTTGAAAGAAATTGCTGTTAGAAAAGGGTTGCTGCTGCTGCTGCTGTTGCTTCTTCTTCTTCTACTTCTTCTTCTTCTTCTTCTTCTTCTTCTTCTTCTTCTTCTTCTTCTTCTTCTTCTTCTTCTTCTTCTTCTTCCTCTTCTTCTTCTCTTCTTCTTCTTCTTATTCTTCTTTTCTCCTATTCTTTTGCCGTGAGGCTTTGCAGAGATGAGGCAGATGTAGTTTTCTTTGTTTTGCTTGTCTTGTTGCTTGTATTAACATCACATTTAATGTCTTCAATGTCTCTTTTACTCCATCTGTCCAACTCTTCCTGGATCGCCCTCTCGCCTTGTATCCCGATGTTCTCATGTAGAACGCCCTAGCCGCTGGTTGATCTTGCTCCAATCTAGCTAATTGTTCGAGCCATTCAATTCTTTGGTGTTTCATAAAGTCAGTAATATGTGGTACCCATACACTTATTCTTAGTTTCTCATTTGTCTCTCTATCTCAGTTTGTATTTTAGCTGTGTATCTTAAGCATGGCATGGCATCTCACATGATGTGATTTTACGCCAGTGTGTTTCTAGTATTGTCCATTGTCTGGCATCCACAACACAGCCTTTGGCGATTATTGCTTACAACAGAAGATATTAATAAACGTTATCTTAAACTTGGAACTCATGTGGAGATAAATTAAAATATTCACGCTGGAGTTAATTATTTCCAAAAGCGTAGCAAACGACCACACGGTGTAAAACGTGTTCTGATACTTGCCACCGAAGCTAAACTCGGGGTAACTAGCCATAGTTAGAAATATAGCAGTGGCTGGGATAAAACAAATGATAAAAATTGTGGAAATAAAAGTCACCATTTTTACAACTTTCTTTTCTTTTAAAGAAGCTGTGTCTGGTTTGGAGTTTGATTGGGCAACCGTTCCTTTTCGCCATTGTGACTTTTGGTTGAGTTTTATAATCAAAATAACGGTGCAAATGATAACTGAACACAGAGAGATGGCCGACATTCCCACACTGTGGACCAGAAACGTGAATGTTTCTACTACTATTCGGTTGTCTGTGTACACCAGACTTAATACAGTTTTGTTTTTGGCGTTATTGAAAGTCCACTCTAGCCGGTTGACGTAGTAGAATGGTGAAAATATAACGATAATTACGAGGAAAACGTTGATGACGATGATCTTTGTACGGGCTGGAGTGAAGATACTCTTCACGTGAAGGGGAATTGTGATACACAGACATCTTTCTAGCGTGATAAATGCTGTCACAAAACTGGTTACCCTGAAATAGACATGTACGATAATGAATAAACAGAGACACAAACTTAAATTTAGGAATACAAACTAAAGAAATCCCTACGACAAACACGGCTGTTTGTAAGATGGAAAACATGCTAACCAACAAAAGCTATCAATTACTGTTTTTTCTACATCATGGTTCTTCCTGCATCATTCTTCTGTCTACTTAATTATTCTTTCTACATCACGATTCTTTCTACATCATCGTTCTTTCTAGATCACTGTTCTTTGTACATCACTGTTCTTTCTACATCACTGTTCTTTCTACATCACTTTTCTTTCTGCATCACTTTTCTTTCTACATCACCATTTTTTCTACATCATTGTTCTTTCTACGTCACTGTTCTTTCCACATCACTGTTCTTTGTACACCACTGTTCTTTCTACATCACTGTTCTTTCTACATCACTTTTCTTTCTGGATCACTTTTCTTTCTACATCACGGTTCTTTCTACATCATTCTTCTGTCTACTTAATTGTTCTTTCTACGTCACCATTCTTTCTACATCATTGTTCTTTCTACATCACTGTTCTTTCAACATCACTGTTCTTTCTACATCACTTTTCTTTCTACATCACTTATTTTTTTATCTCTTCTTCTTCTTCTTCTTCTTCTTCTTATTCTTCTTCTTCTTCTTCTTCTTCTTCTTCTTCTTCTTCTTCTTCTTCTTCTTCTTCTTCTTCTTCTTCTACTTCTTCTTCTTCTTCTTCTTCTTCTTCTTCTTCTTCTTCTTCTTCTTCTTCTTCTTCTTCTTCTTCTTCTTCTTCTTCTTCTTCTTCTTCTTCTTCTTCTTCTACTTCTTCTTCTTCTTCTACTTCTTCTTCTTCTTCTTCTTCTTCTTCTTGTCAAGCTTTCTCCTCCACTTCGCATTCTCCTTCTTTCTCCTACTTCTCTTTTTTCACTTCTTCCTTTCATCTGATACATGGATCAATGACGCGTCCCTGCGCATCCCCCCGACGTCTTCACGCCAAACCCTCTTACCCTTTGGTGTCCTCTCCAAATTGTACTATGTCCTGTCCAACTTTTACTATGTCCTCTCACATATAATTGTCATACTTCTTCAAATAGAAGATCATCCTGTCATTTTGGTTGGCTGAATTGTTTCTCTATCCTTTGCTGTATACTTATTTCTGATTGCTTGCATGTAGCCATTACAGTTTCACTACGTCATGAGTCAGCCTGTTTTAAACCAACCATCTTTAATGGCCTGTTACGACATGCATGGAAAGAAAATTACCCCATTACTACTCCTGATTTTCCTTATGATCTCTCGTCACACCCGAGCAGTTATCATCTCCAAGGATACGAAATTTAAACAAGGAACAAATATTCACGAGGGGGCAACAAAGACATGTACAAACATACCTAGTGAAGCACGCATGCGTGTACCCTCCTGTCAGGTAGAGCACATCCATGGCGTTAAACGGAAGGTCGGCGTTTGAAACCTGCGGGTTGTACAGGATGCTGGACCAGAATGTGGTAGTCACACTTGCCAGGTCTGCAATAGCCAAGCCTGAGATAAAAATTCATTGTAAAATGCTAAGTAAATGTTCTTCCTCTTATTCGTTCGTCCGATGTTTTTAGATGTGCATGCTGAAACCACATACAGTGTCATGTTATTTCAAGTTACATAACGACTTTTTCTTAAGGCCTTTGTTTTATTTTATCAAGTAATTAAATTAAAAGACTAATACCTATTTCTCTTCAAAAACTAAAACAATTGAATGAATTGTGGCGTGGGAAAGATAGACCTACAAACATTAGAGAGACATTACGGTGCAGACGACCACAGTGAAGTTATAAGGACAGTTTAAAGATGACCGCTATGCTTTTGACATGCACCAAATTTCAAATGAATACCTTACATGATTTTTTTTTCAAATATTTTCTGAAAACGTAAACATCAAATGTATCATTTTTCAATTTAGTAACCAGTGCGTTCAATACAAGTCTGCTAGCGCCGGTAACGTGCATGGATTCCTGTATAAAACAGAATTATTTTGGTCGCATGTGTAACCACTGCGTTCAATACAAGTCCCCGAGCGCCGGTAACGTGCATGGATTCCTGTATAAAACAGAATTATTTTGGTCCCATGTGTAACCACTCATGCACCACCTGCTGCACCTCTTCGTCGGACAGAAAAATCTGTCCTCCCAATGACTCTTTAAGTTGTTCAATCAGATAGAAATCACGTGGGGCTAGTTTTTGACAAGCTTCAATGCCTACTTGTGTCACTTCTGGAGTAAGCTGTCGTGGCACGTACCCTGCAGACACTTTGCGGTACTGTAGCACATCATGGATGATGTGGTGTGCTGAACAGAGAACAGTCTGTCACAGAAGTCACGCCGTTTTGAAACTTCCTGCTCCACCCATACACTTACTGGACTGACAGTCATACATACAATACTGGACCTTCATTCGCCAATGAATCTCTATAAGTGTCACCCCTTCACTGGGTAAAAATAAACATAAACCGGAATAACAGAACGCTGCTTCTCTTTGGTGCATGTCAAACGTGGGGCAACCACCTTTAAACTGTCCTTGTTCATCGGCACCATGATATCACGTGCTTAACACTCTTGACATCTTTAACAACAGTATTGACAGGTTACAAGACGATGGCATGGTTATTGTAAGTTCTATCACACATTTAAAGGTTTTCATTTTAAGCCTCTTCGTAATACATCTCTTGTCATCAAGCCATTATCCTCTTTGGAAAACAATCGAATTAATATACTAAGAGCGGTAACAAGATTATTTATCTGAGTCGCGGGGTGACCCTAATATAACTTCTCTTCTGCGGTTGAACGGGGTTGGGGTAATGATGTAATGGAAAATAATGGGAAACTATATCTCTTTTTCGCAGGAATCACACACACCTCGTTGTTTTCATGTCAGATTAAGATGTAATAGATAATTTACACTTGAAAGTAACATAGACAGAGCATATAGACTATGATAGCGTGACATTTCCAAAGATGTGATATTTCATTTAATACTTGACAGTAACAGAGACATCTGGCTTAAATTGGAGAGACATTTCGAAAGATGTCGAAAAGTTATTAACATAATATGTCGCTGGATAATTATGAATTAGTTCAGTTTAGAACTTCATTCACTGCATCATTTAGCCCAGAGACTACCATTGAAGTCATTGGATCATGCCCTTCCACGGTCTTCAGGTCTCAGTAACTCTTTCAAGATCCGCCTACGTCTGTGTCAAACATAGTTGCATCACCAAATTAAAGCTTAGAGCCTCTGACCCATCTAAAACCAACAAAATGGGCGCAAAGGTGGTAAGCTCAATTCAGTGCCTGAACTGGCGTTGTTTCCTAACACACGTGTAGAGACGCGTACATCTAAACAATAGGGAGAAGCTAGGTCACAGATGATGTGAGAACTATACAGTTGAACTATAGGAAGAACTTAGATTACGAGACGTGATGTGATCAATATACAGGACGAATCTAGGTTACGAGTAGTGATGTGAGAAATGCGCAGTTAAACTATATGAAGAGGCATGGATACTAGTAATGTGAGAAACATACAGTTAAACTATACGAAGAAGGTAGGCTACTAGTAGCGATGTGAAAAATATACAGCGAAACTATATGGAGAATCTAGAATATGTGTTTTTTCATTCATTCAGTAGTATGTCCTTTACAGAACCTCCCTCCCATAACAACCTTCAGGAAAACCTCTCGATCATAAGCAAGATATCCCGCGTCCGATACACCCATCTGGAGATCATCCGCAACATCCTGCACCCATCTTCTCTTTGGCCTTCCTCTTCCTCTCTTCCCAGGCATATACCCCTCCATTATTGTTCTCTCCAAACTTTCGTGTTGTTTCAAGTGACCAAAATATTTCAATTTTAGGATATGCGTAGTGATCTGAAAAATCATATAGCTAAACTATATGAAGAACCATATATACGGATAAAGATGTGAGAAACATACTGTTAAACTATACAAAGAACACCATACGAGAAACCACGGATACGAATAGTGATGTGAGAAACGTACAGTGAAACTGAAACAATGCGAAGAATAATTAATGTGTATAGTGATATGAGAAACACACATTTAAACTGTAAGAAGAAGCTGAGTTACAGGTAGCGATGTGAAAAAAATATACTTAAACTATGCGAAAAAGATATAGTGAGAGCAGTGTTGACATAGAGTCTCGGTTAAACAGTACGCCAAAGCTACTGTACGAGTAGTGATGTAAGAGTTGACACGTGCCATCTGCCATCTTCTACTCTGTGGATGATGTGCACTGTTGTATAGTGCGTTCATAAATGTTTGCCGCAATTCGCGGTTTTTTTTTTTTCAGTATCTGTTGCAACTTTATCACATCTTTCCCGTCGTCTTATATTTACTTCCACCCAAGGAATATATCTTTTATAGGTACAAAGGCAGCTGATTCGTGGACAGCGGAAAATTTCCTTTGATATTTTGAAGAAATTGTATTGAATTCACACTATAAAAACTTATTTTACAGTAATACACGTCAATTCTGAACACTTCCCTTCCACTATGTGACGTGTTTCTCATAAGTAAAGTCCCGTGCACCACGAAGATTATTCATTATTGAATACTGATGTTTCCCATGTGAAGATGTAATGCATTTCATAATATGCACTTCATCTCTTATCCGTAAATTACATACCGCATATAAACAAACACCGAGATCTGCAGTACAATCTCTAGAACAAACATTGTCTTGTTGGATTACATAATGATACTGTTATATGCTAAATCTCATCATTTCCCCACAGTTGGTTACATAGCTATGGATTTTTTTTACGGGGGCAAACATTAGTGAACGCACTATAGCAAAGTACCCCTGTTCACGCTTCTAAAACATCTCAGCCAACATTGACAAGAAAAACTCCATGAGAACAAAACGCATTGGAGCAGATTGTTAAAATTCGCTTGGCTCCAAGATCACCCCAACATAAATAGGTACAAGGAAATGTCTATGGAAATAAAAGCGATCGGCATGATACTAAAAGCATAACCTGCCAAGCATCGATTGGTTTATACGAATATGGGTCTGCAACCATATATCAAATCCAGGGTGTATTTTTAATGACTGAGCAGTGTTTGAAAATATTGCCGTCCAAGTTTTGTATTTACCTATTATGTTGCATGAACTTTACAGAGGGTTAATTCGACAATATTTCCAGACACTGCACAGTCATTCAAAATATACCCTATACCACTTTACTTTTCTTAAACATCCAACTAGGGGCCCTGATAGGCAATGGCTAGCAAGCGTGTCTGCCATTGTGGGGGTTATGTAATATCTATTGATTTTGTTCATTGACATTGCTCCGGAGGGCTGAGTGGCCTCGAGGTATGATGTCTGCTTCAGTGCTGGAGGTCCCGGGTTCAGGCCCCAGTGAGGGCCGGGAATTTTTCAAGTGAACTCCCAGTAACAAAATTGCCTCTTGTCACTGGGTAGTGAGATAGGACGCCCGTGTGTATTGTTGCGTACGTAAAAATTCCCTTGGCAGTTGGAAATCGAAAAAGAAAAGCCTAACTGCGCTGTCCGGGCAAATTTCGAGTTAAAAATCTACCCAAAGTAGTTTAGGATCCTTGCCGGTGCTACGGAGTTCGTGCACTGAGCTGAGATTCTCCGGACATAGGCTTGAGTTAAGAGTAGAATGGAGCACTTATGGGTCACACCTGTGTGCCGTGATGTTGATCCGTCGACTAAACTAAAAACTAAAAAGGGTCATCTACATTTTTTTTTAAACTATACCTCAAACTGCCGGCCACTATGGAGAAGGGTTAGCGAGCGTGATTCCCGCATTCGAAATCATCTGCAGGCGATTTTGAAACAGGCCGTCTTGTGTTGTTGTTGTTGTTTTTTTGTTTTTTTTTTAATGTTATAAGCGTCGGTCGATTGGAAACAATGGCAAACTACTGAGCATAAACTTGCCTAGTTAATAGCAAAAAGCAAACGATTCTGGGGTTGACTGAGACGTCCTGTAAAGGGCATACAACAAACTGTTCATATCTCTTACTATATGCAAACATTAACGTAATCAAGCAGGAACCTACCACACAAGCTGATGTTCACGCTGTCCTTGAACCCCTGCCTAACGAAGACAACAATGTTGATGACGTTGGCGCCCATTCCAAACAGACTGACAAACCCACTGACGATCACCAGAACTATGAACATACAAGCCTGCCGAACCTGAAAGCTTACAAGGTCACTTCCGGTCCCTTCTGGCGTCACTTCTGTACTAACGTCCATATTAAAATGTTAAGACACTAATTGTGTAAATGTTACTCCATTCATCAACATATCGGGATCAGAGAAGCCACTTTCGAAGAATCTCTTATCTAAGATCTGGACCTTTCATTGTCTTGTGTCGACTCTGTAGTCATCTCTCCGCATGAGTGCAGTGCACTTGAGAATGGGACTCAGCAAAGTAGTCGAAACACCACGTTGTAGCAGTTACCGGAATCAAGGAATGTCGGACGAAGACCAACCTCCTGAAAAGTTGCTAATGGTGGTGTATGACGTCTTGCGCGGAAAACTGGGTGAGCGTTGGGGAGCCCAAACCGACAATTAAGTAGCCGAAGATGTGCTAAAATGCTATATAGAACCAGTTTTGCTGTATGGCAGCGAATCTTGGAATGTAAATGAACAAATTAGGAAGAACTTAGAAGCAACAGAGATGTGGTTTTTAAGACGAATGTTGCGAATTCCTTGGACTGCCAGAGTAACTAACATATACAACAATAAGAAAAAGACAAACAGCTTTCTTTGGTCATGTGATGAGAAGAGAGGCATTGGAGAACATCGTGACAACTGGAAAGATCGAGGGGGAGAGGGGCAGAGGCAGACCAAGAGCAATTATGCAGTACGCATTGAGGCGGTGGCATGGAGGAATATCATCAGCAGAGTTGATCCAGAACACCAAAGACCGAGATCTGTGGAGAGCCATGAACGCCTACGCCAGCCGGCAGGGCACTTGATGATGATGATGATGATGATGATGATGATGATGATGATGATGATGATGATGATGATGATGATGATGATGATGATGAGAGGAAGAATGGGTTTCCTAGAGACAAGCAGGGGTATGGCTCTGTGAGAAATAAAAGAGGTACAAAGGAGGCAACATGACGGTAACGGCGTGTACTGGTGCTTAGCGAACCATCGACGTGGAGGCAACAACAGAGGCGAACGGCCGAAGCTGGCTTCTCACGGCCGAAGGTGCTAAAATATGTGTGAGGGCACAAGCACCGGGTGCTCCATGTTCTCCTCCCCGAGGGATGGGTTGCTTGGGAGCAGGCACAATGCACATTTGTGGGACAAATGATATAACGACTCGAACGTCTCCAAACAAGACACGAACAAACAGGAGGAGAAAAACACCCGGAGTAACGATCAGATTGATCACGCTTCCAGAGAGTGTAGGGAAGGTGAAGGGGCGATACAACCCAGGAATGGAAAACCGCTTCTGACGATCAGAACCCCCTGTCGTGCTTCCTCTTCTACGGAGTTTATGTGTCTTTGTGTGTGTGTGTGTGTGTGTGTGTGTGTGTGTGCTTGCGTATGTGTGTGATTGTGTGTGTGCAAGACGTTGCAATCAATCCCAAATAAAGATTGATTTTCTAGGCACGTTTACGTTCAGTTGTTTTCACGAGAAGAAATAAATTGGAGAATTTGTTGACAACTGGCAAGATCGAGAAGAAATGAACAAGGGGAGGCAGAGAAGTAAATACCTGGATGGCTTGGTCATGTGGTATGGTCGAGACAAGAAAACTGAACTGTTCCACGACTCTGGTGATCGAGTGAGATGAATCATGATCACCCACGCTTATCGACATGTCACATGATAAATGAATGAGTTTTCATTGCTTCATAAACCAGAAGCCAACGTTGAAGTCCAGTTGACCAGTAAGACGAATGAATAAACTGCCGGTGCAAGGACGGAGGGTTATCGGGTTCACCCTCTACACCGGTCTGTTGGCCTTCAGCCTTCACTTCTAGTTCAGAAAGCAATGGTAAACTACCGAGGATTCATCGCAGAAAAGACATCCTACACAATGGGCGAACATTCACATGCAATCTGTGAGCAAGACATCAAATCATCAACCCTGACTGCCTAGTGGGCACGGCTTCGACCCTCATCGGGGCGGATTCACATTTTTAAAGTTGATCTGGATTACCAGATCTAAGCTGCCTAAATGAGTACCAGGAGAAATCTTAGGATGTAAAGGTGTCCAGTACGATACTGACCACATCACGCACCGAGTACTGATGGCTCTATACAAATATGGGTTTAGCACCATATA
Source organism: Cepaea hortensis (assembly GCA_963921405.1). Taxonomy (NCBI): domain Eukaryota; kingdom Metazoa; phylum Mollusca; class Gastropoda; order Stylommatophora; family Helicidae; genus Cepaea; species Cepaea hortensis. The sequence goes on from OY992876.1 coordinate 73,160,619, forward strand.
GTCAATGTGTCTTAATGAATGTTAAAGGGTCTTTTAATGGCTGTTATATTTGATTGCTTAGAGACCAGATTGAGGGAAGCTGAGACGCAAAGATAACTTATCACAAACATCATAAAGAAAGCCGCATTATAAGAAGACAATAACTAGAACTTGTTGTGAAGGAAAGATGTGCGGAAAGAGAGATATGGGAAGACAGCTTGAGAAAATTCTTGAGTCTTGTGTCATGGCACGGAAAGGAGTCAACACACGAAATGATCAATGCCGTCGGAGATAGCAATTTGCGGAGAGGCATGATCTCCCACGCCAGAAGGCAAGGCACTGGATGATGATGATACGTGATTGGCCCTTTCGCTACCCTATATAATTACCTTATTTAAACTTATCAGAACAGAATATGTGCAGTTCTGTTCTGTACCACTTAAAATATATCTTCATACATACACAGGAAGTGCACAAACAGGAAGAGGAATAATAGTGACGTCACTCTTTTAAGACATGCGCATTCACGTACAAACAGATACGGATTTAACCGTTCGTTGAATTCTTCCACTGACCCATAAGGCCCTACAGTTAGTTAATACCAATATTTAAGATAATTCTGCAAATGGCGTATTGATTGACAGCCGGCTACATCCCTCAAATAGTAGCTGAACGCCTGACACCTGTTCATTTTCAAGTGACGCCATTTTTAATCACTCAGCTTCGAATATAATTTCCCCAAGTTGTATATATTTATCCTACACTCTAATATTGAAACATCCAACACCACGAAGTTTTTTAGTTGTATCCTTACGGTTCGAGCGAAAATTACCTTTCAACACTGAATATTTCCTGGATCTTACTTATTAATTAGAGTTGCCATAAATTATATAAAAATGGGTAAAAAGCGCTAGAGATGACTTCACAAGCAATGATTTTAATTATAAAACATATAATATGTGTGGTCATAAAATGTTCGATTTTCAGATGAATAAGAACAGTTCGTTTTGTCTCAAATAAGAAAAATAACGGTTGCAGTAAAATTATAGCAATACAAAGTGAAAGCAGGCATGTGTGACTTCTGCGATGAAACGTAAAAGATAATAAACACGAATATAGTGTATATATCTTACCATCCATCCATCCATCCATCCATCATGTGCCATGCCGGTAAGCGTGGGCGGTCATGTTCTGCCATCTCACTCGATCACCAGAGTCGTGGATCAGCTCTATGTTGCTGCCTCGACCATGCCACGTGGCCAAGCCATCCAGTTATTTGCTTCTAGGTCTTCCCCTTGGTCTCTTCCCTTCGATCTTGCCAGTTGTCACCAAGTTCTCCAATTCATTTCTTCTCATAGCATGCCCAAAAATTTTTGACTCTCTACGTCTAATTACTCTAATCAGTTTACGATCTTCATTTGTTTCTTGAAGGACTTGTTCGTTGGTTTTTCTATCTGTCCATGGTATTCTTTGCATTTTCCTCAGAAACCACATTTCCACAGCCATTTGTTGTTTTTCAACTTGACTGCTTATTGTCCACGCTTCACATCCATACAAAAGTATAGGTTCTATGTAGCATCTCAACACTCTTTTTCTCGTTTCAATTCATATCTTTTTGTTGAGCAGTATGTTTTTCATCTTGCAAAAGGCAACCTTCGCAATGGCAATTCTTGTTCTAATCTCTTCAAGGCATCTCCCATCAGATGTTATGACTGTGCCGAGATAACAGTAACGATTCACTTGTTTAAGAATATGTCCATCTACTCGTATATCACATTGTGGTATTTCCTTCTTCCCAGTGACGACCATAATCTGTGTCTTCTTAATATTCAGTTTTAACCCTAGTTATTCATTATGTGCAACAAACGCACCTACTAAATTTTGCAGGTCCTGTTCATTGTCTGCAATCAAGACTGTATCATCTGCATATCTAATGGTATTGATGTATCGTCCCCCAATGTTGATTCCTTCCATATCTTCTATATTTCTAAATATATTTTCACTGTACAGGGAAAAAGGATCTGGAGACATTACACATCCCTGTCTCACACCTCTTTTAATAGGCTGATATTTACCTACATCGTTATCAATTCTGATGGCAGATTGTTGTTTCCAATATATGTTTTTTACAAGTCTAAGGTCTTTTCCATCAATTTGTAGATCTTCAAGCATCCTTATCATGTCGACATGTCTCACTTTATCGAAAGCTTTTGTGTAGTCAATAAAGCAATGATATAGATCTTTGTTTACTTCTATAGAACGCTCAATTACTGTTCTCAGTATATACACAGCATTTACTGTGCCCTTGCCTTCTACAAACCCACATTGTTCTTCTCCTATTTCAGGTTGTATTTTCTTCCTAACTCTTTGCATGATAATTCTCAGCAGAATCTTTGTGATGTGGCTCATTATACTAATTGTTCTATGTTGATCGCATTCCATGGCTCCTGATTTCTTCGGGATTGCAATAAATATAGAATTACATAATTCAGGAGGTATATCCCCAGTATCGTATATTGCGTTCAGCAGCCTGGTAACTTGGTCAATTTCATATTCTTCTAAGGCATTGATCATTTCTACTGTGATGTTATCTGTACCCGGGGTCTTCCCAGTTTTCATATGGTTAAGAGCATTCTGAACTTCTATCATCAAAATTGCTGGTCCTTTATTATTATTCCGATGATTATATTGTTCTTCTCTTGTATCATCATAAAGGTCTTTCACATAATCTACCACGCATGTAAAATCTAATCAGTTTCTATTATGATTTAGCCATCTTTGGTTTTTAGTCAACCCGTTGATGTGTGTGTTCTTTTGTTAGTGTGTCATTAATTCTTTTGTGCAAAAATTTCCAGGTGTTGTGTTGATGTTCAATTTCCTTGCAATTTTCCTCAAGCCATGTTTCTTTAGCCTCTTTGCATAGCTTCCTAATTTTCCTGTGAATCTCTTCATAGTTGTTGTTGTTATTTTTGTTATTTCTTCTTACTTCCATGAGTTTTAAGATGTCTTCCGTCATCCATTTTTTGCGTCCTATTATCTTTATTTTTGGGATGATTGTTTCTGCAGCTTGGTTGACTGATTTCTTTAAAATGTCCCATTGGTCACTGACGTCTTGAAATTATATTTCCATATCGGACAATGCATCGAATCTGTTCTTTACTTCTACGTTGAATTTATCTTTTATTTCCTCACTCTTCAGTGCATGTAGATCAAATTTTGTGTTTCTTGGTGAATATTTGACTTTGTTTAATTTTATATGTAAATTGCTTAAGATTAATATATGGTCGCTGTAGCAGTCTGCGCTTGGAATAGTTTTTGCGACTTTTAAGTCATTTCGAAATCATCTGTTGATGAGGATGTAATCAATCTGATTTTTGACCTTATGATCAGGACTCCTCCATGTCCATAATCTCCTTGCGTGCTGTTGAAGCCAGGTGTTTCCAATAATCAAATCTTGCTCTTTTGCCCATTGTACAAGTCTGCAACCTCTTTCATTCTGTTCCCCTAGTCCATACTCGCCTACTATGCATCCGTCCTGTTGATTTTCAACTTTGGCATTCAAGTCACCCATTATGATATTTACTTCAGAATTCTTGCATTTTCTCTAAATCATTATAAAATTCATCAATGCTGTCGTTCCTACTGTCTGCTGTTGGTGCATAAACTTGTAAGACGTTGACATCAAAATGTTTTCCACTCAACTTCACCAGTAACACTCTGTCTGATACCTTTACCGTAATTTCTGTTCATTTTCTAATGAACGATGTCATTGCCATTGTGAACTGTATCATCCTTTTCTTCATAATTGCTAGCCCCACATTTGGTTTTAGGTTGCTTTTCATCAACTTCCATATATATATATATATATATATATATATATATATATATATATATATATATATATATATATATATATATATATATATATATATATATATATATATACATATATATATATATATATATTTTTTTTTTTTTTTTTTTTTTTTTTTTCCCGCGTTTCCATCCTGTTTCAGGATATTGCGGTCAACACCAGCATCTTTCAGCTGTATGTTGATTCCTAGGCTAGATTACGCTCATCAGCACGCCACGACTTTCTGAGCGACCGGCTCCATACTCTCATAAGTCACTTTTGCGATTCGAACCACTGCTAATTCTCGTCGCGTCACGTGACGAGAGTATTCGGGGTTAGCGGAGAAAGCTGCTAACCCCTCGGCCACGGAGCCGGCATATATATATATATGAGAGAGAGAGAGAGAGAGAGAGAGAGAGAGAGAGAGAGAGAGAGAGAGAGAGAGAAAGGAGGGGGGTGAAGGTATGTATGTATGTGTCTATGTGCCTTTGCACGTGTGCGTGTCTGGATGTGTGTATGTGATGTTTGCCTTGTCTGTCTGCCTGTATATCTCATAACATGGTAATATGCATTGTTTATGTTCACAACATTTATATGGGATTGTTTTAAATTTCTATGTGATTGTAACATGCACGATAGATAAATGATGTAAAGAAGATGAGTGATTTGAAGGGTCTAATGTTAGACCAATGTAAGACCTAATGCGTGCACAATTTATGACCCTTTGAAAGTAAAGTTAATATGTTCGTTCATTATCATCCAAATTATTGGCGCGAGGTAGATCAAAGGTTACCGGGTCGGATTTGAGCGCAAGCAGACCAGGTTCTTCTCGCGGCGCTGGTTGGACGGTTACAAAAATAACACAAAGAATGGTCTACGCCCCCTCAGTACTGGGCTTGTGGTTTTTACGTCCAGCCTTTTCAGACAATGGCGAACAACTCAGGAGTTCCGCGTGCACGTTAAAAATCCCCACATTAACATCGAAAAGAAAACAAAAGCACACCGGCTAGGCAGTCTGAACTAAAAAAAAAAACAACCTAAAAAAATGTATGGTTGGTTTGACTTCGTTATAGATAGACTAGCTGACCCTGCCCGGCTTCGCCCAGACCCTGGTGGGGAGCATCTCATTTAATTCATATAAGTAGTCATATAAGTTCTCGTTCCCGTTACCGACTGTCTGTCTGTCTGTCTGTCTGTCTGTCTGTCTGTCTGTCTGTCTGTCTGTCTGTCTGTCTGTCTGTCTGTCTGTCTGACCCGGCCCGGCATTTCCCAGCTCCTGATGTGGAGCATCTCATTTAATTCATATAAGTAGTCATATAAGTTCCCGTTCCCGACTGTCTATCTGTCTGTCTATCTGTCTGCCTGACCCTGTCCGGCTTCATTAAATTCATACAACAAAAAAAGTAACTTAAAAGAACGTTCTTCTACACACCATCCATTATTTTTAATGAAAACTCTTTCTAATCACCTGCATGACTACAGTAACTTCTTAAGCAAAAAAAGATGAGTTACAATGTTATGCATTGTGCATCATTTTTATGAAAACTTTGAAAATGCCTTACAGATTGTATCATTATTTATTATAACTCATATGCCGGTACATAACTATGGACAAAGAGTTTATAAATCTTTGAAAACGATGCCACAATATGACTATAAGTTATACAGAAAAGTTATGCCCCTTGAAATAACTTTTACAGAGTTAGGTCCCCTGAAATATATGAAATTATGATGAAAAATGAAAAATGAAATAATACTGAGTAAGCAGGCGATTTCACACTAACAAAATATCACAGTTGTCAGCTCTGGAATGAAAGGAAGGCGTGTAGAAAATTTCATCTCAATCGGATGGGCCGTTCGCGAACAAATAAAGGCCATACGGACAGAGATACATAAATACATACAGAGATACATACGCACAAGTCTTTTTTATATATAAGATTTGGGTTTCTGCCGGTGAAACGGACTTCGTGCTCTGTACTGCTTTTGGAGACTGGAGCACTTATAGCGATTTTCTTGTGCGATCAAAGGATCCTTCTCAAACCAAAATCTAAATTATTCACAATTATCACGATCCCATTTTATGTATTCCTATAGGATCGTGGTTTTGTCTTAACACGTTTAGACGATTTTATAATTCGTCATTTTCTATTTCGCTTTCTACATTACCAGCATCATCTCTCTTTAAAATGTAAAATCGTTTGTTACAAAAGTTTGGTAAAAATCATAATGTCCCTGCTGTGATGCTTATGTATGTTTCATATATTTGCTTAGCGTCATAATGTTAGTGCTGTGTTACTTTCACTGTAGCCTACCACGCATGTCGTAAGAGGCGACTAAGGAGGCTTCATGCTTCCGTCGCCCTGCTACTGAGTGAGTGCGTGGCGCGACACTGTGAGCTGTGAATTTCGTGTAAAATGCTTTTGAATCTGCCCGAGGATTTTTGGAACGTGACTGCATGTTCAGAGCGATGGCAGATGGCTATGTCCCAGAGTTGGCCGGTTTTTGCCTTATGCAGAAATGCGTGGCTGCTGGACTTCTGGTTGACTGCCACTGACATCGACGAGATGACCTGGATGTTTCGTGGGGGACCATAGTGTTGACGTTCTGGCGGCGGCATTATGCACAGTGTATCTGTGCGGGCTGTTGTTTGTCGAGACTCCTGTCTTTTCCACTTTTCACATTGGGCAGTGGGGAGCGTTTTATGTTATATTCACTGGCACAGGAACGGAGCATAATGGGGACGACCCGTTGCTGTGAAGTTGGAACTGCGACTAATTAACTAACTAACTAACTAACTACTTTCACTATTTTGTTCATGCTTCGTCCTTTAAAAATACTGGGGAGTTTTGGCCATCATTGGACATAACTTTAGGAAGGGAAAATTCCAAATGCACATCCCCGTGGTAGAGGATGGGAAACACACCACGGTAACGCAGCCCTAGAGACCGAGTATCCACCGGAATATTTGGACAACTCTGCAGCTGAGCAGAGCAGGGCACTCGCTTGTTCTTATAGTCGGAAATAGCTGTCGAAGGCAGAGATAAAAGACCACCACGTGGATGTGGAAGGCAAGGGAAAACCTCCCATTATCTTCTCAAGACTTCATGACAAAACATATTCCAGAGGTAGTGAACGACGTTAATGGCTGCCCTAGGACATCCTCGTCAGGTAGGGACAGTCATGAGCCACAGGTGGCATCAGGCCGTCATCCTGCCACTAATGGCAAAACCATAGCTAACATAAATACATTTAGAGTAGGAACATGGAATGTTAGGACATTAAATGAGCTGAGAAATTTGAACAAAGTTCTAATAGAGACTGATAGCATGAAAATTAATATACTAGGCATAAGTGAGATGAGATGGAAGGAATCGTGGAAAATTATTGCTGACAAACACAATAATTTATTCTGGAGGGGATACACATGAAAAGGGTGTAGGAATAATATGTTATGAAGAAATATCCAAGCAAATTAATGGATTCATTCATTCATTCATTCATTCATTCATTCATTCATTCATTCATTCATTCATTCATGCATTCATTCATTCATTTATTTATTCATTCATTCATTCATTCAATAGCATGTCCTTTGCTCCCATAACACCCTTTCGGAAAACCTCTCGATCATAAGCAAGATGTCCCGCGTCCGATACACCCATCTGGAGATCATCCGCCACATCCTGTACCCATCTTCTCTTTGGCCTTCCTCTTCCTCTCTTCCCAGCCATATACCCCTCCATTATTGTTCTCTCCAAACTTTCGTGACGTTTCAAGTGACCAAAATATTTCAATTTTCTTTATTTTATCTTTCTTCTTTTCCTTTTCTTCTTTATTTTTCTTTGTTTTTGTTTTCTTTGTTTTGTTATTAATGGATACTGGTGTATTATAGAGTTATTATGGTCAAAGTCAAAGGCAAACCACTAGATATAAATATTATACAAGTATAC
>OY992876.1:73168603-73227673 GCA_963921405.1 Cepaea hortensis
ACACCACACACACACACACACACACACACACACACACACACACACACACACACACACACACACACACACACACAAATTGAAGACATTACACCAGAAGAAGTAACAGATTGGTTGGAATGTGACAAACTGGATGGAGGCTTTTAAATTTTGAACGATGATGAAATTGTTTATGGTGTGACTACCACTGAAGAAGAAGAAACTGGTGACGATGAAGGATCAGTTCTTAACCATAAACCTACAACTAGCCACCCAGAAGTAGAAATAATGTTATCAAAGTGCATCGACTGGTTTGAACTGCAAGAGGAGGAAAATGCAACACAGATCCTACTTCTGCTTAAGATACGGAACATCGTCGCGCAGAAAGCTCGAGCTTTAAAGACACATAAGGAAGGCGATGACAGGTTATTTTAAAGTAGGTTTATATTATCACAATACATTTCTGTATATTATTACTCTTATCAATCAATAAATCATGTGCCATGCCGGAAAGCGTGGGCGGTCATGACTCGCCATTTCACTCGATCACCAGTGTCGTGGATCAGCTCAGTGTTCCTGTCTCGTCCATGCCATGTGGCCAAGCCATCCAGGTCCTTGTCTTGCGAAGATCGGTCTTTAAGCGAATCATGATATACTAGGCACTTTTAAAGAGGTAGTTTGCCGTTGCTTTCCTCTATGGCAGTGACCTTACTGGTCGGAGACCACAGCCATTGACTCAAGACGAGTTCCTCTGCCTGCCGTCGTGTAACTCGAGGCCATGACCCACAAATATCTGTCGGCTGCCCTCACAATTACATCCACCACCTGCCTTCCGTTACTCTTATATTGGAGTTTATATATTAACCGTTTTGTAAAATTAAATACAGTATGCATGTATTACTCACTTGTACAGGATTTTATTTTCATTTTCGTCTCAAGCCCGCAGTGAAATACATATGTACATATGTATGAAGATATTTCTGTTATCCGCCCGGTCGGTTATCCGTCACAGCCCTGATCACGATGGTGACGGGTAATCGAAGTGTACTGCACTAACATGAAGTCCTATGGAATTATTTGTACGGGCATCATTGCTTGCATTTGATAAGTCTTTTAATAGTTTGTATGATCTTGATTATTTTACAAAAAGGAAAAAAAAATCTCTCATTATTTGTCAAATTCAAATCATAGATCTTTGTGAAATTTTGGAAGTCGAAAGAAATTAAACTTAAACATCAAACTTAAAATATTCAGTTCTAACGTTAAATCGGTACTTGTGTATGCGTCAGAAACATGGAGGGTATCGAAAACGATTACAAATAATCTACTAAAGTTGGTACCTGCGCAAAATAGAAAGGTACATAATGGTATGACAGAATTACCAACGTGATACTCTTGGAGAGAACCAGACAAATATCAGTCAACAAACTAGGACATACTTTGAGCAAATCTGAGAATAATATAACTAGAAAGTAATTTGTTTGGAATTGTTAACAAGTTAGTTGTTTATGCTTTACAGGACGTGACAGTCAACAGCAACATTTTTTGCCATTGTGATTTCTTGGCAAGTTTACGTTCAGTAGTTTGCCACTGCTTTCTGGACAGCCTGCGCCCATACCATTTTGTAAAAAAACAAACAACGTAAAGCAGTCTGCTGCTAAATCGCCCGCAGCTGTGTTTCAAACGTGGGTATACGGGATTACGAACTGCATCCGAAATGCCATCACCACGGAGCGTTCTGATATTACTTACCTTATTATCTTTTACCGTGAATGCTTCTTGTTAGCGTTTCTGTCCTTACTTCCCTTGTTTAGCTCTTTACATTTCAGGTAGTTGAAAGATGAAAGTAAATCTGGCCTAGAAGGTGTTTAAGTAAGAAATGATTAGGGCCGAAGACACAACAGATACAAAGTGGGTTAAAGTACCAGCTGTCTGGGGCAGGAGATTTAAAAGTAATTACTAGGAATCAATAGTTTATTAAGAATTTACCGGAACCTGAAGGGTTAATCTTTAATTGATACACAGTCATAAATCCACACATGATCTGTAATGTGTTTGTGGACATGTGAGAAGGGAAGGTCGATACACGAGGAACGTGGTAGATCTCCCTAACAGCACACAGCACACAGCACTCAGCACACAGCACACAGCGCTACAATAGTGTCCACTTATCCAGGTGGGTGGCAGATCTCGCTAACAGCACACAGCGCCACAATGGTGTCCACTTATCCAGGTGGGTGGCAGATCTCGCTAACAGCACACAGCGCCACAATGGTGTCCATTTATCCAGATGGGTGGTAGATCTCGCTAGCAGCACACAGCGCCACAATGGTGTCCATTTATCCAGATGGGTGGTAGATCTCGCTAGCAGCACACAGCACACAGCGCCACAATGGTGTCCATTTATCCAGATGGGTGGTAGATCTCGCTAGCAGCACACAGCGCCACAATGGTGTCCATTTATCCAGATGGGTGGTAGATCTCGCTAACAGCACACAGCGCCACAATGGTGTCCATTTATCCAGATGGGTGGTAGATCTCGCTAGCAGCACACAGCACACAGCGCCACAATGGTGTCCACTTATCCAAGTGGTGCGGGTCAGCATGGCGGAATGGATAGGAGCGTTCTTTCTTTAACTTCTGGTGTGCTGATACCGAGGTAACAGGTTCAGTCTCTACACCGGCCAGGTGGACTAAAATGTTGACTTCTCACCCTTGACATGGGCGACGTAAATGACAAGTACCTCAGAAGTCGAAGTAGGTGATGCAGATGGACACTGGTAATAGGAAAAGCTAATCTGCACGCAAAAATTAATCCAGTGCACTAGAAGTAGTGGTAGATTATGGACTACGCTTAAGTTCAAAGCTAAAGAACGCCAAAAAAAAGTCCAGGTGGTTGTTCGGTCCGCAGAGCTGTGGTGTGGTACATCTTGTTATCGATTATTCTGATTTCTAATATTTGCCTTTTAAAGTCCCGCAATGCTAGTAAGTGAGGATGCTCTTTAAATTTGACCTGAGCTCCGAGGTGAACTCAGTCTACGGGTTCTAGGCCGTTGTGGGAAGTAAGGTCGGCCGGCGGGATGTTAATCATATCACCCTTGATGTAAACCCATCGCGCCTCAAGACGTGTAAAACGTCCCTCTACTTTACTTTACGTTACGTTACGTTATCTTCAATTACGTTACCTTATGTTACTTTTACTTTTATTTTTGCTTACTTTTTACTCTTTACTTTTTAAATTTTCATCATTTAGTAGATGCGGTTATTGTACACAGTGTACAGCTGGGGTTATAATTAAATTGTAAGAAGACAGAAATTATGGTCGTTACTGGGAAGAAAGGAATATCACAATATAAAATACGGGTACATGAGAATATGAGAATATTCTAAAACTAATGTGAACCGGTATAACTATCTCAGAACAGTCATAACATCTGATGGCAGGTGCCTTAGAACATGAATCGGTATGCAATGGTAGCCTTTTGCAAGATAGAATACTGACCAATTAAGGGATGCCAATCGCAACGAGAATAAGAGTGTTGACGTGCTACGTAGAGCCTGTACTTCTATATGGGTGTGGGAAATGAATAGAAGGGTTGAAAAACATATAATAGCAGTGGAATTGTGGTTTCTGAGGAAAATACAAAGAATACCAAAGACAGACCAAAAAAAAAGGGGGGGGGGGGGGGGGGGACAAAGAGCAAGTCCTACAAGACGCAGATGAAAACCGTAAACTGAATAGAAAAATTAGACGTAGGCAGTCACAACACGAGAAGAAATAAATTAGAGAACTAGATTGAGGTGACACGAACAAGGGGAAGGCAAAGAAGTAAATATCTGGATAGCTTGGCCACATGGTACGGAGCTGATCCACCACTCTGGTGATCATAGACGATGGCGAAACATGACCGCCCGCCAAGCTTACCGGCAGGGCACATCATGATGATGATGTGACCTAAAAACCATCTTAAGTGGATCCAACAGAATTTATTGTCCAATATATACTTTGTTTATTTCTACTAGTTTGACTACACAAGATACAGGAAGTTCATGGCATATATCCCCGTGGGAGTGTCAAATAGGCGTTTACATATTTTAGGTCAACGACATACTCTGGTTGCATATAATTTATTCCGTCGGTGCGGTGATTGAACCCGGATTGCTGCATTTTGTAAGCAAGCGAAACAACCACCCTGGCTCCTATTTTTACGTTTGATGTTTAAGATTACTTTAAATGTAAATTTTTGCTACAAGTCATTAATCACTACATTAATTGTTTTAAACTTTTCCATATGAAAACTTTACCATTTTTAATGGGGTGAACTGAGTCAAGGTAAATGTGTGGTTTGCATCCATGTAACAGGTCGCGTTTATTGCACAAAAATGCTTCAGTTGGTGTCCCAGTTTTCTCTCCAGGACCACCCATGACACCCTGACATAGTGCATGAACTTCACACCATGGCAGAGCATCCAGATGTGTTTATTCATGTGTCAGCTTTAACTAATGTCGTACTCTGACATTTGGACTTCCAATATGCAATGCCGGATTAAGGCATGGACTTTAGGAGCAACAGTCGAGGAATCTTGGCTAGCTGGACTGTCACCAGAGATTTATTGAAAACTGAAGCTGTGTCTGTTGTGGGCGCTGAACCAAAGTTATCTAATTTGTTTAGGGGCTGAATCAATATATTACACATATGCTACCACCGTATAGCATGAAAATCAGACTGAGAAAGTGAGACTTATATTGCGCGCTACCTGTCTGTCTGTCTGCCTGCCTGCCTGTCTGTCTGTCTGTCTGTCTGTCTGGTCCAATTCTTAACCCTTTGAAAATAAAGATTTTCGTTCGTTCTGTCTGTCTGTCTGTCTGTCTGTCTGTCTGTCTGTCTGTCTGTCTGTCTGTCTGTCTTTCCTTCCTTCTTTCTTTCTTTCTGTCTGTCTTTCTGTCTTTCTTTCTTTCTGTCTGTCTTTCTGTCTTTCTTTCTTTCTTTCTTTCTTTCTTTCTTTCTTTCTTTCTTTCTTTCTTTCTTTCTTTCTTTCTTTCTTCTCTCTCTCTCTCTTCTCTCTCTCTCTCTCTCTCTCTCTCTCTCTCTCTCTCTCTCTCTCTCTCTCGCTTAAATCCAATGGACCAGCAAGTCAAAGTGTCATTTCATCTCACCTTTTATTCAAGTTATATCCGTGTGATCAACAGTCGACATTCACGTGATCTCATGATACTCGAAGTGTCTGGCCTGAAACTAGCCCAATAAATCATGTTCGAATATACTCTAAACATTCAAGATGGAAAATATGGTCCTCTTGCGCAAAGATAAGCAAACAACGAACATATACATATGTATATGGTTGTCGCGACTCGGTAACAGTGGACAAATAACCAATATATACATATACATACATAGTGGATTATGCCTCAGCAACGATGGACACATAAAGAATATATTTAAATACATTCATAGTGCTTAGGTAACGATAGACAAACATATATATATATATATATATATATATATATATATATATATATATATATATATATATATATATATATATATATACAAGCACAAGGTACCATTTTTCGGTAACGATAGACTAACAACAATATATACATATGTATACATAGTGTATGATGGTTTCTGGCTTTATGAGCTATTTTAATATGATTAAGCATGCGTAGAAAAATACAGAAAATATATGTCATGACATCACGATAAAAAAAAAAACTCGCTTATATTGTGCTTGTTGTCATAACATAACATAACATAACATAACATAACGTAACATGGCATACTCTATTTTTGAAATGTTGGCTGTGTGGTATGCTCACTGGAAAACCACCATATAACTAGCTAGCCTAAGTGCATGTGTGTGTGTGTGTGTGTGTGTGTGTGTGTGTGTGTGTGTGTGTGTGTGTGTGTGTGTGTGTGTGTGTGTGTGTGTGTGTGTGTGTGTGTGTGTGTGTGTGTGTGTGTGTGTGTGTGTGTGTGTGTGTGTGTGTGTGTGTGTGTGTGTGTGTGTGTGTGTGTGTGTGTGTGTGTGTGTGTGTGTGTGTGTGTGTGTGTGTGTGTGTGTGTGTGTGTGTGTGTGTGTGTGTGTGTGTGTGTGTGTGTGTGTGTGTGTGTGTGTGTGTGTGTGTGTGTGTGTGTGTGTGTGTGTGTGTGTGTGTGTGTGTGTGTGTGTGTGTGTGTGTGTGTGTGTGTGTGTGTGTGTGTGTGTGTGTGTGTGTGTGTGTGCACGAGCGCGTGTGTGTTTGTGTGCATGTGGTTAGTGGATATCCATTATTCAGCCTTTCACCACTGATATTTATACAACAAACGCAACTGCTTCCCATATAAAATCATACCGGTGACAGCCAGAAGATCTTTGAAACAATTACAAGCATTAACATCCAAGTTTTCATTGGGGGGGGGGGGGGGCGGGAGGGTGGGGGGAGGGGGTAATCTTCAAAACATAATTTAGCTGCCCGAGCCTTAAATATAGGCTTCCGCTGTTTTTATCCCGACCTCCACGCCAAGTTAGTTCGAATCCAGAATACAAACATGTAAGAAATACTAAGCGAAGAAAGTTCCCCCAGACCCACCAACAGTACAGTAAATTCTCACAGTATTGAGGTCGCCTGACTTTCTCAGACGTTCGCATAATTCTCGCAACAGATCCGAACGCACTGACATCCGCGCCCCTGCTCTAGCTTGACGTTTGACGCGGGATTCTGGTATCACGAAGTTGCCATCAAATAAGTCCCGCGATTCAGTGTTTGCTTCCCTTGACTTGCGTAGTTCTTGTGTTTCTGTAGGATGATATGAAAGCGAATTTGCATTCGTTACCTACTACAAAAAGGCATTAAAGAAATACTTAAAGATTTCAGATCTGATTTCAGATCTGATCAAGACACATAGGTATATATATGTGCAACAGGGCAAAACTAAGATTTTTAAAATTTGGCCAGTTGAATCAGAAAAAAAAAAAAAACTGGAAGTCCCTGGAAACAAAGAACCTATGGAGAACAATCCATTTCAAATTAATTTAAGAAATGTAGCTCACTTGGCCACATGATAATTCGTTTGAGGCTGGGATGAGCCCTAATTACAACTTCGCTTATAAGGTTGAACAATGTAGGAATAATGGGGGAAATGGCCGATGAGGCTTTTGTGGAATGTTCTCAACAAGACTGCACCTAGAATTCTGCAAGAGTCATCATCATCAAGTGCCGTGACGACTGGCGTAGGTGTTCATGACTCTCCACTGATCTCTGTCTTTGCTTTTCTGGATCAACTCTGCCGTTGATATTCCTCCATGCTACCGTCTCAATCCATCTAGCATCATTTCTCGTGATCTTCCTCTGCCTCTCTTCCCCTCGATCTTTCCCAGTTGTCACGATGTTCTCCAGCGCCTCCCTTCTCATCACATGACCAAAAAAGCTGCTTGTCTCTTTCTTATTGTTATATATAATGTTCTAGTTTCGCCAGCCTTTTTAAGGCATTCGTCGTTAGTTACTTTGGCAGTCCAAGGAATTCGCAACATTCGTCTAAGGAACCACATCTCTGTTGCTTCCAGTCTCTTCCTAATTTGTTCATTTATATTCCAAGATTCACAGGCATACAGCAAAACAGGTTCTATATAGCTCTTTAGCACTCTCTTTCTTACATTCAATGATAGCGGCGACTTATTGCATAAGATATTCTTAATTTTTTTTTTTTAAATGCAGCCTTTGCTTGCCCTATTCTGCTCTTAATCTCTTTTGTGCATCTTCCATCCGATGTTATAAATGTCCCTAGATATTTACAACTATCCACTTGGTGAAGAATTTTCCCTTCTATCTCTATTTCACATGTGGGTGTCACCTGTTTTGTTGATATCACCGTTGTTACTGTTTTCTTGATATTCAAGGAGAGTCCTTTCTTTGCACTCTCTGCTACTACAGTGTCCAACAATTGTTGTAGATCTGTTGTATTATCCGCTATCAATACTGTGTCATCTGCATAGCGTATATTATTTATATTATAACCTCCAAATATTATTACTGCTTTTCTTTTATCTCTCTCATTATTACTTCGCTATAGAGACAGAAGAGATCCGGTGACAAAACATATCCCTGTCTTAATCCCAACTTTATGTGATCATAATTTCCTTCTTTATTTCCCATTTTAATTGCTGCTGTTTGGTTCCAATAAATATTTTTTATTATTCTGAGATCTTTCCCATCAATGTTAATATCTTCCAACATTTTAATCAGTTCATCATGTTTTACTTTATCAAATGCCTTAGTATAATCTATGAAGCACAAATATATGTCTTTCTTTGTCGCTACTGATCTTTCTAATAGTGTTCGTAATGTGTATGTTGCATTGTTTGTACCATTTCCTTCCACAAATCCATACTGTTCTTCACCAATTTCCATTGTTATCTTCTTCTTTGTTCTTCTCATTATAATTCTGAGTAGAAGCTTAGTGACATGATTTATGAGGTTAATTGTACGAAAATCTTCGCATTCAATTGCTCCTGGTCTTTTTGGTATAGCTATAAATACAGATTTCAACATATCGCTTGGTATATATCCACTGCTATAAATATCATTCAACATTTTGGTTAATATATCTACTCCAAATTATCCCATTACTTCTAATTATTCTATTGTGATTCCATCTGGCCCAGATGATTTTCCTTTTTTTCATATGCTTGATGGCGTCATCAACTTATTCTTTTAGAATAGGTGGTCTTTCTAAGTTACTGCAAGAGTAGTTGTGAATAAATAGATGAAAAAATTTTTAAAAAATGTTTTCCCGTTGTGAATTTGAACAACGAAGACACAAACCATAGATCGTACGATTTATTGCCTGGCACATTTCGCTGTATGTCCCTGACGAGATGCAGCTAAATGTGCCAGGCAATAAATCGTACGATCTATGATTTGTGTCTTCGTTATTCAAATAGATGATTAGTGATCAGTCTCCGATGCAGCAATCCGAGAGGTTAACAACTGCAATGTCAGAGTTCGGGTTTTTCTGTTCGAGTGTCGAACGTTTTCGATTATAGATTCTTATTTTGTGTGTCATATGTCAAGACACTAACTAGTTTGTAGACTCTCGTGACAAGCTTCCCAATGGTGAATTGGTTAACTATTCAATGGTATTGGGCGTATCTGCTCTCTGAACTATGTCAAGGCACTAACTAGTTTGTAGACTCTCGTGACAAGCTTCCCAATGGTGAATTGGTTAACTATTCAATGGTATTGAGCGTATCTGCTCTCTGAACTATGTCAAGGCACTAACTAGTCTGTAGACTCTCGTGACAAGCTTCCCAATGGTGAATTGGTTAACTATTCAATGGTATTGAGCGTATCTGCTCTCTGAACTATGTCAAGGCACTAACTAGTCTGTAGACTCTCGTGACAAGCTTCCCAATGGTGAATTGGTTAACTATTCAATGGTATTGAGCGTATCTGCTCTCTGAACTATGTCAAGGCACTAACTACTTTGTAGACTCTCGTGACAAGCTTCCCAATGGTGAATTGGTTAACTATTCAATGGTATTGAGCGTATCTGCTCTCTGAACTATGTCAAGGCACTAACTAGTTTGTAGACTTTCGTGACAAGCTTCCCAATGGTGAATTGCTTAACTATTCAATGGTATTGAGCGTATCTGCTCTCTGAACTATGTCAAGGCACTAACTAGTTTGTAGACTCTCGTGACAAGCTTCCCAATGGTGAATTGGTTAACTATTCAATGGTATTGGGCGTATCTGCTCTCTGAACTATGTCAAGGCACTAACTAGTCTGTAGACTCTCGCGACAAGCTTCCCAATGGTGAATTGGTTAACTATTCAATGGTATTGAGCGTATCTGCTCTCTGAACTATGTCAAGGCGCTAACTAGTCTGTAGACTCTCGTGACAAGCTTCCCAATGGTGAATTGGTTAACTATTCAATGGTATTGAGCGTATCTGCTCTCTGAACTATGTCAAGGCACTAACTACTTTGTAGACTCTCGTGACAAGCTTCCCAATGGTGAATTGGTTAACTATTCAATGGTATTGAGCGTATCTGCTCTCTGAACTATGTCAAGGCACTAACTAGTTTGTAGACTCTCGTGACAAGCTTCCCAATGGTGAATTGGTTAACTATTCAATGGTATTGAGCGTATCTGCTCTCTGAACTATGTCAAGGCACTAACTAGTTTGTAGACTCTCGTGACAAGCTTCCCAATGGTGAATTGCTTAACTATTCAATGGTATTGAGCGTATCTGCTCTCTGAACTATGTCAAGGCACTAACTAGTTTGTAGACTCTCGTGACAAGCTTCCCAATGGTGAATTGCGTAACTATTCAATGGTATTGAGGGTATCTGCTCTCTGAACTATGTCAAGGCACTAACTAGTTTGTAGACTCTCGCGACAAGCTTCCCAATGGTGAATTGGTTAACTATTCAATGGTATTGAGCGTATCTGCTCTCTGAACTATGTCAAGGCGCTAACTAGTCTGTAGACTCTCGTGACAAGCTTCCCAATGGTGAATTGGTTAACTATTCAATGGTATTGAGCGTATCTGCTCTCTGAACTATGTCAAGCCACTAACTAGTTTGTAGACCCTCGTGACAAGCTTCCCAATGGTGAATTGCTTAACTATTCAATGGTATTGAGCGTATCTGCTCTCTGAACTATGTCAAGGCACTAACTAGTTTGTAGACTCTCGTGACAAGCTTCCCAATGGTGAATTGCTTAACTATTCAATGGTATTGAGCGTATCTGCTCTCTGAACTATGTCAAGGCACTAACTAGTTTGTAGACTCTCGTGACAAGCTTCCCAATGGTGAATTGCTTAACTATTCAATGGTATTGAGCGTATCTGCTCTCTGAACTATGTCAAGGCACTAACTAGTTTGTAGACTCTCGTGACAAGCTTCCCAATGGTGAATTGCTTAACTATTCAATGGTATTGAGCGTATCTGCTCTCTGAACTATGTCAAGGCACTAACTAGTTTGTAGACTCTCGTGACAAGCTTCCCAATGGTGAATTGCTTAACTATTCAATGGTATTGAGCGTATCTGCTCTCTGAACTATGTCAAGGCACTAACTAGTTTGTAGACTCTTGTGACAAGCTTCCCAATGGTGAATTGCTTAACTATTCAATGGTATTGAGCGTATCTGCTCTCTGAACTATGTCAAGGTACTAACTAGTTTGTAGACTCTCGTGACAAGCTTCCCAATGGTGAATTGCTTAACTATTCAATGGTATTGAGCGTATCTGCTCTCTGAACTATGTCAAGGCACTAACTAGTTTGTAGACTCTCGTGACAAGCTTCCCAATAGTGAATTGGTTAACTATTCAATGGTATTGAGCGTATCTGCTCTCTGAACTATGTCAAGGCACTAACTAGTTTGTAGACTCTCGTGACAAGCTTCCCAATGGTGAATTGGTTAACTATTCAATGGTATTGAGCGTATCTGCTCTCTGAACTATGTCAAGGCACTAACTAGTTTGTAGACTCTCGTGACAAGCTTCCCAATGGTGAATTGGTTAACTATTCAATGGTATTGAGCGTATCTGCTCTCTGAACTATGTCAAGGCACTAACTAGTTTGTAGACTCTCGTGACAAGCTTCCCAATGGTGAATTGGTTAACTATTCAATGGTATTGAGCGTATCTGCTCTCTGAACTATGGCAAGGCACTAACTAGTCTGTAGACTCTCGTGACAAGCTTCCCAATGGTGAATTGGTTAACTATTCAATGGTATTGAGCGTATCTGCTCTCTGAACTATGTCAAGGCACTAATTAGTTTGTAGACTCTCGTGACAAGCTTCCCAATGGTGAATTGGTTAACTATTCAATGGTATTGAGCGTTTCTGCTCTCTGAACTATGTCAAGGCACTAACTAGTTTGTAGACTTTCGTGACAAGCTTCCCAATGGTGAATTGGTTAACTATTCAATGGTATTGAGCGTATCTGCTCTCTGAACTATGTCAAGGCACTAACTAGTTTGTAGACTCTCGTGACAAGCTTCCCAATGGTGAATTGCTTAACTATTCAATGGTATTGAGCGTATCTGCTCTCTGAACCAGTAGTTGCATATAAACTAGGCCTCGTTAGGGTCTAATGGTCTGGTTATGTGACAGAGATCAGGCGCCATCGTTAGTGTGTGTAGGGGTTCATCTAGTAACATCCATCAGCAATCACATGGATATTCTTGTGAATTCATGTTTGTGTGTGCACATTGTGTTGTCGCCAATGTTGTATAATTTGTATCGTGGCCATTAATAATATTTATTTATTTTTTTGTTCGTAGTTTATTTGCCTAGCTTGTGTAAGTTTATTGTGTGTACTCACTATTGTCATCGGCTACCTAGTGATCGACTACCCACCGCTTTTGCTGAGAAGAAAAGCATTGTCAGTCTCTGCTTGAGAACCTGTCTCTCGCTTTTATGTTTTCTTATTTCGGGAAGAGAGAGAGAGAGAGAGAGAGAGAGAGAGAGAGAGAGAGAGAGAGAGAGAGAGAGAGAGAAGAATGTGGTTGTGTGCATTTTGCACCTCGACATCTATTTTCCTTTTTATTCCTTTTATTAGTCCTCTATTTCTTTCTTTACCCCTCCCCTCCCTTCCCCTCTAGCTTCATAATGTTAAGTCACACGGTCGTGGATTGTATCGCGCATATTTGGCAAGACAGTGGCTTGGGTTTGGGTTCAATCCTTAGCAAGGTTATGTTGTTTAATAACTAGTGCGGCTGTGAGGTGGGAGCCCCGGTATAGCAGTGACCAGCTCGCTTGCCTGCCGGCTGGGTGGTCATATGTTCGGGTCCCCTTCCAGGCTTTTCAAAAATGTTCCTGGGCCTGCAGGTGGACAACGCCTAAATGGGGAAGTACACCTGGTCATCATTTAGTTTGTCAGAGGCATGTCTTCATCTCTCCAGCATGACCCTGTTTAACATTTACCCGGAACTGACAATAACACAATTCCTATATAATGTTCTCATCCCGCAGTTCTTCTGTCTTTGGCAGCTTCACATAATGGTCTTCTTTCCAGTCAGCTGGCATTTATTTCTTCGGTAACCCAATTTCTGCTAACCTATTTGCAAAGTACTTATTGATGTTGACTTCTGAAGGCAGAAGAAAAAGAAAACGATGTTTAAAAAAAAATAAAATAGCACTTTTAACGTCAACAGTTTGTATCATATTTTTGTCAGCAACTTGTATTTCTAATAGCACATTTGTTTAATTCATGTTGTATTTATTTCTTACCATATCAAGCAATAACTAGACACGTCTTAGTTTGGAACCGACAGGACAAAAGAATTAGGGGAAGAAATAAAACATCACGGAGAAGGGAAGTAGACACAGAAATAAACAGTATGGGAAGGACATGGACAGGGCTGAATGGGAGAGCTAAAGATAGGAGGACTTGAAGAGAGTTGGTTGAAGATCTATGTCCCAATGGGAGATAGAGGGGGAAGAAGAAGAAGAAGAAGAAGAAGAAGAAGAAGAAGAAGAAGAAGAAGAAGAAGAAGAAGAAGAAGAAGAAGAAGAAGAAGAAGAAGAAGAAGAAGAAGAAGAAGAAGAAGAAGAAGAAGAAGAAGAAGAAGAAGAAGAAGAAAGAAGAAGAAGAAGAAGAAGAAGAAGAAGAAGAAGAAGAAGAAGAAGAAGAAGAAGAAGAAGAAAGAAGAAGAAGAAGAAGAAGAAGAAGAAGAGAAGAAGAAGAAGAAGAAGAAGAAGAAGAAGAAGAAGAAGAAGAAGAAGAAGAGGAAGAAGAAGAAGAAGAAGAAGAAGAAGAAGAAGAAGAAGAAGAAGAAGAAGAAGAAGAAGAAGAAGAAGAAGAAGAAGAAGAAGAAGAAGAAGAAGAAGAAGAAGAAGAAGCAGCAGCAGGAGCAGGAGTAGGAGCAGGAGTAGGAGCAGGAGTAGGAGCAGGAGGAGAACACATACTACCCCATACTATGGTTTTCACAACGTGTATTGTCACCTAATGAAAATCTGAAACCATAATTAATTCACAAGCTGCTACGCTTACATACCTTTGTAACTACACAAACCAAACAGAAAGAACTTACTTGTAGGGAAAGCCAGACTGCTGGTCACAGCCATGAGGACGATGTAAGTCACAGTGACTACTGTGACTCCCGTGATCATTGTAGCTTCCTAGTTACGTGCAAGGAGAATGTGATTAACACAAACTGACATATTCAAACAATGGAATGTGTCTGATATATTTGTTAGGATATCATTAACAAACATTATATTCACATATGTAAAGATGATTATTGACTGTGAAGTCAATATAAAATAGTACACATGGCAATTTTTCCCGAAGTGTCTTATTTTCGTTTCAGGCTCTAGCATGAAACATAAAATATGTAGTATCCCGATGCACAGAATAAGAAAATTCTCAAAACGTCGTTATATTTACTTTATCCTTTGTTCACTGCTAGACCAACTTCATCTTTATATACGTAATGCAACAGTCATTGACCTTTCATGAAGATACATTTATTTCCAATATCCTAGTTATTATAACGTTTACAGCACACGACTTCACAATAAATGGAAATATCCAGCATTTTATGATGCATTATGGAGTCGGATGACCAACTTATTTCTCGTTCGTTGAAGCGACGCCATTTTATACCCAACGGTTCAGTGCAACCAGGCAAGTCACAACTTTGAATTATGCACACACAAACCCTGAACCGCGACGTTTCTCTTAGACTCAAAGATGTGACACAAATTAATATTGACACTCATTATCATCATGTGCCCACTCAGCTGGCGTAGGCTTACATGTCTCTCCACCGACCTCTGCCCTTGATGTTCTGGATCAGCTCTATTCATGATATTCCAACTTGCCGTCGTCTCAGTGCATCCAGCATCATTACTATGTGTGTGTCTGTGCCTATTCTCCAACTGTTCTTCTAAGTCGATGTTTTCCTTTGTCTTTCTTCTCATATATTACCAAAGAACGTTGTTTGTTTGTTTTTTTTACAGATGCATACACTATTCTACTTTCATTATGTTTCGAGCAATCGCTGTTAGTTATTCTGGCAGTTCAAGATTTTCGCCACATTCGTCTCAGGAAGCACTCTTCGTTGCTGCCAAGCTCTTCCGAATTTGTTCATTCTTCTTCTTCTTCTTCAGCGTTCCGAGCCATTGAGGTTCTTTGCTGCAAATACAATCCGTCTCCATTCGTCTCTCTGGTGGACCTTCTCTTGCCAGTCGTTGATTCCAAGTGCTTGTAGGTCTGTACATGTATTATCTCTCCACCGCCTTCTTGGTCTACCTCGGGGTCTACGGTCATTTATTTCCTGAGTGTAAGCGAGTTTTGTTTCCCTATTATCTTCCATTCTTTCTATATGCCCCAGCCATTGTAGTCTATTAGCCTTCATGATACCAGTGATTAGCGGGGACTTAAACAGATCATAAATGTCTTTGTTACTTCTTCTTTTCCACTCTCCACTTTGTGTATCCCTAATGGGTCCAAAGATGCGTCTTAAAATTTTGTTCTCAAAGGTTTGTAACAAGGCTTCGTCTCCTTTCGTTGTACTCCAGGTTTCAGAGCCATACAGCACAACTGGTCTGATCAGTGTTTTGTATATTGTGATTTTGGTATTACGAGATAGCGCCTTTGATTTTAGTAGATGTTGTAGTGCATAGTATATCTTATTTCCAGAGTTGATTCTAGTTTGTATTTCTTCCCTTATGATGTTGGAGCAGTTGAAGATCGTACCCAGGTATTTGTATGTTTCCGTTCTTTTAATGGTCATATTATCTATTTGTATGTGGCCAGAGTTTCTAGCCATTCCGTCTCTTGAAATTACCATATATTCTGTCTTATCTTGGTTGATAACCAGCCCCATCTGTTGGGCTTTTTCCTTTAAGTGAGTCAATATTTCCAATGTCTTTTGTTCACTTTGCCCTATAATATCTATATCATCTGCATAACCAAGCAGCTTGGATGTTCCTCCAATATCACATTCCTCCTTTACCTTCCTTACAACTTTCTCTAGAGCCAGATTGAAGAGTAGCGGCGATAGTGCATCACCCTGTTTCAAGCCAGATGTTATTTGGAAGGGGTCTGATTTCCTGCCTTTATATGTTACTATATTATAAGTATCTTCCATGCATAGTCTGGTCATGTTGATTAACTTCCTTGGTATTCCAAATTCCTGCATAGCATTCCATAGACTATTCCTATGGACACTATCATAAGCCTTTTTAAAATCCACAAAAATGTTATGGAGATCTCTTTTATATTCCCAATGTTTCTCGGCTATTTGTCGTAAGATAAATATCTGATCTATTGTTGATCTGTTTTGTCTAAAACCTGCCTGGTAGTCACCTAATATGTCTTCTGAATATGGTTTTAGTCTATTTAGTAATACTGCGGATAGTATCTTATAGCTTGTGGACAGTAGTGATATTCCTCTATAATTTCCACATTGGAACTTGTCTCCTTTCTTAAAGATAGGTATCAATAATGACTCTTTCCAGTCATGGGGTAATTCTTCTGTCCTCCAGATTTTTAATATTAGTTCGTATAGCTTTAGATGTAATGCATGGCCACCTGCCTTTATAAATTCAGCAGCAATTCCATCAGTCCCAGTTGCCTTATTGTTTTTAAGTCGTGTGATTACATATAGGATTTCTTCAAATGTAGGTTCTTCAATTTGTGGTTCGCATGTTAGAACCTCTTCCTGTGAGAAAATGTTACTTGGAGCTTCACAATTTAGTAATTCAATAAAATATTCTTTCCATGTGTTGCACATTTCCTCATTGGTATTTATCATATTCCCATTTTTGTCTTTTAAACCATATGTGTTTTGTTGGTGCCCTCGTTTCATTGACTTCAGTTCTTTAAAAAATTTTCTGGATTCATTTTTCTGGTGATTAGTTTCCATATCTTTGATTATATTACTCATATATTCTCGCTTCTGCTGTCTGACTATTTTTGTAGCCTCTTTACATTCATTTCTATAATGCTCTTCCTTTTGGATGTTATTGATGTCATTTAACCATACATGTCTGGCATTCTTCTTCCTAATGACTGCTTCTTCACATTTTTGATTGAACCATCTGTTCTTTCTATGCGTGGTTAACACACCGAGACATTCTTCTGCGGTAGACTGAATTGTATTCTTGATGTTCAACCAAGTTTGGTCAATGCTTTCCTCCAAAGGGTTTTGCAGAGTTTCAAGTTTACATTTTATTTCATCTGTAAATTTCTCTTTGACTGTAATGTCTTGCAGTTTTTCTCTGTTATATGTTGGGTGTAATCTTTGTATTCACTTTCCATTATTTACCGCCATACAACAAATCAGGTTCTATATAACATGCCAGTATTCTCTTTATAATAGTCAATAATAGTAACGTATTGAATAAGATAATTCTCATTTCCTGTAATGCAGTTTTTGCTTGATTCTGCTCTCAATCTCTGTCATACGCTAAAGAGTTCTACCAACTGAAAATCGAGAAAATATTCAATTTAATTAAATTTTTCATTTGACAGGAAAAACTGGGACCAACGGGCATCCCGAAAGTATTTTAAGGACAGTGAATGTTTCTATAAAAAAACCGAGACTGTCCTGGAAAATCGAGGAGTCTGGTACCCCTATACCTATCGCTTCTAACAGAACGAACTTGAAACACGAGTACAGTTAAATACGTGTTTGTATGTGTCTACATCGCATGGCCTATTAGTATAGTATAGTAAAGAAAAGGACTATTTTACACGCCTGGTGAGTCTTGGGCTTAAGCGATAGTTCCATATCTTTATAAACCACACAATACTCGATGGGAGATGTGGTCAATATCTCACCGACCGCCTTTATATCCCATAACATTTCATAATGCCATGTGTTAGGTTGGGTCGACCTGGACGTCCGGATCAATGTACAGTAATAATCATAATCTCTATGAGGATTCAAACACTTGACTACCAGGGCGGCAAGTAAGCGTTGTAGCCAATGCGATACCGCCCGATAGCAGTTTCCTGCCATGTGCCTGTGATGTGATAGGGCCATCACATTTGAGTGTGTGTGTGTTTTTTTTTTTTTTTTTTTTTTGGGGGGGGGGGTTGGGGGGGGATGAATGCATGGAGGAATGGGTGGCTAGTCCTGTGCCTCACTTAGCGAGACGACCAACGCAGGCGTCGATTCCTCTTTCAACCGCGCTCTTGACATTATCACCCCAGCCCCCTGTCAACTATACTAACGCACCCAGTGTATTTATTTATGTTGTAGCATACATAATCATACCTGTTGTTGAACTTCCGACTGGATGTTCTTATAATGTAGCAGTTTTTTTTTTCAACTCCTCCCTCTCCCCCACGCTCTCTCTATCTTCCCCCTGTCACTCTCTCACCTCTCTATCTCTCTCATACCCTCTGCATTACTCTCACTATCCCTCCCTCTCTAACATTCTCCTACTCTCTACCCCTACTCTCTCTCCCTCTCGCATTCTCTTTTACAGTTTCTGCCTTGCTATCACTCTCCCCCCCCCTCTCTCTCTCTCTCTCTCTCTCTCTCACACACACACACTCTTCACACTCTCTCACTCTACATCTTATTCTCACCCTCTCTCACACTTTATATTTAACTTTCACTCTCTCTCACACTCTCCTATCTTGCTCTCTCACACACACTCTCTCACTCCTCTCTCTCTCTCTCTCTATATATATATATATATATATATATATAATATATATAGAGAGAGAGAGAGAGAGAGAGAGAGAGAGAGAGAGAAGTAGATATCCAAGAAACACCCATGAATATGCAGCTGAGGAGAAAACACTTGAAGCCACGAAACATTGTAATCGCATAAAAAATAATTCCTACATCGTCATGTGGTAGGAGGCAGGTTCGAATGCTCCGTGGCCACGTGATAGCTTTCGATTTTCTAGTGTTTAGTGTGTCTCATGCCGGTCTCCCTGGCCGAGGGTTTAAACGACTTTCTCCGTAATCCCGTTTATCCACGTAGGGTCTCGCAACGCGCGTAATATTG
This sequence comes from Cepaea hortensis, assembly GCA_963921405.1. Classification (NCBI taxonomy): domain Eukaryota; kingdom Metazoa; phylum Mollusca; class Gastropoda; order Stylommatophora; family Helicidae; genus Cepaea; species Cepaea hortensis. The sequence goes on from OY992876.1 coordinate 73,187,547, forward strand.
CCGAGAAATCAACAACAGCGGTAAAATGCTGGTGTTGTCAGCGATGTCCTGTAAAGGATATGCGAAAAAAAGTGTCTCATGACACACCGCAACGTCTGTAGATGACAGATGACAAAGTGTGTCTTCAGTTCTCTCACTCTTTTCATTTCCTTCCTTGGTTGCAGATAAATACGTACAGCTTTATGTATTCTTTCGTCATCAATTCACAGTTAATTCACTTCCAACTCTCATTACTCCTTTAGTCATAGACAGTTATATCTTGAACCCATTTATCCTACCCGTTACTTTTCTTACGTTACTTTAACTCGTTGAATCCAATGGGATTACTATACATAACATTAGGCTGTATTAAATATCATTTAGAATATTCTCTATTTTGAAAACTATAGAACCGCGTAACCCGAGTATAAACGGTTATAGGTCTCGGAGTTAAAGTTAGTTGCATATCCTTTACAGGGCTTTGCAATCAACTCCAGAATAACTGGCTGTTTGTACTTCACAAGGCAAAATTAGTTCAGAAGTTATGTCATTGCTTTCTGAACAACCGTCGCCTCATAACATGGAAACTATCGCAAAGTGTTCTGCTTTCAAATCGCCTGAAGATGATGTCGCACCCTCAACTCGATATCACGGCAAATGATGAAACTAATAACACGAGACGGCAGTTAAACCAGCACAGATTTAAGTTCCAGGCAGCGAGGCGAGCCTGACTTATGTAGCAACCGTTGGTTTACTTCACTCCCCACATCCGGGATGTTTTTCACGAAAAATGGCGGGACATGCAGTTGATTTGTAAGAACTCCCGACTAAACCCCAAGAATTAGGAAAAGAGCGTACCACTAGGTCTTGCACATTATAGCGAATATGCATCACATGGAAAAGATTCGTTTGCGATTTTTTTTTTAACACAGTAGTTACATGCTAGATTTTATTTTACATTTTTTACGTCAGCATGTGTTTTCTTTCTATAACTACAGCGATAATTCTTCTTGTTTGCACTGTCAGAAGAAGAAGAAGAAGAAGAAGAAGAAGAAGAAGAAGAAGAAGAAGAAAGAAGAAGAAGAGAAGAAGAAGAAGAAGAAGAAGAAGAAGAAGAAAGAAGAAGAAGAAGAAGAAGAAGAAGAAGAAGAAGAAGAAGAAGAAGAAAGAAGAAGAAGAAGAAGAAGAAGAAGAAGAAGAAGAAGAAGAAGAAGAAGAAGAAGAAGAAGAAGAAGAAGAAGAAGAAGAAGAAGAAGAAGAAGAAGAAGAAGAAGAAGAAGAAGAAGAAGAAGAAGAAGAAGAAGAAGAAGAAGAAGAAGAAGAGAAGAAGAAGAAGAAGAAGAAGAAGAAGAAGAAGAAGAAGAGAAGAAGAAGAAGAAGAAGAAGAAGAAGAAGAAGAGAAGAAAGAAGAAGAAGAAGAAGAAGAAGAAGAAGAAGAAAGAAGAAGAAGAAGAAGAAGAAGAGAAGAAGAAGAAGAAGAAGAAGAAAGAAGAAGAAGAAGAAGAAGAAGAAGAAGAAGAAGAAGAAGAAGAAGAAGAAGAAAGAAGAAGAAGAAGAAGAAAGAAGAAGAAGAAGAAGAAGAAGAGAAGAAGAAGAAGAAGAAGAAGAAGAAGAAGAAGAAGAAGAAGAAGAAGACATTAGTAATGTAAGTTAAAAGACCATATCATTTCAGGAATAAGCCTATTACTCCTGCTTCTTTGCGGCAATGTGACATCACGCGATAACCGTAAACAGGCATCCTTAATTTCAAATCTCGAGCGCAAAGGGCAGATAATTACAGGGAGATAATTGTGTTGTCCCTCACTAAGTGGAAGTAATGTTGCCGATGGCAAGGGGGAGATAATATTACCGATGGTAGGTACCAAGGGACACCCATGTATATCACTGCCAATGTGTTACCAGGGCGGTGGCAGTGATTGCGGGAGATTGCGAGCGCGCGGTTGAAGATTTATTTAACACACGTGAAGGCCACATCGACACAGCGGTGCCGTATACAATAGTCATTAAGTAACCAGACCCGGTGGTAAAAAAAAAAAATCTCCGCCACCTTTTTAATCAGCTGCGGTGGTAGAGAAGTGATGGCGGCACAAAACAGGCGAGCTCGACGTCTTCTCTTCCATCTTGTTCTGGGTTGTGTGAGAGGAGAAAAATAAGAAGAGCCCTTCACGCTAGGTGGGCATTTACTATATGTGTTATAAAGACACACTCAGTCGCGCTCACATTCACAAGGACAACGGAATACTGATATTTTTATGTATTTATTCAACTGTTCCCTGGCTCTTTTTCTCTGTCTCTCTCTCTATCTCTGTGACTCTCTCTATCTCTCTATCACTCTCTCTGTCTCTCTATCTCTCTGTGCTTTTCGCCATTTCTCTATCAGTATCTCACTGTCTTTCTCTATCTCTCTGTGCCTCTCGCTATCTCTCTATCACTATCTATGTCTCTGTACCTCTCTCTGTCACTCTGTCTATCTCTCAGTGCCTCTCGCTATCTCTCTGTCACTCTCTCACTGTCTCTCTCTCTCTGTGCCTCACGCTGTCTCTCTATCACTCTCTCTGTGTCTCTCTGTGTCTCTCTCTCTATGTCTCTGTGTCTCTCCATAATTCCCACTGTTTCTCTCTGTGTCTCTCTGTGCCTCTCTGTGTCTCTGACTCTCTCGCTGTCTTTCTCCCTAACTCCTACGGTGTCGTATAATTAAGAAATTCCTCTCTGCCTAGGGTGATTAGCTATGACAAAAACATCAGCGGAGATTCGTCAAGGTTGCAACACCAGAAAGACGCGGATATACGAGTGGTGATGCAAATAATGGAATACGCATGTGATATATGTATATGTGAGTAACAGCCATAGTACCATGAAATCAGAAAATCAAATTCTATGTAGATAATGTCTTCTTTTCTTTTGCTTGGAGTTGGTTACCTGGGCGTCTCCACATTTCGTGTCGTTGGTTGTGTAGGTGTATGAGAGGCATTGTCTACAAACTACCACGTCAGCACTGTAGTACTGTGTGCACAATTAGACAGTGTATAAATAGAAGGCGTCGTTTGCGAGCAGTCATCCTGTGCCAGCCGTTCGTGTTAGAACAAATAGTTCACCGGTGGTTAACAGGCGTTTTCTATTGCTGAATTGGCTAACTTACAATGGGCTGGCCACCATTATTTAGTGCTGACTTGGTGAACCGACAACCTTCGCCCCAGAGTTATTTATGAAACAGACTGGTGTGACAAACAGTACTTGCTCGCTTATCATTGTTCGGACATACCAAGTTCAAGCTGTGATAACAAAACATTCACAACTGTTCTTCAACATTTTATGTCACAGGTGACGTCGGTATGTTATCTGTGATAAAACAGCGAAACATATATTGCTTTATTGAGACCAGTGCTAAAACCACCGTTACAAACAGCTTTGTAGGATTTTCATTATATTGGCGTCATTGGCATTCAGTCCTCGCATAAATATGACTCTTGTTTACACCAGAACGTTTTGTGCTTTTACAAGCGAAAGTGCGGAGCTGTCCTCAGCTACAAATATTTTGACTTCTTAAATATTCAGACTTTGTGGGAATAACTTTGCGTGCCTTACACCAGAACTTTTGCCATTTTGACATCAGTTCGCATCATTTGAATTATTACATATGTAGACTTTGTGTTAATAGCAGATCTTGGACCACTTTGCTGGCATTGTCATCACACCGATCAATAACCATCATCTCTAGCACACAAACAGACTGCCACCTGTGTGCCACTTGCGGGGAAAAGTTCACATTGTCTCACAATCTTACACGCCACATTCTGACCAGTCATGATACGAAAGATCAAATATATTGCATGTCAGCTATGTGGTAATCTATATAATAGGAAGGATAACCTACAATATCACATACGAACACATCATCAGACACCTATGGATACATCTACATCACAATCATGTGCCACAAACCCGTCGACATCATCAGCTACGACACCCTCATCAGCACGCCAGAAGAAAGCGCAACCACAGCAAACATAGCTAAAAGTCAGACACAGCCAGACATCAATATTTGCGACCAACTAATAGACGAGGAGCCGGCTTCGTGGCTTAGAGGTTTATGACTTTTCTCCGTAATCTCGTATACTCTCTTGGGTAACTACTGAGCGTAATCTTGCCAAGAAATCAACATACAGCTGAAAGATGCTGGTGTTGACAGCGATGTCCTGTAAAGGATATACCAAAAGAAATAGACGAGGAAGCGGGTATCTTATCAGCAGGGGAACCAGAGACACTACACAACCTTCCAACCGATATTAAATAACCATATAGAGAGAATTGGCAAGCTATCAGGACACATCACGAGATTAGCAAACATTTATTGACATACACATTCTATATTAGCCCAGAGACACAGCACCCTATCGACTGGACAGCTACATTTTATAAGATTTTCAAAGCCCAAATTTTAAGATTCAATGTCAACTTTAGCCAGCACTTAATGCTATGACATAGAGAAACACATGACCATAGATTCTATTATGCTTCTTTTAACAACAGTTCTGTTTTAGATTTTCCAGCTCTAAATCATTAACAGACACGACTTTGACACATTTATCAATACAGTACACGGACATGACACACCTACCTACTCTATGCAACAACGTCCAGACACCAAGTTTACAACAGAGACAGTAGATGCTATATGTTTTACTTCTTTCATAACTCAGAGTTCCCGGTAGGTTTATGTCTATATGACATTCCAACATACATTACTCGAAACCAAGCCAGCAATACACTACAACATGATTCACACAACAAAACTTACCCAGATAACTTTATTTTTATTAGACTGTAGTATTATTCAAAGGTGAAAATATTAAAAGGATTAGCAAACGTTTAACCAAACTTTTAGCTACCCAGATTCAAGACACAAGACTCTTCTATCTATACATACACACAACACAGAGACTCTATATCACATTTCTATTAAAAAAGACAAGTAGGCCCAGACAATGTCACTACGTCACCACTACACATACAAGACACAGTTTTCATTCTCTTTCCTGCTGCTGTCCTGGGTATTACTGTTAGTGTATCATACTGTACATATGTAGGTACCTTTGTTTTTAAAAATCATCCTTTGTATGTACATAAAATTTTTACTTTAATAATAATGTTCTTATGTCGTTACTGTTTTTGGTTACTAACGCTTTTTAATGGAGTGTTGTCTATTATAAGATCTTTTAAAATTATAATATTGCAAAAGAGATGGTCCTATGTAATACACATATGCGTACTACATGTAATATCTACCACCTTGTGAACCTCGTGTTACTTGAATGTCATTTTTCTTATGTTGTCAGTAAAAATTGTATATCATTAAAACATTGAATGGTATTTGCAAACCATTGACAATAAAAGATTGAACTTGCTGTGGTGACAGTTAAGTATGTTTTTCACTAACCTTTTATGTCATCGATTATGATTTGTAATTACCTGAATAAAAGTGACGACATTGAACGTTGAATATGCTTGGCTGATAATACACTGTGATATATTGATGTCACTAAAATACTTTGTATAGTATGATGTGGACACTATTGATATGTTATCCCCACACATGTTTTAGTGATAAAATAAAAACCAAAATACTGTAACCAAGTTTTTTGTTTGTTGGTTTTGTAGTAGTATGCTTGATGTGCTTTCGCCTTGTTCTCTATCTTTTATTTTCCTTGTTTTCATGACGTTGTCCTCTTTCTTGTCGTTCTGTTGATTGTGGCGAGATGATGTTTTTCATGTTGACTGTGGTTGTTGAAACAATGTTGGTTGTGGCGAGAGGGTGTGGAACAACTGATGCACACAGACAGTCAAGAACAAAGTCACATACACAAGCACACAATGGAACAGAGAGACATGAACTCATTCAAATACATTTGTACAATATCACACAAGAGCACACACACACACACACACGTACGCACGCACGCACGCGCGCACACACACACACACACACACACACACAAGTACAACAACATGGAATAATGTTTACTTCGGAAAAATCTTTGAGTATGCAATTATTTGTTAAAAATACAGAGGTTGACATATTTACATACAAATTAAAATCTCAAGTGCTTTTGCTATAAACAAATGATAACATGGAATGGTATTCTAAAATACCTTTAATAATATACAGTAATAGACAGAAACATACAACACATATACTGAGCTGTCAAAGAAGCGTAGATTCAGATAAAATGTAGAGAAATATATGAGCTAGAGATAAAACACAAATCAAAAGACTTGCGTAAAATATTAAAAGATTTACAAACAAGAAATATAATGTATCGGGAACTGTTTGTAGCAGAGGAATAGATGGAGACAATAACACCGACATAATAGAAATGATGGAGTTATTTTTGGACTAACAGGGTAATAAATAACCAAGTCAATTTGTAGATGAACCCAAGATAATGTAGTACCAATCATCTTCATTATGTCTGGGGTAATTATTCTGCTTTTATGGAAGGAAAGGGTACAAATAATGCAATATATATATATATATATATATATATATATATATATATATATATATATATATATATATATATATATATATATATATATATATATATATATATATATATATATATATATATATATACTAATAGAAAGGTCAATAGAGAAACAGAAAGATGTATATTTATGCTTCATAGATTATACTAAGGCATTTGATAAAGTAAAACATGATTAGCTGATTAAAATGTTGGAAGATATCAACATTGATGGGAAAGATTTAAGAATAATAAAGAATATATACTGGAAATAAAGAGGGTAGTTACGAGCAGATACAGCTAGGAGTACGACAGGGGTGTGTCTTGTCACCCGATCTTTCTCCTTTATAGCGAAGTAATAATGAGAGAGAACGAACGAACGAACGAACGAACAGACTTTATTTTCAAAGGGTAACAAATTGGGCACGCAGGCCCGTCTTACATTCGGCCCTTCCAATCACTCATCTTTCTTTCATCAACAGTGCATAGGAAAAAACATTGTCACATGAATTTTGTAAACATAAACAATGCATATTACTATATTATGTGACACATCACCACCCACCCACAAATCCCCCATTCACTCCAACTCCTCCACCCAACCAAACACACACACACATACATTCTCCCACCCATCCACCACATCCCTACACCTACACATCTCCCCACCCACACACACCTCTCACCCACCACACATCCCATCCACCCACACCCAAAGCACACATACATTCCCCAACCCACACATCCCCCACCCACACACACACCCACCAACCTACACACATCTCCCCACCCACTCACATATCCTCCACCCGTCCCATTACCCACCAACAATCACTCACCCACATATCCTCCTCCACCCACTCACCTCCAACCACCCAGCCAAACACACATTACTCAGCCACACATCCCCCACGCACACACACATCTCCCCGTCAACTTACATATCCCGCAGCTGCCCACACACAAATTCCGAACCCACCCATATAATCTCCCATCTTCCCCAGCCCACTCACAGATCCCGAGTCCACCCCTACAAACATCCCCCACCATCTCCTAAACTACACACACTCACCCACCCTCATATCCTCTACCCACCCATCCCCCAACCAAACAATCCTTAACCACACACCCTTACTCATGTACAATCACCCACTCACACATCCTCTACCCAACCACACATCCTCCACCCACCCATCCCCCAGCCACACATCCCTTAACCACACACCCCAACCCATATACACACACATCCCCTCCCACGCACAATCTCCCCACCCATACACACATCCCTCACATACATCCCACCCACCAACACATCCCCCATTCACAAACACACACACCTCCCATCCACGCACAACTCACACACACATCCCCAACTCATACATCCCTCACCCACTCATCAACACATACATCTCCTATCTACCCACCCACACTCACACACCCCAACCACCCATCTAAACACACATCCCCCACCCTCACACACATTCTTCACCCACCCGCACACCCAACCACACCCCACCCTTTATCCACTCCCAGCTCCCCTCCCACACAACACAACACCCACACACATCCCAAAGACACATCCTTCACCCACACACACATCTCCTCACATGTCTCCTACCCCATCCACATATCCCCAAACTACAATCACCCTCACTACCCACACATACATCCTCCATCCAGCCACACACACCCCCACCCAGCCAGACATATCCCCCACCCACTCACACATCCCCAAATCCATCACCCACACCCATCACGCACCCCTCTCCCAACCCACACACATCCCATACCCACACACACACTCCCCACCCATCCAACCAAACATCCCACACCCATACACATCCCTCACCCACACACACATCCCCAAACCCACAACCACCCCCACTTGCACACATTTCCCACCCTAGCCCCACACCCACATCTCCCCACCCACACATATATCCCCCACCCATCCCATAACCCACCATCAATCATCCACCCACATATCCTCCTCCACCCACTCACCCACAGCCACCTAGCCAAACACACATCCCCACCCACATACACATCTCCCCGCCAACCCATACATCCCGCACGCACCCACACACAAATCCCCCACCCACCCACACAATCCCACCCCGCCCACCCACACATCCTGAACCCACCCACACACATCACGAGTCCACCCACACACACATCCCCCCTTCCCAACCTACTATTATGATCAAACTTCCACACTTTACACACATACAGTGACGATTGTCGTGAGCATTTTCGCAAAATTGTAAAGAAAATGGAGAAAAATTGTACATATACATTTGTAACTTAAAAATTAGTGATGCAATTCAACTCTCTCTCTCTCTCTCTCTCTCTCTCTCTCTCTCTCTCTCTCTCTCTCTCTCTCTCTCTCTCTCTCTCTCTCTCTCTCTCTCTCTCTCTCTCTCTTCTCTCTCTCTCTCTCTCTCTCTCTCTCTCTCTCTCTCTCTCCCCCACTCACTAACGCTCTCGCTCACATTATAGTAATGTTATATTATACATCATAAAATCAAGTGTCATACATACAAAATGATAATGTGAAAGATGAAAATACACAAAAAATATACAAAAAATATGGAATGGCATATTACAGGACATGCGTGCACTCAACTCTCTCTCTCTCTCTCCCTCCCTCCCTCCCTCCCTCCCTCTCTCTCTCTCTCTCTCTCTGTCTCTCTCTCTCTTTATTACACGGGCACACACTCACACTCATTAACTCTCTCTCTCTCTCTTTATTACACAGGCACACACTCACACTCATTAACTCTCTCTCTCTCTCTCTCTCTCTCTCTCTCTCTCTCTCTCTCTCTCTCATACTCCCTAATTCTCTCAGCCACTATGCAGTGATGTACATGTGTTCATGTTATAAATTATAACATCAATTGGCATTCAAAATGGTAATATGAACATGAGAATACATAAATTATATGGAATAGCATGTTACATAGTATGCGTGCGCTTAAATCTCTCTCTCTCTCTCTCTCTCTCTCTCTCTCTCTCTCTCTCTTTCCTGTCTCTCTCTCTCTCTCTCTCTTCTCACCAACACACACCCATAGACACTCACAAACAATGCGCACACACATACACACACATTAACAGATCCATTCCTCCACTGTCTCTCTCTCTCTCGTTTGCTCTCTCTCTCTCTCTCTCTCTCACTCGCAATCACTATTTCACCCATTAAGTCACTCTCTCCATCTTTCATTTACCCAATATCACACTCTCTTTCACTCTCACTCACACACAGACAGACACACACCCTCTCGCTACCAAATACACACTCCCTCGCATACACACGAAAACATATACACATACATACACGAGCATACACACAATATACACACGCAAATACACGCATATTCCCTCGCACACATACACACATCCACACCCATACACATACTTACACACACACACACAAATACACACCCCCTCGCATACACCGCATGCATGCACACATACACACAAACATGTACATATATACACGAACATATATATATATATATATATATATATATATATATATATATATATATATATATATATATATATATATACACACGCACATACAAATAAACACATGCACACATGTACGCACACATAAACACACATATAAACATACTTACACACACAAGCACACATACAAACACACATTTATACACACCCACACGCACATTCAGACGTGCACACACATACACCCACATACACATACATAAACACACGCATACACACATATGGACACACGTACACACAAACCCATCCACCCACACACTTACTCACATAAACGCTGCCTCACATAATCTCACCCTCTCACTCACTCATTTACTCTCTAAACCCCACTCACCCATTCTCTCTCAATCATTAACTTCTCATGCACTCTCTCACTCACCCACTGTCTCTCTCTTGCACACTCACTCGCTCTCACACTCACTCACACACGCTCACACACATACTTACAAATTCTCCCCCTCACTAACTCACCCTCCCTTACTAACTCATTCACCCGGCGGCTCTCTAACTCACACTCACTTTCTCACTCTCTCACACAGACAGGTATACATACAACACAACCTATCTCTCACACTAACTCATTCTCTCACTCAATCTCTCACGCATACGTGTACACAGACATTCACTTACTCTTTCACCCTTGCAGGCACACGCGCATACACACTCTCTCACTTTCTCTGTCTCATACTCACTCTCTCACTCATACTCTTTCTCATTCACTCTCTCACCCACTCTCTCAAACACCCAGTGTAAAATGATAGTGAAAAAATGATACCAGTAGGTGACTTATGGAGGCGTATAGTCGGTATGAAGTAAGTATTGAAAGAGTATTCGGTTGAGATCAAAGAGAAGCCAGGAATACTAATCGGAGGATATAATATAAACAATATACGCTATGCAGATGACACAGTATTGGTGGCGGATAATGCAACATGGCTACAACAATTATTGGACATTGTAATATCAGAGGGTGCACAGAAAGGACTCTGCTTGAATATTAAGAAAACAGTAACAATAGTGATATTAAAGTAAATGGGGACACCAAAATGTGACACATAAATAGAAGGGGACATTCTCAACCAAGTGGATAATTTTAAATACCTAGGGGCACTTATAACATCAGAAAGAGTATCTTATGCAATAAGTCGCTATCAATGAATGTAAGAAAGAGAGTACTAAAATGCTATATAGAACCAGTTTTCTGTATGGCAGCGAATCTTGGAATGTAAATGAACAAATCAGGAAGAACTTAGAAGCAAGAGAGATGTGGTTTTTAAGACGAATGTTACGAAATCTTTGGACTGCCAGAGTAACTAACAATGATTGCCTGAAAGAGGCTCATGAAACTAGAACACTATATACAACAATAAGAAAGAGATAAACAGCTTTCTTTGGTCATGTGATGAGAAGAGAGGCATTGGAGAACATCGTGACAACTGGAAAGATCGAGGGGAAGAGAGGCGGAGGCAGACCAAGAGAAATTATGCTGAACGGATTGAGACGGTGGCATGGAGGAATATCATCAGCAGAGTTGATTCAGAACACAAAAGACCGAGATCTGTGGAGAGCCATGAACGCCTACGCCAGCCGGCACAGCACTTGATGATGAATTAATCTCTCACGTTGCCGTGTTATCCTTTGATAATACTTTTAATACCTTTATGTTCACTTATATGTGTGTTATGTTATGGCGCTTATATAATTATATAAAGACTCTCTTGATGTTTAACTGAAAGGGTATTTTAGTACACATAAATAGCAACGTCATCACTTTTCTCGCTTTACATTACTAAAAGATTCCCTTACCATTCACGCGCACCTACTAAAGAAACACTTCTACGAAACACTGAAATCTCTCTGCACTCTAGGTTTCTTTCTGCCACAAACCCCCGGTACTTCATGTGTAGCTTCACGACTTTTCCGTGTCACCCCATCTTCAAACTGCCCTTCTACATGATTTCCAATGAAACATTCATATCAGTTATCAATATTTAATTTATGACAATGTAGCCACCGACGCCACATGCCACAGTTTCAGTATCAGCTGTTCCTTCATCATGATCATCACGGGTCCCTTTCACGTGGCTGATATCTGCAACTTTCCAGTCCACATTGGCTGGTACACTAACATCCGTTGTACCATCTACCACCAAGACAAACGCTGCCTAGCTAAGATACCATTTTCTTACGTTGGCCGCTTCTACAACCCTTTGTCCTTTTGACAACCGCAATACCGTCATGTCTCCAGCCAACCAACAGTGTCTGTTATGAAGTCGTCGTTTCTTGAAAGAGCGTCTGCATGATTGATCTCTAGAATACCATCTATCACATCTTCTAGTCGACTTTCATCGTATCATACCACTTAACACTAGCATTATCTTTGATTACATCACAACCGGTTTTCTGCTGATTGGTCAAATTTCCCACCCTACTAGCTATAAATCCTCTGTCCCCTATCCTACTAGACGCTTTTTTAGACAATGAATGTGATCATCAAATAGTATGGTCACTGCTAAGAAGGAAATCTACGGCAAATGACCCTCTTTGCAGATGCCTATAAAATTATGATTCTACTCAGAATTACAATGAGAAGAATAAGAAAGACAATAAAAATGAACTTTAGTAAAGAGCATTATGGATCTTTGGAAGGAAGAGGGACAAAAATAATTTAAAAAAAAAACAAGATATACATTACGAAAACTAATAGAAAGATCAAAATAGAATAGAAAAGTCTTATCCAAATGGATAATTGTATATACCTAGGGACATTTATAACATCAGATAGAAGGAACCATCATTAGAGAAGGCTCATTCAATGGCCAAGTAAATATCCAAGATCTACAACAGGTAGCAGCGAACCGCCAGGCATGGAGAGACAGGACGCCTTAGGCTCAAGAGGAAAGACTAACTAACTAATAGAAGGAACGCCAAAGAGATTAAGAACAAAATAGGGCACACAAAAGCTGTATTTCAGAACATGAAAAGGATCTTATGCAATAACTCGCTATCATTGAATGAAAACATTAAATTTCAACAATGACATTTAATAATAATTTTAAAACTTAAATTTCATTCTTGAAATTTAATGTTTTTTAAATTATTTTTAAATTTCATTGTTGAAATTTAATTTTTAAAATTATTTTTAAATTGCATTGTTAAAATTTAATTTTTTGTGGAATGTATGCCATCATGGCCTTGTGGCATGGTCGAGACAGAAACACGGAGCTGATCCACGACTCTGGTGATCGAGTGAGATGGCAGAACATGACCTCCCACGCTTACCGGCATGGCATATGATGGATGGATGGATGCCTACTTCTATATTCTCCGCGACGATTTAATTACATTGTAGCTGGTGATAAAAATTCCACAGCAGAGCAAGCAGCACGACATGGGGCTTCTAATCATTAGAAACGTTAGTCCATTACTCAATATTTCGGCCCTTTTACCTTCCTGAAACTCTTAGGGAGCGGGTCCGTTCGGGTCAGGACTCCCAGCCATATTTCTCCTGTAGTGAATATACACTTTCACGACATTAATTATTGTTCATTTCCCCAAATCGATATCGGTGTGTCTGCACATAAGCCATGCCACCCACGGTGGGCAGAAATTGGATACCCGGTGCATCTAGCAGCTTTAACACTGCACCTGAACTGACCGTGGAAAAGCCAACATTTTCCCCCGGTAGTTGGTCTCGGTCTACACCGCCGCTTTGGTGGCTATCCATGACTCAGTTAGTAGGCGTCGTTGCTGCCATGTTGACCTATTTGTATCCCGGTCGCAGCTCGCGGAACCGCAAGCCCGCACGCTCCTAGCGGAAACCAGCTCCTATGGACTAATTCTATTAAAGCATGGGCTCCCCTGACCCTCGCTATCGCTGCGGGGCGTTGTCCTTGCAGGACGTAGTATTCTATCACAAATAGTCGTTGTCGGCGCTTGGCTACAAAGGTTCGACTTTGGACAAGATTTCCCGCCCGAGTGTTCGCTACATTACGGTGTATCCACCCCTCTGTAACGCCTCAGCTTGGGTGCCCTGTTCTTTCCTGGTGGGGTAATACCAGGTCGGTACGAAACCGTAGCTGTTGTTTCGATCTCATTATGAGGTTCCTGTTTTGGTCTTATTGAGATGCTTAGGTCAGAGGTTGATTTGTTTTTTCATGAGAGACGAAAGCAAAGCTGTACTATTTATTATGTATTCTTGTCCCACCAAGAATTACGCTTGCTCCATAGCCAGCATGAGGCCTTCTCCGCTGTCTCGCCCAGTCTGTTAAGTGCCCGTGTTCTTGCTTGCTCTTTCGCAACTAGCTGTTTCAGCACGTCGTTCGCGGAGTTAGAAACAAGGCCTCTTGCGCCTATCTCTAAGGCGAATAGCCTGCTGGTATATCCTTCTTGTCTCAGGCTTGCGAACATATCGCTGTAATTTTCCATCTTGTTGTTGTGCTGCTACGCGACTCTTGATTCTTGACATAAGCCTGGGTCATTGACAGTGAATTGAGTGACCGGGCATGAGAAAGAATGGAGATGAAAGTGGGAGACAGTAAAGTGACTGACCTGGCTATGAGAAAACAGCCAGTCCTGAGAAATAATGGGAAGGGTGAGTGTGGACCCCAGGGGGATGGGGGAAGGACAGTTTAGTTTTGTGTGAAGTCAAGGGACTTGAGGACAGTTTATGTGTAGATGCCGAACTGGTCGGTAGTCTAAGGAGAAGCGGAGTTAGAGATCTCCGTGTTGTGTTGTTCTCCCAGTTGTGAAGACAGGCCTGAACCAGAGTTGGTTCTATAGTGAGTGAGGGCCTGAACCCAGAGTGGGTGATATAGTTAGGGGAAACTAAGACCCAGTGTGTGGGTGTATTGTGTGAGGTCCAGCGGTGGATAGGAGCTGGATTACCTGTCTTGTGGATTTGATATGAAGCAGGCTTGAGAAGGCATTGATGTGTGCTGGTTAAATTGTGATGAGGATATTTATATTCTATGGATTACATTGTGTTCTGGATTTATAAACATGTTCCGTTTGTCCGTGTTATTTCTGTAATAAAGGATTATGTGCGCCAACTCAATCTTGTTTCATGACTGGTGAAGGTGCACTTCTGGGGTGAGTTGCGATTAAGAGACAGTTAGATAGCTCAATTGACACACCATGAACATCGTTACCTAGACAACGACCATCACACGAAAACTTATCATCAAGAACATTGAACTTATCATGAGAATGACGTGTGACATCTGGGGTCTCTCCTGGCAAGAACGACGGGGATATATTGAGAAACCCATTGCATGATATACATTGGTGTCATTCTGAGATATTTGTGGGCTCTTCGCTGAGAGAGGAGTTAGTATCTGTGACTTCGTTCCATCAATTTAGACAGTACTGCGTCAAGAGATTAACAGCAACTCTTTTGTGTGTGTAAGACGCCACATCGAAGAAAAACTGTCAGCGCGCGTGGAAAAATACGCGGCAGAAATCACAAGCGAACAGTCAGTTCACGTCAAGTTCACTACAGGTGAATTGGATACCAACCATATCGCTGAAGCGTGCGGTAGTGTCAGAGATTTAACGCAGCACAGATCAACCGGCAGAGTCGACTACGGTGACAGGGAAGTCACTAGTCAAAACAGCACAGAGGAAATGTCGCGTAGACAGTGAGGTGTTTGCAACAAGAGCGGTCAGTCCTAGGTGTGTGTGTGTGACAGGACAGGATTGAAGACAGCGAGCAATTTCGTCGCAACATCCTGTGCGTGGTGAGAATTTTGTGTGTGTGTGCTAAGGCAACGCACTGGGTGTGTCACGAGTCGACAGGTGAAGAATTCCACCACAGCTAACAAGGCCGGGTTGAGAGAGGGTCAGCGCTGTTTACGAGGACAGCTGGAAAAGGGGTATTAACGGTACCCCTACCACAGGTGCGGGGCAGAAGTGGAAAGTGTTTGTGTATGGCGGAAAAGTTCCGGGCATTTTACAGACAGATTAAGTATGACTTTCCACGGAGTTAAAAGAGCAGCCGGGTGGGGCTCAAGGTTGTGTGGAAACGGTGTTTACTGAGGATTTTTTCCACTGAAAGTGATAAAGAGAAATTGAGGTGACATTGCGAGTCGGGGGTGTGGAAGGAGTAAAGGTACTCGGGAAAATTTCCACGGCCTATTGTGGTCAAGATGACTCATTCGGAATGAACAAAACAAGGTTGTTTTGAAAGAAAGCCAGATTTTATGTTTCGCCTTTGTTGAACTGTTCTACTATTGTCATCATTATTCTGTTACGAGCAAACATTTTAACGTGGCGTCATTACCGCAGGCTGGGTGGCATAAAGTTACCGAAAAAGAACTGACTCTACACAGTTAAAACGGCGGACAGTTGAGGTTTTTTTTTTTGTGTGATGAACTTTGGCTTTAAAAGTAAATCTATCACATAATTGATACAACTACGGACTGTGTCGAGACAGAACAGTTTGGATATCACTATCATCTTCAATTTTTGCGACAGTTGGAACTTATGCTCACCACGCGAATTCAGTAACCACTCAACAAATCAATCAGTCATTTTGAAATCTAGTGTCGTAGACATTTCCAGCGTATTGCGAATAACTATTAAAACGAACAAAATAAGGACTTTTATCAGATTTCACCATTGCATTGTTGTCGGCGATTATTTTTTTTTTTTTTGTTTCTCTTGCTCTCATCATCCTAAGTATTGTTGTTGTGCGTTACGTAATTATTTGTATGTGGTCCAGTGGTCGTAATAAGTAGGATATTTTTGCATTGTTTCTCGACGTACGGGAGACAAAGCAAAGAGAAATTGTCTAGGTACACATTGTATGTTGTTGAGAGGCAGCTGAAGAGTCAGTTTGTTTTGTGCGGTTGAGCATTGGGTCGTCTCGACTTTATACACGGTGTCCAAGTGTCTATCGTCAGATCTATGTACATTATTCATTTTATATTTGTTCTTTTTACTGGTTTCTCTTTACTGTTACATATGATATTTGTTGTGGTCGGATATATATTATAGAAAACACTTAGTGTTATCATCCATTTGTTTGTATATGTATTTATATGTATGTTTAACAATATTTCCAGAAATGTTATACAACTATTTGTTATAGATATATGTGAGGGAGGATATTTTCCCTCAATATCTTGTGCTTATAGGTGTGACTGGGTGAGTACAGAGTGATATTTTGGCACTACGAATTTACGTACACAGGGAGTAGTGGTGTACTTAGGGAGGGCACACAAAGACTAGTAGCAGAGTCTTTACATTTATAGTTGGCTGATTGACAGCAACGTGTCCACAAGTACAAGATGCCTACTTTAATGGAATATATTGAAGCAGGTGAACGAATAGGCCTGAAAGGTAAAGAGTTACAGGAGTATGCAGAAGCAAAAGAACAAAAACAGATTAAAGAGAGGAGAGGCATAATGAACGCGAGGCAAAACGCCTACAGGAAGAAAAGGTAGCTGAAGCTAAGCGACTACAGGAAGAGACACAAGTAAAACTAGCTGAAATGGAAAACAAGCGTCTACAGGAAGAGACACAAGTAAAACTGGCTGAAATGGAAAACAAACGTCTACAGGAAGAGAAAGAGACGCAAGTAAAACTGGCTGAAATGGAAAACAAGCGTCTACAGGAAGAGACACAAGTAAAACTAGCTGAAATGGAAAACAAACGTCTACAGGAAGTAAAGTTAGCTGAAATGGAAATTGAGAAAGAGAAGATCAAGTGTCAGATGCAAACTGAAATCGAGTTAAGAAAACTAGAACTATCTTCGAAGGGTCAACGTGAGGAAAGCAGAAGACCGTCGCAGTCGTCACAGAGATTAAAACTGCCATATTTTACAGACCGGGACCAACTTGAAAATTATTTGGCAAGGTTCGAGGCATCAGCCAAAGCGTTAGATATTCCAGAAAAGGAGTATGCGATGCGACTTGGCGAGTTTCTTACGGTTAAGGCACTAGACACCATGTTCAATTTACCTGTAGAAGAAAGAAACAACTACACTATCTTACGTCAACGTTTGCTGACAAAGTTCCAACTAACTGAACATGGATATAGAACAAAGTTTAGACAGTTAGTGCCAGAGACAAATCAAGATTTCACAGACTTTGTTAACACAGTAAAGAACACATTTAACAAATGGATGGAGCTCGCAGAAGTAGGGAAAGATTTTAATAAATTAGTAGATTTAGTGTTAAGAGACAAAGTATTAGCTTTATGTAATACCAATTTAGTGGCTTTCTTTGAGGAACGTAAGCCAAAGGACATAGACACAATGTCTCAGTTAGGGCAAAACTACATGACTGCACATCCTAATGTATCTATTGGTAGACTAATGAGTGAGGAAATAGTCTGTGCAGCGTACACTAAACAGGACCAGAATCCAGTTATTAGACCAAGATCGAAAAGTGTGGATTTAGCACAGAAGTATGAACAACAAGAACCTCAAGATAATGGTTTCCGAGGAAACAATGTTGGTAGAGTAGGACGGTACCCATATAGAAGAGGAAATTTCCAGAGACGTCCAAATTATGCCGGATGTTGGAATTGTGGGAGCTGGAGACACAAGGCAGCGGAGTGTGACTGCAGCCAGCCAGTGAGCCAACAAGTAACGCAAGGAAGGAGATCCTCTGTTTCAAATGTGGAAAGAAGGGGCATGTCAGCCATCAATGTAGGATGAGAGACACAGAGCACTCAAATGCATCGCAAGTGATTGAGACTATCAACAATGAAGATTGTAGTGGGTGCAAACCTCTTTTTGAAAAAGACGGTCAGCCAGTCTTAGTGTGTGGTCATACAGTGAAAGCAGGTTCAGCAGTCCATGAAGGAGGAATTCTGAAGCTGCATCAGGGATTCGTCAATGATAGACCAGCGTTAACAATTAGGGATTCCGGATGTACGTCTATCGGAGTGAGGAAAAGTTTAATAGATCCCTCGGATTATACAGGAAAAAAGATTAGATGCATAACATTCAACGGCACAGTAGAGTTCTACCCATTAGCCATAATAACAGTAAAAACACCATATATCACTGGAAGAGTGACAGCGTGTGTTTTGGACTCACCAGTGGCTGATTTGATCATAGGAAATGTTATAGGAGTTAAAGATTGTACAGAAGAGGAAGTAGTTTATTGGGACCAAAAATATAGTGTAAGCAGTAATGAGGTAGTTACCACAAGAGAACCTAAATTAGAGAGTATAGCTGAGGTAGAAGAGGCACTTGAAGTAAACATAGGGACTAAAGACAAGGGTAGTACAGTTGAGCAGATGACAATGGATCCCAAATATAGTGCTAGTGACTCCCAGAGACAAGATACTACTCTGAACAAATGTTCCCAAGGGTGTAGGAGAGTAGAACATAGGAAGTCAAAGAAAGGTAGATGGTGCTTCGAGAGGAAGAACAATGTTCTCACTCGCCGCTTTTCAGATAGTGGAACTGCACGTGGGCAAGGAGCAGTACCTTTAGCACATAGAGACCGATATACTAGAACAGCTCAGGATAGTGCATGTGCAGGGCACATAGGCATAAGGCGTATGCAGCAGAAAGCAAGGTGCCAGATACATGGGCCAAGATTGAATAAAGAGTTCAGACTAAACAGAGACTCAAGTGTAACGGTGCAATATGCAGATAGGAAAGTTGAGTCAGGTCAAAAGAGTGTTCGCGACATTACTGACCCAGGACTAGGGATAGCAAACAGATGTTGTAATTGTAGAGGTACCATGAGTCTTGGGTACGTGAAAGGGAGACACAGCATCGACAGGAATCAGAGGAGGGTTAATGCACACAACAGAACCACCTGATATAGGGTCGGTACACAAATAGTATTGTGTGGTCGTGAAGTAGTAAGAGACCTGTGGGTACATAAGTATAGTGCTTTCCTATGATGTATTATTATTATGTGATGTATTAGTTCATGAATTGGTACACAAGATAGAAAGATGGTTGTATGTATGTGTGGGGAATATGGGAGTGTACTATGAGCATTTGGTGTATTATTTAGGGTGGTAGCTAAAGTGAGATGGAGCCATACTTAGGGCTACCCAGGCAATATGTCTGGGTCACATGTTTAGTAAGTTTTAGTCTCCCAATATTTGAAAACGAAGTTTTCTTTTAAGAGGGGGGTGATGACATAAGCCTGGGTCATTGACAGTGAGTTGAGTGACCGGGCATGAGAAAGAATGGAGATGAAAGTGGGAGACAGTAAAGTGACTGACCTGGCTATGAGAAAACAGCCAGTCCTGAGAAATAATGGGAAGGGTGAGTGTGGACCCCAGGGGGATGGGGGAAGGACAGTTTAGTTTTGTGTGAAGTCAAGGGACTTGAGGACAGTTGATGTGTAGATGCCGAACTGGTCGGTAGTCTAAGGAGAAGCGGAGTTAGAGATCTCCGTGTTGTGTTGTTCTCCCAGTTGTGAAGACAGGCCTGAACCAGAGTGGGTTCTATAGTGAGTGAGGGCCTGAACCCAGAGTGGGTGATATATTTAGGGGAAACTAAGACCCAGTGTGTGGGTGTATTGTGTGAGGTCCAGCGGTGGATAGGAGCTGGATTACCTGTCTTGTGGATTTGATATGAAGCAGGCTTGAGAAGGCATTGATGTGTGCTGGTTAAATTGTGAGGAGGATATTTATATTCTATGGATTACATTGTGTTCTGGATTTATAAACATGTTCCGTTTGTCCGTGTTATTTCTGTAATAAAGGATTATGTGCGCCAACTCAATCTTGTTTCATGACTGGTGACGGTGCACTTCTGGGGTGAGTTGGATTAAGAGACAGTTAGATAGCTCAGTTGACACACCATGAACATCGTTACCAGACAACGACCATCACACGAAAACTTATCATCAAGAACATTGAACTTATCATGAGAACGACGTGTAACAATTCTAAAGGAACAGTTAGCTCGATTATATATATAGATATAGAACAAACTGTTGAGTCAACGGAGCACACACCACAATGTCTGGTCGCAATTGAAACCTCTAGATTTCCGCTGGGTATTTGCCACGGCCCTACGTGTCTACTGTCAGCTCCTAGTTCTCGGCGCTCCCGAGGATGGCTGGCTGGCTGTCGGGCAGTCGACTCTGTTGTTCGGATTTTGTCCAGCTTTTAGGAAACGTATCCCTCAAGCCTTAAAAACAGTCCCCTTGTGTTCCTGTAGTCTCCCTACATCCACTATGGCAGACTGCTAGGTATGAACCTTGTTATCGCTCCATGTGAATCGGCCTTGCCTCAGGGCGACCCTGCAAAGTTAATATTTCCTTTTGTGTTTTATACTCCTGTTGAATGTGTATTGTCATATTTGTTGGCTTTCCAAGTTTAAGTCTCTGTGAATGATTCATTGTCTTTGTCATTGCTATATTTCATTCTTCCATTGTCACTCAATGTGTCACTCTTTTGCCTATGATGTTTATGAAGAGTTCCAAAACAGACAGAGAGAAAACAGGTGAGCGCGCTAGTGAAGTTAATAGCGATCTGTGCTGCTAATGTCATGAGCATGGTTGGACGAGGGCTCGAGGTCAGGAATCTTCCCCTGTCAGAGTGAGGAGGAAACTGGGCATCTATTGCTCCTTACTCTCAGGCCTGGAAATGTGATGGCACTATCACATCAACAACCTGTAGCAGGAAACTGCTTCGATGATAATTAACAATGGATGTGAAATGTCATAGATAACATTGTTGTACCCTATATGTTTTTATTCCTTTTATGTCAGTTATTATATTTGCCTTTCTTGATTATTTAAAAATACGTATAGTTAATATTTTATTCTACAATTTTGTATACGTGTTTCCAATTTCATACTCTTCTTATTGTCATCCAGCAAGACAACCCTATGTGAAATATTGATACTATTTTTGTTTATTTTATTTTTAACTTACCTGTACATGTGAACTTCGATAAAGACAACCTTATCTGAAATGTCGATATTATTCATGTTTATTTATTTTTACCTTACCTTTACATGTGAACATCGATGTAGTATACATCTTGCAAACCACCACATCGCTGTTTAAATTTCCCCGCACTACCCTTCAGATAGCAACATCGCCAACAACCACCACCATCATAATCAAATTTAAATTTGAAGAATGATGGAATTAGCGCCGATAGTTCAAAAGAAGGATGAAATTTGCATAATCCTAATTTGAAAATGGAGCGCTGATTTGGAAAGGCAAATACAATGTTCTAATTATAGCCGAAAAGGAGCTCTGCCATTGGTCATGACTCGACATGACGTCAGAGCCCAAGCTTCGGATGGGCTGGAATAAAAATTGAGAAAGGCCGGCACAAGATCAGTGTGTGAGAATTAAAATCCTTCAGCAATCGCTCAACAGGAGACGGTCCACTGGAACTGACGGTCTTGTATCCTCTACGTAACAATCTATCTGAAGGCTAAACAACTTAAATGGAGGAAGAGAGAGAGAGAGAGAGAGAGAGAGAGAGAGAGAGAGAGAGAGAGAGAATCACTTTCATTGTATATAGATAACTAAATAAATTCTCCAATTTCTTCCATAGATCACACAAAGAGAACCTGAAACAGCGTATAACTCTGTAGAACTGACGGGGATCTAAATGTGGTATAACTGAATCACACATGCATTGATGGGCAACCTATCTACATTCTAAATCTTCAAATTGTGCTCTATACGACCAGGTCATCAGTATACATTGCTGCTTTAATTACATGAGGTAACTTGGCACAAGGAGCTAGACCCATAGTTGAACAACTCGATGTCATCCAATCTTCTGTTAGTTTGAGATGGTCAGGAGCTAGACTTTTGCTATCAGAGGTCATGAATGCACACACCTTGGAGAGATTTGGCTATAAGAAAGTAACAGTGTTCTTTGGTCATATATTGAGAGAAGAGGTATTGAAAAACATCGGGGCCTATAGTGTGTGATATTCACTGGCACAGGAATGGAGCATAATGGGGACGACCCGTTGCTGTGAAGTTGGAACTGCGACTAACTAACTTACTAACTAGCTTAAGAACCTAAATCTCGCTTTTATTTTTTTCTTATGTCGGGGGGGGGGGCGGAGAGAGAGAGAGAGAGAGAGAGAGAGAGAGAGAGAGAGAGAGAGAGAGAGAGAGAGAGAGAGAGAGAGAGAGAGAGAGAGAGAGAGAGAGAGAGAGAGAAGTGCCGGTCTATTAAGCAGCCAGAGAACTGGGAAAATCAAAACCTAAGTATGGAGCATGAAACCTGATTATGCATGAAGAAGACATTCAGCTGTTTTGAAGGTAGGTACACTGTAATATTAAGCTAGTTATGCTCCTTTCCCAGAAAATGGTAAGTAGGTATGTTGTAATAATGTGGTCAATCCTTAAGAACTTAATTCAGTAGAGACTAAGCCCTATATTCAGATGTCGCAGTTCATGGATAATCTGTGCACTAGGTTAACACATAGTGAGGTGTCTTTTTTTCTAGTTATGCAGCTTCTATGAAAGCATAAGCATCCTGCCTAGGTTGTGCATTTTATTTCTTAAGCAGTTAAGCTAAGTCAGTAGGATTTAGAAGGTTAGAATCCATAGTTCAGTATCAAGGAACTATCTTAAATGTGGAATCACTAGTTAGGAGGAATTAGTGTAATGCATCCTAAAACCAGTACAGGGGCACACTAAAAGTTAAATAGTTCCCTATGTGTTATCATAAAATCTGTGTGTTCTATAGGAGCATTCATGTGGTGATTCAGTTGTGACTTCATTGGTGTTAAATATATGAATTTATGTTTTAATTTATGGATTGTGAGTCACATAACTATTCCTATACATCATCCATGCAAGTATGTTTATGATTTATGAAAAATGATTGTGGATTGGGTAAAGAGAAGAGACATACAGAGGATGAGTATGATCAATCAATTAATCACAGGATAGTAGGCAATTTGAGGCATACTGCCACGTGTATCAGAGGTACACATACATTAATTGATAATTTAGTGTGCTTCTCTGCATGACGCCACTCCGTATTCCATATCACCCATGTTATATTTGTGTGGTTTTGACTTGTGTTTGATGTAATGATGATGATAAATCTTTTAGATGAGAAAGGTAAAGGCATATACCTACATGTTGAAGAGGAGAGAAAATGCTCCTCCTCAAAGCATTGGGAAGAACCCACCTGAATGACATACAGGAGATAATGCCATTATGTACTTATATTGTTTATAAGTACATACCTATTGCATTTAGTACAGGAATTAAGACACTTAATGTATGAGGCCTTTTCTTTTAAATGGAAGGATAACAAGGGAAAAGAATTGTGTACAAAGGGGAGTGGTGAAAAAGGTTATCAAATTTCGAATCGATCAAGGTATTATTCAACTTGGAGACCATGGGTGACAGGCATGGGTGAAGATGACACTGCTTATCTTGTAGTCTAAACCTTTAGCGCTCTGTAATGGAGAACTGGTTGGAGAGGGACCAGCTGTGGAATTAATAACTGTGGGGGAACACTAAGACCATCTTCCCCGTTTGTTTATTTTTTCCCTGGGGTCAAAATTCCTTTTATTTATTTTCCTTTTTTTCTTTGGGGTTTTACCTTCTTCCATTTCTAATGATCATAGAGATGTATTGATGATATTAGTATATATATGTGTAATGCAGGAATTTCAGGTAGTGGATAGCTCCATTCCGGTCAAAGTCTGACTCTTGATGGGAGCTCCTGACTTGGGTGATGATGAAGCCTCTTTTTTGAAAGAACTTACAGGCAAGAAGTCATCCAACCACCAAAAACCAGGTGAGAAGGGGATCTGTATCGCCTTGAGGAAATCAGGGGAAATTTAGCTTGTACCTGGAAGTGGAGAGACAACTCAACCATCAACATACCTGATCCAGAATGACGCTCACACAGTGGACCAACTGTAGTTAAATTGACAGAATTCGTTATACACGTGGGTTCTAAAAACCCTGGAGTGGGGAAGCTCAAGTTCATGGTCAAAACGCATGATTATTATAAATCCACTGATAGATGTGGAGTATTTGTTCATCTGGGGAATTGGTGTTTTTGTTTGTGTTTATTTCAAACAAAGTGAATGATTGTGAGATTAATGAGTATACATAATACCTTTGGACTGGATGATAATACAAGGGGCTTCTCATAAGTCTTTAGCCTTACCATGAATGAGTTGTCACGAAAACCACTGAAGTTAACGATCAGATGATACAAATAACAGAGACAGTCTGATTCACAGCTGCAAGTTGTTTGTTACTGGCGGCGGTGAGATCAAACGGTACAGCCGTCCTTGAGAATTCCCTGGGAGACGGAAAATATGACGAGGTTATTTTGCGGACTCGCAGGATAAAAGAGAGACGGGTGCTGTAGTTGAGATAAGGGAGACAATAATTCTTGTGATGTTAGGGAAATGGATAGTCTGCCCTTGGGACCATCTGGTGTTGACATCAAAGGACGTCACTAGAACAATCCAAGACTGTTTGAAAAACCTAACTTGTTGCAGGGATTGTAAACGAGAGAGTTGGCCTAAGCGGACGGTGTTTCGCTAGCTCTGTATGAATTTGGAAAACATCTACCGTGTTCGAGATTAATTAAATTTAATATACACGTGCCTGTCATGGCAAAATGTAAATGTGATTCAGGAGTAAAGCAGTGTTACATAAAGTTCCCCGCCAGTTACGAGGAAGCTCTACACTGGTGTTGATGAAGTTCTACTCCGGTTAGGAAGAACACAAGATGAACAGTAAATGTTTTAATAAGATGAATAACTTCAGAGAAGAAAGTTTATACAATAGTGTTTATGCTGGGCCCATAATCAGGAGGGTCCACCAGAACATGGCTCAGTTGAACAAAACAATATAAACGATTCCTGTGTGATAGGGTTCACCTAGGATGGGTGATGTTCGTTTTACACCACATATCAAATGAACACTAGGGATTAAAAAGGAACACTAAACGTAGCATTCACATGGAGTTGTAGATTCCAGTGGAATATTACCAGGGACATTGTGTTTGTAACAATCTAGACAATAGATAGGATCAAGTGTGTTACCAATAACAGTGATACCAATTTTCACACTACAGGGATTGGTACATTTAAGAACTATAGGGACTTATAGTATGCAGTGTGTAACCGATCCATGATCAGTGTTAAACTATAGACTGTATCTATTTCGGATGATCATGTATAGGGATTACCAAGTAGCTACCGGAGAAAGTCAGCGTCTGGCAGGAGAGACACATCGCTTGGTGAGGTCTTTATGTGCTGAGCTAACGTGCTGTGGTGTAACCTTGCTAGGATGATCTGACTTGGCTCCTACTCTGCTGGTCTGAGTCTACACATTATAGTATACGACACACATTCTTAGCATACACTTCTCACATACATTACACTGTTCTTTTAATAAATTAATTGTTATTAATTTTTAGAAGCTAGAGTTGTTGAGTATGTTGTGTTGGGGAAGAATGAGAGGCTGCATGATCCAGTAGTGATAGAGAGAAAGAGAAAGAGGTGTCTATAAACTGAGGGAATGTGGTGGACGGAATCTAGTGGATTCTCCAGGATAATGATAAGGGGTTAAAATATAATGTGGGTGTTGATTCCCCTCACTCCAGGGACGACCCTAAAGGTAATCCACGACAGGAGTAGGCGGAGAAAATTGAAATTTGGCACATGTATAACGCATTCAATTTTTAATCGACATATGAAATATGAATTTCCCTCCTCAACTGGTTGCCCCTATATGGTGCATGGCACAACACGCCCTATTGACCAGATCTGCAGATCCAACGGTTTGTCAGAACAATGGAGAAATCAGACGCCAGGATTGTGATAAAATTATTGATGTTACAGGGAAAAACACCTACAGACATACACAGGGAGATGGAGCCAGTGTTTGAGGAAGTCTGTCCTTCGTATGCTTCTGTAAAAATTTGGTGTTTGCAGTTTAACTGTAGCCGTTCCAAAGTTGCTGATCTGCCAAGATCAGGACGACCGTCCTCAAAGTGCAATGATGCAAATGCTGCAAAAGTGAAGAAAATCATAGACCAGGATAGAAAAATGACAATTGCAGAGATATCGAGTTCAGCAAAACTGAGTAAGAGTACAGTTTTTTAGAATTTTACACAACAGACTGAACATGAGAAAAATGTGTGCCCGATGGGTCCCGCGCCTGCTGACATGTGAACAGAAACAAACACGGGTTGATTGCTGTGGCCAGTTGCTCAACATGTGGCGGTCGAAAACATGTTGACGTCCATGGTGACAGTAGATGAGACTTGGATTCACCATTATGACCCAGAATCCGAAATTGCCAGCATGCAGTGGAAAGCTCCGGGCTCTCCAACACATGTCAAGAGCGGAAAAATCTGCAAGAAAAGTGATGCTGACTGTTTTTTTTTTTTTTTTTTTTTTTTTTTTTGGGGGGGGGGGGACTTAAAGGTGTCATATTGAAAGATTACATGCTTCATGGCAACACGGTTAATAGGCAGTACTATGCAGATCTCCTTATCAAACTAACAAAGGTTGTGACCAGAAAACGAGCGATAGCGCGTACGCAAATTCTGCCTTTGCTTCAAGACAACGCGCCCTACCATTAAGCACGGCTTGTGCTGCAAACTGCCAACGATTTGAATATTGAAATTCTTCCACACACACCATATTCTTCAGATTTCGCTCCATCAGAATTTTGCTTTTTCCCAAATCTTAAAAAAAAAAACAAAAAAAAAAGATGAAAGGAAATCGTTTTGACAGTGACGAAGATGTCAAACTGGCTTGTGATAACTGGTTTAGTTCGGAAAATAGGTTGTTTTATTCTGAAGGTCTTTTCAGGGTCATGCAGAGATGGCAGAAATGCATAAATTCAGGTAGTGGCTACATTGGGAAGGAATAAGCACTGTGCCAAATTTCAATTTTCTCCGCCTATTCCTTCATGGTCTGTGAAGGTTTCCACTCAGGCATTGAAATCTTTGCTGCGGCGATTGATCTTACGGATGCGTACAACAGAGTACCTGTCAAAGACTGAAGGAGGAGGCAGGAAGCCTGCCTCATGATAGAACACCACCGGGACGTGGGGTCAACCTCAGATAGAGTAGAGGGAACATAATGCCCGGGATCAGGGCAGGATAGATGATAGAAAAGGGGGACTAGTAACTAGTCCTCACACGAAGGCGTTGACCAGATAGTTAGCACTACTGGTCACGACAGAATCACGCCTGCGTGATAGCAACGATTAGCACTCAAACCAAAGCCAGCTAATAGAAGCGTGCTAACTGACCTAGCACGCAAAGAGCCGAAGGGCGTATGAAGGTCCTTCCGCGTGGCGTGTAGCGACGCGAGTGAAGCAAGTCAGACTGGGGACTGACTCTGTAGTGTTCACATCGTATAGAATAGATATGTGTTTTCATATAGCCTAGTAGATAGAGATTAGCTATAGGGTTTATGAAAACTAGTGATAGAGAATATTGTGACTTTATGTGTGATTAGATAGCGACTGTTTTTGCAATTGTAAAGAGCCAACGGCAATAAAATGTACCATTTCATTCCTCGCACACGACTTGCAAGTTTCTTGTAGGGTGTGGGAGAAGTAATCCGATGATGCCTGAAACATGAGTTGTTGACAGGCAATAGGATTAAATGTGGTGTCAGAAGTGCTGCTTGAACCTGAGTTCAAGCTATAACACTTACCCACGGCTCTAGACTAGGGTTACAGATAGGATATTGCAAAGATTAAATGTTTAATTTGTGTCAGTGACGATGACGTGTGCAGACTAGATCGAGTTGCCGGCAGAATTGTGCCAATCGTGATGAAATAATGTTTATTTGTGCTTATTAGAATGTTATATATTTAAATAATGTGTTTTTCAAAGTTGTAAGTATGCATATTATGTTCTTCTTTCATTTATTTATGTAATTATTTATTTGTTTTTGAATAAATGTCAAAAATGATTCATGGCGGAGCAATACAAAGGTCAGCGACAGTATTGATTTTTGCAAGCTAAAAATAGCGCTGCGCCTGTGACGTGGCACGATTGACAAACAGTTGGGCCTCGCCATTTGCAATCAGCATTTCAGTGTTTACATACTGGCAAGCTGCTGCCTGCCTGAATCTTTACGATATATTAACTATTATTTGTTTATTTAAGTTAAAGAATGAATATATTTATTTATTTACACATTATTATTATATTTATATTTATTTAAAAGCAGTTATTGATTTTTTTTCGTACTTTTCAATTTGTTTACCGTCACGATGGCACTACTTTCGGCTATGCAAATTAGATTTGGCCTGCACCATACTTACTTCCATAGATTAAACTAGGTTAGTAACGAAAGACATATTACTGTAGAACGAAGACAGGACAGTGACAATAAATATTAATTAATCGATGTTCTGTTTGTTCGTGGGCATGTCTGTGTCATTGTACCAGTTTGTCAAAAATCTATTTTTCGTTTACGAGTTGTTAATTGTTGCTGCTCTGTAAAACAGGGCGAACAACAGCTGAGTGATAACGTGAGTGTGTGCCGATGTGCCAAACGAGGTGACCTGAGTAGAAAACTCGTGTGTATTCCGGGGTGCCAAACAACGGGACCGGTGTTACTGGCGTGTTGTTCCTTGTTCTAGGGAACATTAAGTTGAGTAAAACCTACGTTTTTGGCATGCATTGTGATTAATAGTGCATCTCTTTTCAGCGTGTATTGTATGAACAGACTTTGTGCTCTAATTTTTTGGAGAATACAATTTTCCAGATTGTAAACAAAGAGTACAATGTGTAGTGCTCAGATATTAAATAACATAGCATATCAAAGAATAATAACTAATTGAAGTAGTCAGTTCAGGTCAACGCGAACCTATTACCCAACAACATGGCTACTCTAGCTGACTTCATTAAAGCTGGCAAATAATTGCAATACACAGGTAAAGAGCTAGAACAATATGCCGATAAGAAATTTAAAGAAGCCAAAGATGCTGAGAGAACTGAACGGGAACGAAAAGAAAATGCAGATAGAGATGAACGCGCTCGAGAAAGAGAGCATCAAAAAGAATTAACACAA
The DNA here is from genome assembly GCA_963921405.1 of Cepaea hortensis. Classification (NCBI taxonomy): domain Eukaryota; kingdom Metazoa; phylum Mollusca; class Gastropoda; order Stylommatophora; family Helicidae; genus Cepaea; species Cepaea hortensis. The sequence goes on from OY992876.1 coordinate 73,217,563, forward strand.
CTAGCTGAGATAACAAAACAAAAACAACTAGAACATGATAAGGAAATTAAACAGAAAGAACTAGAATTAAAACAAAAGACATTAGATCAAGAAAGAGAACTAAAGCAAAAAGAGATAGATGAGATGGCAAGAGTTAAGGAAAAACAAATACAAGTAGAATCAGAGACACAGTTGAAGATGAAAGAGATGGATGTAGACTCACACGCAGAGATCTCTGCCACTAAACTTAAAAGTCAACAAGAAGAAAATAAGTTCAACAAATACAAAAATATTATCAAAGCATATTGTAAAGAGGATTCAATATCTGCCTGGACAGAAAATGTCGAGTATCAATTTAAATATCACCAGGTTCCTTTAGAGATGTGGGCTATGATTTATATGAAGAACCTAAGTGGTGAGCCCCTTAAAGTAATAGAATCTATACCAACCGATCTTAGATCTGACTACCAATACATCCGTGATAGGATTATGCAACACTTTTTACTTGATGCCCCTGGGTATCAGGTTCAGTTCTCAACTTTAAAACCTAAACCTACTGAGACTTTCATTGACTACGTCTCAAATGTTCAAAGTGTACTAAATAGGTGGCTTAAAGCAGCTAACATAGGAAAAGACTTTGATAGATTGAAAAATTTAATAACTATGGATAAGGTAATATCCACGATACCATCCTCTTTTGCTAAATTTTTGCAGCAGTCAGACATTGAAACCATAGAACAGTTTGAAAAGAAAGGGTCGGCATATTTTTCTTCGAACAGAAATATTTTTAAGACTTCAAATGACTCTGAAATAGTTTCCTTTGTAAAAGATCAATCTAAAAACTATCAGAGCAATAGAAAACCATTTAATAAATTTGACAAGAAAGATAGAAAGATTTCAAAATGTATCCACTGTCAACTTTTACATGACAAGTATTCAATGTGTGACAAATCGCCAGGGTATCCGGCACATCTTGAAAATGTTATTAAGAAGCAACAGAACAAAAGATCTGCATACCGGCGTGCCATTAAATGTTTTTTTTTGGTTCCAGCTACGGCCATTATTCAAATAAGTGCCTAGGCCGCCAACGTATGAAAGCCAACAATGCTATTTTACTTGATACATCTTCTGATAGTGGTAGTGAGACTGAGTGTGAGGTTGAAAATGAATTACCTGTTAACCAAACGGAAGAGGTGTGTTGTGTAAACGATATGTTGAGTTTTGACAGTTGTGAGCGATGTCACCAGTTTCATGCTGACGGAAAATTAGAATGTGGACATACAGTTCCATGCTCAACTGAGAGCGTGAATGCAGCCTTAGCCTCCAGAGGCAATTTAGAATTCCACAATGCAATGGTCAATGATAGACCATGCCAATGTTTGCTGGACAGCGGTAGTACCCTTATTGGTCTCAGAAAGGAACTGGTGAGTCAAGAGGATTATACAGGTGACTCTGTCAAATGCCGAACCTTTTCGGGTAACATTGAAATTTACCCTTTGGCCAATGCCCGTATTAACACTCCTTTCCTTTCGGGTACATTTACTTGTGCTGTACTTGACAACCCTTGTACTGATCTAATTCTGGGTTGCTTACCCCAGCTAAAACAATGTACTAGCGATGAAATAACTGCATGGAACCAACTGAATGCAGTTAATGCAACAACCAGAGCAGACACTATAAAACATCAAGACACGCTTCAAGATGAGAGACTACTGGTGCTTTCTCCATCTAGCACTGATGATACCAACAGACAAAAAGTCATAGAACAGCAGAAAGCTGATCCTAGTTTGTCTCCTTATTTAAAATTATTGAAAGAACGAGCTAAGGTTACAAAGAACGCATCAGGGTTCTTCAGATTAAATAATGGCATTCTTACTAAACATTATACTACTGGTAACCATAACATTCAGCAAACGGTGTTACCTGTACAACATCGCATAACTGTGCTAAAGATTGCACATGAGTCACCGTTTGCTGGCCATCTTGCATATGACAAAACCAGGGCCAGAATTCAGGCTCATTTGTATTGGCCAGGTTTTTGCAATGATATTAAATTATTTTGTCGTTCGTGTAATGTCTGTCAACAGTTAGTACGAAAGGGTAAACATGTTACAGCTGAAGTACAACCTTCTACACTGGCTTCTAGGCCATTTGAGAGTGTGGCAGTAGATATTGTTGGACCCCTGAATCAGGTGTCCAGCAAAGGAAATCGCTTCATATCAACGATGGTCGACCTATGTACAAGGCCAACAAAGGGGCGAGAACAATTGAACTTGAACCAGATCAAGACATACTTCTCTTGCTTCCTGACAAACGAAATTTATTATTGACTTCATGGCAAGGGCCATTCAAGGTGGTACGTAAGATTTCAGATGTTGACTATGAAATATCAATAAACGGAAACTTAAAGATATTCCATGTCAACATGTTGAAACCTTACTATTCACGACAAGAGACAGAAGTAGAGACAGACGAACACAGTGCACCCACACCAAGTGATCAGACGACAGACATACACAACGCAACTACACTAGTTAGCGAGACTGGCATATCCGACAAGCATACACTTAGCGAGAATACAGAATACACACTTAGCACCACCACCGTACTGAATCAGGTAGACGACGACGGAATGGAACTACCAGTTCCTATTGTAGACAAGACTGCTACATTAGATAGCATACATATAGAACAGGGACTAACAGACAGTCAACGACGACAATTAGTAGAATTAGTGACGGAATACAAAGACATATTCTCTGACATTCCAGGTAGGACGGACAGAATCGAACACTCCATTCTTCTTACGGACTCTAAGCCTATTAAATACAGGCCGTACTCAATCCCACTAAGCTATAGGGAAAATCTAAATAAGGAAATTCTGAATTTAGAGGCTAGTGGGATCATCCAGAAATCCACCTCTGAGTACTCTTTTCCAATTGTTCTAGTTAAGAAGAAAGATTCTACAATTCGTCTGTGCGTGGACTATCGAAAGCTCAACAACGTCACCAAGATCGACGCAGAGCCAATTCCTTCCTGCGAAGATCTTATTCTTGACATGTCCACCTCCAAAATCTTTTCTAAATTAGATCTCACTAAGGGATATTGGCAGGTCCCTATGCAGTCTCTATCCATCCATCTTACTGTTTTTTTTTCAACTCCTTTAGGACTGTACGAGTGGCGTTTTCTTCCTTTCGGACTTCGAAACGCTCCTGCCACTTTCGTACGCTTAACTAGAGATCTACTTCATGGAGTGACGAATACAGTGACCTATATAGATGATATATGTGTCCATACTGATGACTGGACAACACACCTACTGAAACTGAGACATGTCTTTAATAGGTTGCGACTCTTCGGGCTCACTGTCAAACCGAGCAAAGTCGAATTGGGCCTAAAAGAAATTGAGTTTTTGGGTCTTGTCATTTCTCAAGGCTAAATTTCTAAAGACTGACCAGAAAATTATTACCAAAATTATGAATCTGACCATGCCTACCACCAAGAAACAGGTCAGAAGCCTTTTGGGGTTAGTGAATTACTAAAGTAAATTTATTCCAAATTTAGCGGAGATTACAAGTGTATTTTCCAATGTTTTAAAAGCTTCTGTAAAATTGGATGTTAAAGATGCATTATTAATTTCTGCATTGTCAGAATTGAAAATTTTGTTTAGTAATGTTCCAATCCTCCGCTTGCCTAATCCGAGGCTCGTTTATTATCTTAGGACAGATGCCAGCAGGATCTCCATCGCTGCAGTACTAGGCCAATTTTATGAGGGCATCTTCCATCCGATTTGCTACGTGAGCCGTAAGATCACACCCACCGAGTCCAGATATTCCATATCCGAGTTGGAAGCCTTAAGCGTCATCTATGCGGTGAGAAAGCTGCATCGATTCCTGGCGGGTGTGCACTTCATTGTCCAGACTGACAACTCCCCAATAACGGTCATACAGACTGGTGTACATCGAAATGACCGAATATACAGGTGGTCGCTAATACTACAAAATTACACCTTTAGTATAGAACATATTAAGGGGAAAGATAACATCTTGGCTGATACCCTTAGTCGACCATCTGATGTAGCAATACCAGAAATTTCCACATAAGAGTATATTGTAATATATGTTAATTTAGTACAGTCAAATATTCTATGTGAAATATGTTAGAAATACGTGAATATTATGTGCTGAACTAAGTACCAAAAACATTGACCTGCTATGTGTCCGTAGACATCAAAAGTAAGAACTTTACTCTGGGAACAAATATATCACTTTGTGAACTAGGACAGCTTATTACTTGCTAAGCTCCAAATATGTTCCAGTGAAGTAGTTGTGTTAAACAGAGAAAAACAGTGTCAGATGATTATATACATACAGACACGAGAACAGTGGTCTACAAACGAACTCTACAGGTGCAATATCCATAGAGCAAATATGACTGTGTAATGGATTTCAAATACCCAGAACAATTGTATAGATATTATGCCAATGAAAGCATGTTTCTGAACATTAATGGCAACAACTAAGCTGAGGTATTTAAAAAAACCATGTATATAAAACTTAATGTGATATGTATCATAATGTTTTAATATAGTGATAAAATATAGATAGATTATGTCATTTTAATTTATATTTAGAGTTAGACAATATAATATTTGTCATTTGTTTTAGTAGATAGAATATGAATTTACTGATTTATTTAGCTTTTAAAGTAGATTAGGATAGTAATTTAAACATGACAACTAATTATAAGAAGTTTAGATAGGAATAGTATCATTCCGTTTATTATATTTCACTTTGTTTCATTTCATTTGATTTCACTCCATCTTAACCAATCAATTTAACAAACGTTATCATTTAGTAGCATGATTAGGGTACACCATAATAGAATAGAAATATTATACACTTAAATATACATCATTTACACCATATAGAATAAGAATATCAATCATATAGTTTGTTTCATTTAAAAACATTAGTTAGAATATGTTATATTTCATATCACCCATTTTAGAAAGGGACATAACTTATTACATTTCACATTACCCATTTCACAAACGGACATAACTCATCTCACATCAATTTCATTTCACATAGGTAAATTACATCCCTTAAATTAGATAAATATTAGGAGTAATGTAAGCTTATTTTAGAATTAATGAGACAGATAGATTAAAATAGGCAACGCATTAAATGTATATTTATAGAACTAGTATTAGTATGTCAGTATTTAGAGTAATATTTCAGTAGAATAGAGTGATTAATAATACCAGGGTACAAACCATCAACCCTTTTTTCTTACATGTAAATATGTTGTAAATACTTGACATGTGCAACGGTTATTGCACAGTCATTAGGCTCAACTCTGTCAAACTGAGCCAGGCTTGTACAGTGTCACTCCAAGGTTTTTAAATAACTATGAGAGTGAAAGTTATGTGACAGAAATGAAGTTAAAGATGTGTGACAAAGGTGAGGGGGAAAGATGTGTGACAGAAATAAGGATGAAAGAAGTGTGACAGAAATGAGGATGAAAGATGTGTGACAGAAATGAGGGTAAAAGATGTGTGCCAACAGTGAGTGTAAAAGAAGTGTGACATAAGCGAATGTTAAAGATGTGTGACAGAAGTGTGAAAGTGAGAACAAATGTAAAATATAAAGGAGAGAGTGAGAACAGTCAGCGGATTTTTTTTTGCCGCTCAACAAAACTTTTTATTTTTATTGCCGTCAAATGTTGGTTTCAATGTTGGAAATATGTTGTAATGAATGTATTTTATGTAGTTTAGTTTAGAATCTTAGTAAAAGTATTTTGAGTCTCATAAGACAGAAACGTAGCCACAGATTTGTATTATACACAGGTTTGTGACCACAGTTAAATGAATTATGGCACTTGAAAAACTAACTTACATACACATGATAGTTAGATACACATGTTAGAGGTTAGATTATACTTTGAATTACATCCAAACACACAAACAACCAGAAAAACAAACATATAAATTGCATACACTTTTATTAGATCAAAGGGAGATAACTCCGGGTCAGGGGACATAATAGACAACGAAACACTAACTTAACAGTGAAATATGACTTTACACGCGGAAGCGAGATAGGTAAAGCCTGTCGCTCACAGCTTATGTAATGGTTGTTTAATATTATATGGGGGACATAAAGCAATTCATGTGTTGACCTTCAGAAAGTCAACTTTGTATGGGTAGTGAGTTAATTTACTATTTGAGGGCAGGTCTTATAAGACAACGGTCCGGTTCAGACATACCTCTAATTAATATAATATTGCGATTGAGAAGAGGGCTCACGCCAACCAGACAAGTTTTTGGCGATTGCCAGTAGCCAAGTAAAGTGATGCTACATTGTGACAGTGGTCAGTAGGTCTATTGAGTAGCCCAAAGCCAGGTTATCTACAGTCTTTGACAAAAAAATTAGACACACTAATTTTTTTAGAAACCTCTTGCGTCACAACCAATGAGTCAAAGTTGATGACGCAACACAGGAGGGGAGGGTGTGTGTCAAAGACTGAAGGAGGAGGCAGGAAGCCTGCCTCATGATAGAACACCACCGGGACGTGGGGTCAACCTCAGATAGAGTAGAGGGAACATAATGCCCGGGATCAGGGCAGGATAGATGATAGAAAAGGGGGACTAGTAACTAGTCCTCACACGAAGGCGTTGACCAGATAGTTAGCACTACTGGTCACGACAGAATCACGCCTGCGTGATAGCAACGATTAGCACTCAAACCAAAGCCAGCTAATAGAAGCGTGCTAACTGACCTAGCACGCAAAGAGCCGAAGGGCGTATGAAGGTCCTTCCGCGTGGCGTGTAGCGACGCGAGTGAAGCAAGTCAGACTGGGGACTGACTCTGTAGTGTTCACATCGTATAGAATAGATATGTGTTTTCATATAGCCTAGTAGATAGAGATTAGCTATAGGGTTTATGAAAACTAGTGATAGAGAATATTGTGACTTTATGTGTGATTAGATAGCGACTGTTTTTGCAATTGTAAAGAGCCAACGGCAATAAAATGTACCATTTCATTCCTCGCACACGACTTGCAAGTTTCTTGCAGGGTGTGGGAGAAGTAATCCGATGATGCCTGAAACATGAGTTGTTGACAGTACCATTGGATGTTTTAATGCTTCATCTTCTTGAACTCAAGATAAATCCTTTCCTCCTTGGTAGATCTTCCAGGGGAAAGTAGTTTTTAGATGTGGCAGTTGGACTTAGGAACCAACAACAATATATCCTGGCCTACCACATGGATCACCATTATCTCCGGTGCTGTTCAACGCCTACGCAGTGAGAATCACCAGTGAGCAGATCGCTGGACCTGACAGGACATTGTCATATGCCGATGATGTTTTAGTGTATCGTCAGGATAAGGATAGAGAGCAGGTTGCTGTGGAACTACAAACCGAACTCAATCGCATAAGTACTTGGTGTGTTGACGCTGGCGCAATGGTCAACCCAACAAAGGCAACAGTGACATGGTTCTCGTTGAATAATCATATTGTCAACACTCCAACACCAACTGTAAATCTGTGTTCGGAGACTGTGGAACGAACGCAGGCAATGAATTACCTGGGGATACGTTTTGATCGTAGCCTTGCTTATAATTAACACATAGACCAGGTGATAACAAAGGCCAAGCGGGGTTTGGCTGCGATGTTGGTGATGGCGGCAGCAAACTGTGAGCAGCGCCATTTATGTCTTCTATACGAGGGGCTGGTCATGTCTGTTTTGGAATATGCGATGGCGATCCTGACTCTCAGCCGTAAGCAGATAGAAAGTATGAAAAGGATACAGAACGAATCTATGCGTATTATTCTTGGATGTACAAGAGATACAGCATGCAGGGCGATGCGCTACTTTCTTGATTTTTCAACCATTGGAGACAGAATACAAATTTTCAGAGCATGTGCCTACAGCAGAGTTAATGCAAACACACAACATCCACTGCAAAGTGAAATTATGAAGGTGAAGGGCAGTAGGTTATAAAAGAGGAAGGTCGTGGGTGGATCAAGCCGAAGACATTCTTCAACAGGTGTATTCACTTGAGGACTTAGAACCTGGCGAGGAGTGGGTACAAGTGCCAACATATTTCTGTACGTCCTTTTCAGTTTGCATCCAACTAGACAGAAAATGCAGTCAAGAAATTCCGGTTGCTGTGGAGGCGGAAGTACAAGTGTTGATTTTCGAGAATTCGTTAGACGGTGATGCTGTCATTTACACAGATGGGTCGGTGCCCGACGCGTGAGAAGCTCATGTGTCTTTACGGCTCAGGCCGTGGGGGGGGGGGGGGGGGAGAGAATTGTGAAGGAGAACTCTGGTGCTTTTGTTGAGACCACAATAATCTGACTGTGGAAGTCATGGCAGTAAATAAAGCAATAACATGGCTCGAGACACAGGCATTTACTAAGGCATGTTTCCTTTGGGACTCAATGAGCATGTTCAAGAGGATAGAGATGGGGTGGATCCGAAGAGAGTGGTTGCTGTTTCTGTAGTGGTCTCGGCTGGAAAAGATTAGTTTCATCTTCGTGCCAGGGCATTCGGGAGTACAAGGAAATGAGCGGGCTAACAAGTTCGCAGGTAAGGCTGCTGTGGAGGGCGGACGCGCCATGGACCAGGCTGACATTCTGAATGCTCTACGAGCAGTAAGACTTTTGCGAGAACCAAGTGATGACTGTGAATCTAAAATCATGGTCCGACTGCGAGAACAGCAAATTAAAAGAGGGGTGGCCAAACAAGAACACTACGCAGGAAGCCAAAGAAGATTGATAAACCAACACAGAACTGGTGTCGTTAGCCGCTACACGCTGCGGGATTTGCTGAGGAGGGGACACTTATGGACTGAATGGTTCGATGTGCAGTGAGGATGATCTGTCGACTTACTAACTAACTATTAGTGGTCTGAAGACAGTGGTTGTTGTCTCTGGAGCAGTCACGGATGGCAATGATTAGTTTCATTTTTGGGCCAGGGCATGCGGGTGTATAAGGAAATGAGCAGGCTGACAGGCTTGCGGGTAAGGCTACGGTGGAGGGCCGACGTGCCATGCACCAAGCTCATATACTGAATGCTCTTCGAGAAATAAGTCGTTTGTGAGAACCAAGTGATAACTGTGAATCTACAACCTTGTCAGACTGCGAGAACAGCAAGTTACAAGAGGTGTGGCCAAACAGGAACAATATGCAGGCAGCCAAAGAAGATTGATAAACCAACACAGATCTGGTGTCGTTAGCCTCTACATGCTGCGGGATTTACTGAGGAGGGGATCCGAGCACTTATTGACTGAATTGTTTGATGCGCAAAGAAGATGATCTGTCGACTAACTAACTAACTAACTAACTAACTAACCCCTTCATGATCAGGCTAAAGACTTATGAGAAACCCCTTGTAATATGTATGATAAAATGTCCAAACCTCAAACCCAGCTTGTTGATTAATAAAATGTTACAAAATATGTCATTTGCACCCTTGAGTGTTACAAGAATTAATTGAGTGTTTATATCATCGTTGTTATTAATTACTACACCCTATATATTAATTAAGTAGCTGAGAGCAGAAGGGCAAGGAAACTCCACAAGGTTATTATTCTGGGAAATCTTTTCCTTGTTCACCTTGGGGACTTCCTTGGTTCTCCTGGACTCTATTTATGGACTCAAACAATTAAGCCATTGAAGGCTATTATAATTACAGGAACACATTGGGAGAGAGGAACTTCAGCTTTCTTGTATCACTTTGGGACTGTCCCATAAAATCCGACAACCGAGAAAGACAACCTTATCTGAAATATCTATATTATCTGTGTTTATTTTTTTCTTTCTTTAAACTTACCTTTGCCTGTGAACTTCAAGAAAGACAACCTTATCTGAAATATCGATATTATCTGTTTTTATTTTTAACTTACCTTTACGTGTGAACTTCCTAAAGTGCTGTGAGCTGACCAATTGAAGATGTGAAACCCTCTAGACTTATCACTGCAGTATCACGGTGCGTCACAAAGAGAAATTGTCTCTCAGAGATCGGAGCTTTGCACGTTTCGTGGGCTTGTATAGCCGTCAGTTAATACAGTTAACAATACCAAATCAGGTCTAGACATTCCGGGCCATCGTATTGGTTT
>OY992876.1:73227873-73515373 GCA_963921405.1 Cepaea hortensis
CACTGTGGTATTTCGTTCTTCTTAGTGACGACCATAATCTGTGTCTTTTTACAATTTAATTCTAACCCTAGTTGTTCACTGTGTGTAACAACCGCATCTACTAAATGTTGCAGGTCCTGTTCATTGTCTGCAATCAAGACTGTGTCATCTGCATATCTAATGTTATTGATGCATCGTCCCCCAATGTTGATTCCTTCCATATCTTCAATATTTCTGAAAATATTTTCACTGTACAGGGAAAACAGATCTGGAGACATTACACATCCCTGTCTCACACCTCTCTTAATAGGCTGATATTGGCTTACTTCATTATCAACTCTTATGGCAGCTTGTTGTTTCCAATATATGTTTTTTACAAGTCTAAGGTCTTTCCCATCAATTTGTAGATCTTCAAGCATCCTTATCATGTTGACATGTCTCACTTTATCAAAAGCCTTTGTGTAGTCAATGAAGCAAAGGTGTAGATCTTTGTTTACTTCTATAGAACGTTCGATTACGGTTCTCAGTATATACACAGCATTTACTGTACCCTTGCCTACTACAAACCCACATTGTTCTTCTCCTATTTCAGGTTGTATTTTCCTCCTAACTCTTTGCATGATAATTCTTAGCAAAATCTTCGTGATGTGACTCATTATACTAATTGTTCGATGTTGATCACATTCCAAGGCTCCTGATTTCTTTGGGATTGCAATAAATACAGAATTACATAACTCATGAGGTATGTTTCCAGTATCATATATTGTATTAAGCAGACTGGTAACTTTATCTATTCCATATTCTTCTAAAGCATTAATCATTTCTGTTGTGACGCTGTCTGGACCGGGGGTTTTGCCAGATTTCATATGATTAAGAGCATTCTGAACCTCCATCTTCAAAATTGCTGGCCCTTCATTGTTATTTTGAACAATATATTGTTCGTCTCTGCTATCGTCATAAAGGTTTTTCACGTAATCTGACCATACATGTAAAATCTGATCTTTTTCTATTATGACTCTTCCATCTTTTGTCTTTAGGCAGCCTGCTGATGTACGTGTTCTTTGATTAGTAATCTCCTGAATTCTTTTGTGCATTAGTTTTGCATTTTTACTGTTGTGTTGTTTTTCAATTTCTCTGCAATTTTTCTCAAGCCATGTTTCTTTAGCCTCCTTACATAAGGTTCTGACTTTTCTGTGAATTTCTTCATATTTGGCAGGATTATTTTTGTTCTGTCTTCTTGTTTCCATTAGTTGTAAAATTTCTTCAGTCATCCATGTCTTACGGCCAACTTTCTTTACTTTTGGAATAGTTTTTTCTGCTGCACAACTGATTGAATTCTTCAGCATTTCCCATTGATCATCTACATCTTGAAATAGGATCTCTAGATCAGACAATAAATCAAATTTGTTCTTTACTTCTATGTTAAAATTATCTTGTATTTCTTTGTCAGTTTTCAATTTGCACAAGTCATATTTAGGGTTTCCTGCTGTATACTTGACTTTCTTTAACTTTACCCTCAATGTGCCAGTAATTAATCTGTGATCACTGTAACAGTCTGCATTTGGAACTGTTTTTACAACTGTTAATGCATTTCGAAACCTTTTGCTTATCAGGATGTAATCTATCTGGTTTTTAATCCTGCTGTCTGGACTCCTCCATGTCCATAATCTTCTAGGATGTTGTTTAAACCAGGTGTTTCCTACAACCAATTCTTGTTCTTTTGCCCATTCTACAAGTCTGTAACCTCTTTCATTTCTCTCTCCCAAACCATGGTTGCCTACACTGTATCCATCGCTTTGCTTTCCTATTTTTGCGTTGAAATCACCCATTATGATATTTATTTCTGATTTTTTACAGTTCTTCAAAGCAGACTCCATGTCATTATAAAATTCCTCTATACTTTCTTCACTGCTTTCACTTGTTGGGGCATATACTTGAATTACATTTATTTTAAAAGGTCTTCCGTTTAATTTTACTAATAGAACTCTGTCTGACACAGCCCAATATCCTTTGACAGAATTTGATGTTTGCTTATCTAATATAATGGCTACACCTCTTTGCTGTTCTTCTCCCCCCGAGTAAATAATCTTACATTCCTCTCCTGTCCTTATCCCTGCTCCTCTCCATCTCGTTTCCGATATTCCTAATATGTTAATCTTCTCTCTCTCCATTTCTTTTTTGATGTCCTCCAACTTTCCATCTGCATTCATTGTTCTAACATTCCAAGTTCCTACTTTCAATGATATTAATCTTTTGCACCTAGTAGCCTGTTGACGGTCTGGAGTCACCTGGTGCGCATGACTATCCCTACCGGGCGAGGCTGCTCCTATGGAGCACCCATTTACGCCGTTTCTCTGATATATCTATATATATAAATCAAAGTGTATGTATGTAAATATGTATGTATGTAAATATGTATGTCCTTTATTTTTTCGCTAACGGCCCATCCGATTGAGATGAAATTTTCTACACGCCTTACTTTCATTCCAGAGCTGTCAACTGTCATAGTTTTTTTTTCCTTCTTCCTCCTCCTCCCTCCTCCCCCTCCCAAAATACGTACGTAAATATATGATGATGATGATGAAAGAATCCCCGAACCAAAACGCTAGGGAAAGGGAAGAAAATGACGTGACTACACAGAATCGTCACACGGCAATCATCATCATCAAGTGCCGTGCCGGCTGGCGTAGGCGTTCATGGCTCTCCGTAGATCTCAGTCTTTGGTTTTTTGGATCAACTCTGCTGCTGATATTCCTCCATGCCACGGCAATATCAATAACAATTCATCTTTTTATGTGTAAGGAAGTTATCTACAGTCGTGTAGAAGGGAAGAACTAGACGAGTATGAATTCGGAATGGCGAACTCTCTCCTCCTCTCTTCTTCCTCCCTCTCATCCCTCTCCCGACTCCCTCCTCCTTCTCCCTCTTTCTTCTTCCTCTTCCTCTCCCCTCCTCCTCCATCCTCCTCCCTCCTACTCCATCCGCCTCCTCCCCCTCCTCCCTCATCTTCCCTTCTCCTCCCTCTCCCTCCTTATCCCTCCTCCTCCTCCTGCCTCCCTCCTCCTCCTCCTGCCTCCTTCTCCCTCATCATCCTCACTCCTCCTTCTCCCTTCTTCTCCCTCTTCTTCCTCCTCCTACCTCCTCCCTCCTCCTCCCTCTACCTCCTCCTCCTCCCTCCTCCTCCCTTCTCCTCCTCTTCCTCCTCCCTTTCCTTCCTCCTCCTCCTCCCTCTACCTCCTCCTCCCCCTACCTCTTTCCTCCTCCCTCCTCTTCCTCTTCCACCTCCCTTTCCTTCCTCCCCTCCTCATTCTCCCTCCTTCCTCTCCCTCCTTCCTCCTCCTCCTCCTTCCTTCTTCTCCCTCTCCCTCCTCCCTCCTCCTATCCCCTCCTCCTCCTTCTCCTCCTCCCTCCTTCTCCTCCTCTCCCCTCCTCCTCCTCCTATTCTCTTCCTCTTTCCCTCCTCCCTCTCCCTCCTCCATCCTCCTCCATCCTCCTCCCTCCTACTCCCTCCGCCTCCCTCTTCCTCCTCCTCCTACCTCCTCCCTCCTCCTCCCTTTTCCTCTCTCCTCCTCCCTCTACATCCTCCCTCCTCCTCTCCACTCTTCCTCCTACCCTCTTCCTCTTCCCCTCCTCCCTATCCCTCCTCCTCCCTCTTCCTCCCTCCTCCTCCTCATCCCTCCTTCTCCCTCCTCCTCCTTCTTCCTCCCTCCTCCCCCTCCTCCTTCCTCCTCCTCCTCCCTCTACCTCCTCCCTCCTCCTCCTCTTCCTCCTCCTCATCCCTCCTCCCTTCTCCTCCTCCTCCCTTCACATTCCTCCTCCTCCCTCCTCCTCCTTCTTCCTCCCTCCTCCTCCTCCTCCCTCCTCCCCCTCCTCCTTCCTCCTCCTCCCTCTCCTCCTCCTCCTCCCTCCTCCTCCCTCTACCTCCTCCCTCTACCTCCTCCTCCCTCTTCCTCCTCCTCCCTCCTCCTCACCACTCCTCCTCCCCCTCCTCCCTCTCCGCCTCCTCCCCCCTCTACCTCCTCCCTCCTCCTCCCTCTACCTCCTCCCTCCTCCTCCCTTCACATTTCTCCTCCTCCCTCTTCCTCCCTCCTCCTCCTCCCTCCTCCTCCTCCCTCTACCTCCTCCCTCCTCCTCCCTTCACATTCCTCCTCCTCCCTCCTCCTCCTCCCCCCTCCTTCTCCCTCTTCCTTCTCCCTCCGCCTCCTCCCTCCTCCTACTCTCTCCTCCTCCTCCCTCCTCCTCCCTCTCCTCCTCCTGCTCCCTTCTCCTCCTGCGTTCTCCTCCTCCCTCTTCCTCCTCCCTCCTCCTCGCCTCCTCCTCCACACTACTCCCTCCTCCTCCTAATCCCTCCTCCTCCCTCCTATTCCTCCCTACTCCTCCTGTCTCCTCCCTCCTCTTCCCTCCTCCACCTCCCTCTTCCTCCTCCCTCCTCCATTTACCCAAGACAGACAGACAGTCAGACAGATAGTCGGGAACGGGAACTTATATGACTACTTATATGAATTAAATGAGATTCTCCCCACCAGGAGTTGGGCGATGCCGGGTCAGACAGACAGACAGATAGATAGTCGGAACGGGAACTTATATGACTACTTATAGATTCTCCCCATCAGGGTCTGGGCGAAGACGGGCCGGGTCAGACAGACAGACAGATAGACAGACAGACAGACAGATAGTCGGTAACGGGAACGAGAACTTATATGACTACTTATATGAATTAAATGAGATGCTCCCCACCAGGGTCTGGGCGAAGCCGGGCCGGGTCAGCTAGTATATATATATATACTAGCTGACCCTGCCCGGCTTCGCCCAGTCCCTGGTGGGAAGCATCTCATTTAATTCATATAAGTAGTCATATAAGTTCCCGTTCCCGTTACCGACTATCTGTCTGTCTGTCTGTCTGTCTGTCTGACCCGGCCCGACATCGCCCAGCTCCTGGTGTGAAGCATCTCATTTAATTTATATAAGTAGTCATATAAGTTCCTGTTCCCGACTGTCTATCTGTCTGTCTGTCTGTCTATCTGTCTGCCTGACCCTGTCCGGCTTCATTAAATTCATACAACCAAAAAAAATGTAACTTAAAAGAACGTTCTACCACACACCATCCATTATTTTTAATGAAAACTCTTTCTAATCACCTGCATGACTACAGTAACTTCTTAAGCAAAA
The DNA here is from genome assembly GCA_963921405.1 of Cepaea hortensis. NCBI lineage: Eukaryota > Metazoa > Mollusca > Gastropoda > Stylommatophora > Helicidae > Cepaea > Cepaea hortensis. Next base: position 73,233,022 of record OY992876.1, read on the forward strand.
AAAGATGAGTTACAATGTTATGCATTGTGCATCATTTTTATGAAAACTTTGAAAATGCCTTACAGATTGTATCATTATTTATTATAACTCATATGCCGGTACATAACTATGGACAAAGAGTTTATAAATCTTTGAAAACGATGCCACAATATGACTATAAGTTATACAGAAAAGTTATGCCCCTTGAAATAAACTTTTACAGAGTTAGGTCCCCTGAGATATATGAAATTATGATGAAAAATGAAAAATGAAATAATACTGAGTAAGCAGGCGATTTCACACTAACAAAATATCACAGTTGACAGCTCTGGAATGAAAGGAAGGCGTGTAGAAAATTTCATCTCAATCGGATGGGCCGTTCGCGAACAAATAAAGGACATACAGACAGACAGAGATACACACATCCTAATTTATATATAAGAAAGATATATATATATATATATTCTTCTTCAGCATTCCGAGCCATTGAGGTTCTTTGCTGCAGATACAAGCCGTCTCCATTCGTCTCTCTGGTGGACCTTCTCTTGCCAGTCGTTGATTCCAAGTGCTTGTAGATCTGTATGTATATTATCTCTCCACCGTCTTCTTGGTCTACCTCGGGGTATACGGTCATTTATTTCTTGAGTGTAAGCGAGTTTTGTTTCCCTGTTATCTTTCATTCTTTCTATATGCCCCAGCCATTGCAGTCTATTAGCCTTCATGATACCAGTGATTAGCGGGGACTTCAGATCATACATGCCTTTGTTGCTTCTTCTTTTCCACTCTCCACTTTGTGTATCCCTAATGGGCCCAAAGATGCCTCTTAAGACTTTGTTCTCAAAGGTTTGTAACAAGGCTTCGTTTCCTTTAGTTGTACTCCAGGTTTCAGAGCCATACAGCACAACTGGGCTGATCAGTGTTTTGTAAATTGTGATCTTGGTGTTACGAGATAGCGCATTTGAGTTTTGCAGGTGTTGTAGTGCATAGTATATCTTATTTCCAGAGTTGATTCTAGTTTGTATTTCTTCCCTTATGATGTTGGAGCAGTTGAAAATTCTACCCAGGTATTTGTATGTTTCCGTTCTTTTAATGGTCATATTATCTATTTGTATGTGGCCAGAGTTTTTTGCCGTTCCTTCTCTTGAAATTACCATATATTCTGTCTTATCTTGGTTGATAACCAGCCCCATTTGTTGAGCTTTTTCCTTTAAGTGAGTCAATGTTTCCACTGTCTTTTGTTCATTTACCCTATAATATCTATATCATCTGCGTAACCAAGCAGTCTTGATGTTCCTCCAATAGCACATTCCTCCTTTATCTTCCTTATAACTTTCTCTAGAGCCAGATTGAAATGTAGCGGCGATAGTGCTTCACCCTGTTTCAAGCCAGATGTTATTTGGAAAGGGTCTGATTTCCTGCCTTTATATGTTACTATATTATAAGTATCTTCCATGCATAGTCTGGTCATGTTGGTATTCCAAATTCCTGCATAGCATTCCATAGACTATTCCTATGGACACTATCATAAGCCTTTTTAAAATCCACAAAAATGTTATGGAGATCTCTTTTATATTCCCAATTTTTCTCGGCCATTTGTCGTAGATAAATATCTGATCTATTGTTGATTTGTTTTGTCTGAAACCCGCCTGGTAGTCACCTAATATGTCTTCTGAATACGGTTTTAGTCTATTTAGTAATGCGCGGATAGTATCTTATAGCTTGTGGATAGGAGTGATATTCCTCTATAATTTTCACATTGGAACTTGTTTCCTTTCTTAAAGATTGGTATCAATAATGACTCTTTCCAGTCATGGGGCATTTCTTCTGTCCTCCAGATTTTTATTATTAGTTCGTATAGCTTTAGATGTAATACGTGGCCGCCTGCCTTTATAAATTCAGCAGCAATTCCATCAGCCCCAGTTGCTTTATTGTTTTTAAGTCGTGTTATTACATATAGAATTTCTTCAAAAGTAGGTTCTTCAATTTGTGGTTCACACGTTAGAACCGCTTCCTGTGGGAAAGTGTTATTTGGAGCTTCACAATTTAGAAATTCAACAAAGTATTCTTTCCATTTCCTCATTGGTATTTATCATATTCACATTTTTGTCTTTCAAACCATATATTTGTGTTGTGCTGGTGCCCTCGTTTCATTGACTTCAGTTCTTTAAAAAACTTTCTGGATTCGTTTTTCTGGTGATTAGTTTCCATATCTTTGATTATATTACTCATATATTCTCGCTTCTGCTGCCGAACTATTTTTGTTGCCTCTTTACATTCAGTTCAATATTGCTCTTCATTTTGGATGTTGTTGATGTCATTTAACCACAACTGTCTGGCATTCTTTTTCCTAATGACTGCTTCTTCACATTTTTGATTTAACCACCTGTTCTTTCTATGCATGGTTAACACACCGAGACATTCTTCTGCTGTAGTTTGAATTGTATTCTTGATGTTCAACCAAGTTTGATCAACGCTATCCTTCAACGGGTTTTGTAGAATTTCAAGTCTACATTTTATTTCATCTGCAAATGTCTCTTTGACTGTACTTTCTTGTAGTTTTTCTCTGTTATATGTTAGGTGTAATCTTTGTAGTTTAGCATAGAAAGCTCTCTTAAGTTTTATTTATGTTGGTATTTATTTGTTACGTAACACAATAGTTTTTACAAAGGTGGGGATGTTAACCCCACGCTTCAACCCCCAACCTGGAGGACCAGGGTGTTTCTCTTTGTCTGTTCTCTACACCTTTGTAGTTTAGTATAGAAAGCTCTCTTAAGTTTTATTTTAAATTTTGCTCCAACAACTAAGTTGTCGCTGTGGCACTCAGCTCCTCTATAACTTCTAACTTGTTGTATGTTTGATGCATTTTTGTTGTTAATTAAAATGTGATCTATTTGATTATAGGTTCTTTTGTCACATGATTTTCAAGTTTGTTTATATATATATATCCTTTCTTTGCAGTCTGGTACTGCTTATCTGCAGTCTTTTGGCTTCTGCTAGGTTGATGACTCTCCATTCATTGTCATTTGAAGTTGTATGTAGGTTTTCCATACAGGCAACTATTTTATGAGTTTGCTCTCTACCTATTTTTGCATTGAAGTCTCCCAGCACAATCAGGATGCCCTGTTTGGGGGTTTCTTCTATGACATCTTCCAGATCATTATAAAAGTCTTCTTTAATATCATCTTCTTTCTCTTCAGTAGGTGCATGTACATTAACCATAGTTATATTTTTCCATTTACCTTTTATTCGTAATTTACTAATCCTGTTAATATCAGCTTTAAAGTTTAGAACGTTCCCCCATAACTCTTTTTTGATGACAAATCCTGTTCCTAATTCATATTTATTTTGGGTGTTTCCTCCATATATTACAATCATTCCATTTTGCTCTAGAGTACCCTCTCCTGGCCACATTATTTCTTGAATTGCTGTTACATCCATTTGATATTCACCCATCTCCCGGGTTAGTTCTTCGGCCGCTCCAGCTCGATATTGTGTCCGTACATTACATGTTCCAAATCTCAAAAGTCCTTTAACGATCCAAGGTCGTTGTCCAAATAAGTCAGTCCGAATTCGAGGCTTATTTATTTGTTTCGTAACACAATAGTTTTTACAAAGGTGGGGATGTTAACCCCACGCTTCAACCCCCAACCTGGAGGACCAGGGTGTTTCTCTTTGTCTGTTCTCTACCCTTTGACCTGTCCGGCTTGGGAGGCCCTGCTGGTAGCTACGCTACCGCCGGCATAGCTCTCAGGGTCATTGAGAAACTCAAGCTCCCCCACCACGACAAGGTGGAAACACCATATGTGTGTGTGTGTGTGTGTGTGTGTGTATGTGTGCGCGCGCGCATATATATAGGATATGCGGGAAAGAAGCAGATATCTAAAGATACACTTATCAACGGAGAAGTTGCTATGTAATTGGAGGCAATTAAAATCGCCTGAGAAATAAATCGCTGTTGGTCATTTGGTGGGTGGCGGGTTCGAATCACCCTTGGTCACACTATAGTTTTCATTTTGTCTAATGTGTCTTGTGTCCTTGGTCGTTTCATTTACTTATTCGAACGTAGATAAATACCTCTTTATGTATGCCTCATGCTTATCAACTCACTTCGTATAAAACGACGTGTGGAGATACTACAGGGAACAACACTCACATGTACACACAATTCAAGAAATGTAACGTACCTGTTTGTTCTATTCCATATGGCTTATCCTTCTGCAGTCACGATCTTTCTTCATCAACTCACAGAGGAGCGTAGAAGTTACATCAACAATCAAATATATTTTGAATCCAACGATAAGAAGAACATGTGTACTTATATATATATAAAGTTATATACTATCTTATGTATTTTCTGATATAAATCTTTGCCTTCAGAATATTCTTTGCATTTATTTCACTTAATTCCTTTGAACTCCATCAACACAATTAAATCTATTACTGTATTACTAACCCGTTGCACCTGATATATCAGAAACACATTCAGTTCTCATCACTCCTTCAGTCCTAGACGACTACAAACACACAAACACACTTATTGTTGTAGACCATACACATTTTAAAATAACATCAACTTGAGGCATACAGAGTTAATCGTTAGTGATGATTCCCCACTGTTGTAACGTGAACTTGCAGCTAGGTCCGGTCAGACTGGAGTTACCAGCCATGAGGCGACCTGGCTGTTATGTAGCTTCGCATCCTTGGTTTACTCGGCGGTTCACTTCCGTGATGTTTTTCCGAGAAGAGAAGTGGGATGTGATGTTTTATAAGAATACGCGTCTAGATCTCAACTGCAACAGTGTCCTCTCTCCTTGAGTGTGTGTGTGTGTGTGTGTGTGTGTGTGTGTGTGTGTGTGTGTGTGTGTGAGAGAGAGAGAGAGAGAGAGAGAGAGAGCGTGTGAGTGTATGTTTGTGTGCGTGAGTGTTAGAGAGAGAGAGAGAGAGAGAGAGAGAGAGAGAGAGAGAGAGAGAGAGAGAGAGAGAGAGAGAGAGATGTGAGTGTGTGAATGAGACAGGCTACACAATTAGCCAGCCAAGGCTAAAAGATCAATAGAGAAGATTATCATGTGAAGGCCCTCAAACACATATCACAGAGACAGACAGACGGAGGGGCGGACAGACAGACAGAGGAGGACAGTGTAGGAGGAGAGGGTAAATCTTAATCATCTCACGTGACTGCACACGTGTTGTTTGTCGCTCATAGAAGTAGGATCGCATACCTGTAGGACGCTATCGTCATTTGGAGATGACAAGTTCGAATCCCGGTCGGTAACTATAACTTTTAATTTTTATTTTGTCTAGTGCGTCCTCTGGACTCTAATTCTTACCCCTACTCCTATAAGCACCAAATAATACGTGTGTATTTATTTATGGCCCGCTCCCTGGCCTAGAGTATATATACTTAAAATAAAGTTGATTTGATTTGATTTTGAGGAGTTAGCGTCTTTCTCCGTAATCCCGTATACTCTCGTGAGTAACGTGACGTGCGCGAGAATTGGTAGCGGTTCTCGTAGCGTCGGTAACTTACGGGGTATGTGAGCTGGTCGCTCAGAAAGCAATGGCAAACTACTGAGCGTAATCTTGCCAAGAAATCAACAATCAGCTGAAAGATGCTGATGTTGACAGCGATGTCCTGTAAAGGATATGCGAACAAAACAAACAACAAATATTTATGAACTATCTTAGTGGCTTCACAAGGCTCCACAATTGGTATTTATGTGTAAAAGTGTGGGAACGTCATTTTCTGGCTACTTCTGTACGCATCATCATCATCATGTGCCATGCAGATAAATGTTGCCATTTCAATGGCTTACCAGTCTCCTTGTCTCGATTATGCATTGTGGCTTCGCCATCTTAGTATGTATATCTTTGTTTTCCGCTTGCTCGTTCCCATTACTTTTACCAGTTACCAAAATGTTTTCAAATGTATTTCACTTTACGTACTCAAAATTCTGGATTGTCTAACCTAATGTCACCAATCAATTTGGTGGTTTTGACTTGGCTCTTAAAGGACTGCCCCATTAATGTATGAGCCAGGCCATGGCATTCTTTATATGTTCCTCTAACGCCAAATGCCTACAGCCATCAGAGTTAGACAGGGTTATGTACTATCACCTGATCACTTCAATTTGTACTACGAAATACTACTGATGGCAATTCAAGACGCCAGGAATATCAGTTGGTGGTCATAATGCAAACAACCCGCGTTATGCTGATGATGTGGTGGTCGCTGAAGATGGAAGCAGTTGCAAGAAACTATAGAAATAATTGCAACATAATGACAAAATAAAGGACTCAGTCTGAATAACATAAAAACAGAAGCATTGGTTGCTTTAAAGAAAAAATGTGTACCCAATTGCAACATCATAGTTAAATGTTGAATATACAAACAAAATGTGGTTTCTGAGGAAAATGCAAAGAATACCATGGACAGACAGAAAAACCAATGAACAAGTCCTTCAAGAAACAAATGAAGATCGTAAACTGATAAGAGATATTAGACGTAGACAGTCCAAATTTTTTAGGGCATGTTATGAGAAGAAATGACTTGGAGAACTTGGTGACAACTGGCAAGATCGCAGGGAGGAGACAAAGGGAAAGACCGAGAAATAAATACCTGGATGGCTTGGCAACATGGCATGGTCGAGACCGGAACACGGAGCTGATCCACGACTCTGGTGATCGAGTGAGATCTTGTGTTAAACATGACACCCCCCCCCCCACGCTTATCGGCATGGCACACGATGGAAGGATGGATGGTTTGAAAATATGTTAGTTAGTTAGTTAGTCGACAGATCATCCTCATTGCACATCGAACCATTCAGTCCATAAGTGCTCAGATCCCCTCCTCAGCAAATCCCGCAGCGTGTAGCGGCTAACGACACCAGTTCTGTGTTGGTTTATCAATCTTCTTTGGCTTCCTGCGTAGTGTTCTTGTTTGGCCACCCCTCTTTTAATTTTCCTGTTCTCGCAGTCTGGCCATGGTTGTAGATTCACAGTCATCACATGGTTCTCGTAAAAGTCTTACTTCTCGTAGAGCATTCAGAATGTCACCCTGGTCCATGGCGCGTCCGCCCTCCACAGTAGCGTTACCTGCGAGCTTGTCAGCCCGCTCATTCACTTGTACTCCCGCATGCCCTGGCACGAAGATGAAACTAATCTTTGCCAGCCGAGACCGCTCCAGAGACATCAACCAGTCTCTTCGGATCTCCCCCACCTCTATCCTCTTGAACATGTTCATGGAGTCGCTAAGGAAACATGCCCTAGTGAATGTCTGTGTCTCGAGCCATGTTATTGCTCTCCTTACTGTCATGACTTCCATAGTCAAGCTACTTGTGGTCTCAGCAAAAGCACCAGAGTCCTCCTTCACAATTCTCCCTCCGGCCTGAGCCGTAAAGGCCCATGAGCTTCTCACATGTCGGACGACCGACCCATCTGTGTAAATGACAGCATCACCGTCTGGGGAATTCTCGAAAATAAACGCTTGTACTTCCGCCTCCACAGCTGCCGGGTTTTCTTGTCTGCATTTTCTGTCTAGTTGGATGCAAACTAAAAAGGACGTGCAGAAATCTGTTGGCACTTGTACCCACTCCTCGCCAGGTTCTAAGTCCTCAAGTGAACATCCAATATCCTTTGATCGATTTTGCTCTCTCTGTATCCATTATAATTGATACTCCTCGCTGTTGTTTCTCTCCACAGAATAGATTATTCTATATTCTTCAGATGTCATAATGTCCATTCCTGTCCATCTGGTCTCACATACACCTAAAAGGTTAATATTTAATCTTCTCATTTCAGTCTTAATGTTATCAAATTTTCCATCCGCACTCATAGTTATCTTATATATATATATATATATATATATATATATATATATATATATATATATATATATATATATATATATATATATATATATATATATCTTACATCTAACGCAAATCCATTTTTACCAAAGGTATGTGTAGTGTCTGCGTTTATTATCTCTCACTATTTTGCAAGAGTCACGCATTCCTGTTATCATTTTGCATTTTTGTCTCTCACTCACGAGGGACAAGAATAGTATCACTTCTTCTTCCTCTTCTGTTTCCTATTCATCCAGTTCTTTTTCTTCATCTTCTTCCTCTTCCTGTGTAAGTGGGGGATGTTTGGGTTGGTGCGGGTTTTGTGTGTGGGTAGGTGCGGGATATGTGAGTTGGCGTTAATATGTGTGTGTTGGTGTTGGATATGTGGTTGGGGATGTGTGTTAGGCTGAGTGTTTGGGGTGTGTGGGTGGGTGGTGGAGGATATGTGGGAGGGTGAGTTTTGGTAGGTTATGGGATGGGTGGAGGATGTGTGCGTGTGGGTGGGGAGATGTGTAAAGGTGGGGGATGTGTGGGTGGTTGATGGGTGGGTGGATGCATGCATGTGTGCCTAAGTTTGTGTGTGGGTATGGGAGTTTTGTGTAGGGGTGTGTGGTGGATGGGAGATGTGTGTGTGTGTGTGTGTGGGGAGCTGGGGGTGGGATGTGTGGGGGGATAGGTGGATGGATGGGGGTATGTATGTGCCTGTGGGTATGTGTGTGATTGGGTGGTGAATGTGTGTGTGGGGGACACGCGGATGGATAGGGGATGGGTGGGTGGGTGGGGGATTTGTCTCACAACATGCTAACATGCATTGTTAATGTTTACAACATTCATTTGACAATGTTTTTTACCCTATGTGAATGCACTATGCACTGATGAACGAAAGATGAGTGATTGGAAGGGCTGAATGTAAGACGGGCCTGCATGCACAATTTGTTACCCTTTGAAAATAAAGTTCGTTCGTTTGTTCGTTCGTTCGTTCCACTTCTTCTCCTCCTCTTCTTCCTCAATTTCCTCCTCCTCCTCCTCCTCCTCCTCCTCCTCCTCCTCCTTCTTCTTCTTCTTCTTCTTCTTCTTCTTCTTCTTCTTCTTCTTCTTCTTCTTCTTCTTCTTCTTCTTCTTCTTCTTCTTCTTCTTCCTCTTCTTCTTCTTCTTCTTCTTCTTCTGCTTCTTCTTTCTTTTTTCTTTCGTTCTTTTCTTCTTCCCCTTCTTCTTCTTCTTCTTCTTCTTCTTCTTCTTCTTCTTCTTCTTCTTCTTCTTCTTCTTCTTCTTCTTCTTCTTCTTCTTCTTCTTCTTCTTCTTCTTCTTCTTCTTCTTCTTCTTCTTCTTCTTCTTCTTCTTCTTCTTCTTCTTCTTCTTCTTCTCCTTCTTCATCTTCTTCTTCTTCTTCGTTTCGTACACCTGCAGATGTCAACATGAATATATCCAAAGAAAGTAGCAATCATCTGTATGAGCCATTCACCACTTCACAATCACTAAAGAAGCAAACTGGGGCTGTTGAGCTCAACTGTTACAGAACATGTCTTAGAAAATCGAGAAAACAAATACATAAGAAATGTGACCAGATCTGAACATGGATAAACATTTGCTCATAAGCAAAACCAAGTTTCGGAAACTGAAACACTTTGTCCATATTAAACATCACATTGGCTTGGAGAGAACAGTGATAGAAGGTTCCATGGAGAAGTGACAGAGGTTGATCAGCACGAAGATGGACGCGGTATATTACAGACACTTGAGGCATGAGGCTACATTTTCTTCTTCTTGAAGTTCGCCCGCAGCTGTGTTTCGAACGCTTGTAGCTTTCCCTATCGTCCTTGTCGCCAAAAAGGACTCAACTATTCGTCTTTGCGTCGATTATCGCCGTTTAAACAAAATAACCAAAATTGATGCTGAACCAATCCCAGCATGCGAGGATTTGATCTTAGACATGTCTACATCTCGCATATTTAGCAAGCTTGACCTCACGAAAGGTTATTGGCAGGTCCCGATGCAAATAAATTCGATTCCTTTAACAGCTTTCTCCACTCCTTTAGGTCTATATGAGTGGCGCTTTCTTCCTTTTGGCCTTCGTAACGCTCCAGCAACTTTCGTCCGTCTAACTAGAGATCTTCTCCATGGGATGACCAATATTTCTACATATATAGATGACATATGTATTCATACGGAAGACTGGACATCACACCTACTGAAACTACGACAAGTCTTCGACAGGTTGCGAGTATTCGGGCTTACAGTTAAGCCGACTAAGGTAGAGTTGGGCATGGAACAAATTGACTTCCTAGGTCATACCATCTGCAGGGGCCAATTAAGAACAGATGACAGAATCGTGACCAAGATTCTGAATTTGACAATGCCAACGACCAAGAAACAGGTCCGAAGTTTACTGGGTCTGGTAACTACTATAGTAAATTTATTCCAAATCTGGCGGAAATCACCAGTGTTTTTTCTAACATCTTAAAAGCTTCGGCTAAATTATCTGTACAAGATGCAGGATTAATTAGCGCGTTATCAAAAGTGAAATACCTATTTAGCGTTCCACCTATCCTGCGTTTGCCTAATCCAAAACTTACCTATTTTTTACGTACAGATGCGAGTGCTATCTCCATATCTGGGATACTAGGACAGTTCTACGAAGGGAAGTTCCACCCAGTAATGTACGTAAGTCGGAAAATTAGCCCTGCTGAATCTAGATACTCAGCATCAGAATTGGAGGGCCTCAGCTTAATCTATTGTGTTAAGAAATTTCATAGATTTTTGGCAGGAGCACAGTTTGTGATCGAAACCGTTAATTCTCCGTTGTCTGTGATGCAGTCTGGCATTCCCCACAATAACAGAGTCTACAGGTGGGCTTTGATTCTGCAGAACCATACATTTACTATCCAACATTTAAAGGGAAGATTGAACACTTTAGCAGACACCTTGAGTCGAGCGTCAACCATTGACATACCTGATTTGCACGAAGGGATCGACCAGAGATCACCAGCAACAGTGACACTGTAAATGTTAAGTAAATCAGTGCCGTATGTGGTGATTAAGATACACTGTAAGTGCGTTATCATCGCCAAACATGTAAACTGTGTGAAAGTAACAGTGCCATGAAAAGTGAAACAAACAGACGCAGAAGTAACATGCGCTGACACACACATAAGCTATATTAACGTTGAAGTGTTAGCTGTGAACCTACATAAGTTAGTAGGGAACTATATTTATACACTATCCATGAAGGAGAGCATAAAAGACTTTGCCGAAATGAACTATGTTATAAGATAGTCTACAAAGAACATTGCTCCATCTTCACACCTGAAAGGAGGACTTCAGTTAGTGTAATTAGATAGAGAAATGAAACTGTGATATATATATATATATTATTATTTTATTAACAGTACACATAACTTCATTTTTCTATGAATAATTGAATTGCAAAATGTTCAAATGCATATATAACTTTATTTGTGTCATGTGGTAATTAGAAATCACCATCATTTACTTATTAACCCATTTAATATAACACCAATAATAGAAATACAATTGTTAGATATAACATTAGTTTATCACCGCATAATCATAATCATTTAGAAATTCATTTATCTAAAATATCATTTCTAAACTAACCCAACCATTTAGGAATTAACATCATTTCATTTACAAATAACACTTTAAGGTAGTTAACTCAATTCTCTTAAATGAAATTAATTAGTTAGATTATTTCCCTTGGGATAATTTAGGACAGCACACCAAATCATTTTAGTTACTATTACAGGATCGGTGACAAACCATCCTCACAACCGTGTATATTTTGTATAGACATGACACGTGCAAACAAACCGCACAGTCATTTGGCGTGAATACTGTTATAATTCAGCCAATCATTTATTGTAAATATGTAATGTTCATTTATGTGATGCTATGAACCATATTTTAATGACGAGTGAATGTTTTAGCAAAGCGAGAGTTTGAAAGCGAATGAAAGATGTATGAAAGAGGTATAAATGAGAGGAGAGAATGTGAAAATTAGTAAACACGGAAAGAAAGTGAGAGAGAAAGGAAGCGGCAAATTTTTTCACCGCTGGAAACGTCTTATTTTGACTTGTCTGTGTCATCTGTGTGACCAATGTGTTGTCAAGTTTTTATGTGTGTTACTGCCATACTTTAGTAGATTAGATAGGGAACATACTTTGAGCATCTTGAAGCTGAGTTTTGGTCATAAATAAGAATAACAAACATTTGTAACCACAATAAACCGATTTACGGCGCTCGAAGGAATACACACATTTAATACACTAACGCATACACAGGTTAGCAAGTTATGTACACTGTAGTTTATTAGGAAACACGCAAACAAACAGGAAAACAAACAAATAAAAGTTGCACACACTATTTGTTTCAAAGAACAACAACTTAAATTCAGGGGACACAATAACTTCTTAAAAACCTTAATGTAACATTGAAAATAGCTTTTCACGAGCGGAAGCGAGAAGGTGAAAAGTAGAACTGTATGTATATGAGTTGGAGGGGATATTAATGGGAACATGAACATTTTATGCTCATGTGTTGCACTCATAACAGAGTCAACTTGTATTTGGGTTGTCATTTCGGGCAATATGAGGACAGGTCGAGACAGAAGTCAACGGGTGAAAGTCAAAAGACATAGGGTCAAACGACGGAAGCCAGGACATAAGTCATAAGACAAAGGATCCGGTTCAAAACAATTCCCAAAGATATCTAGAGAACCAACTATACTGATACGAGGGCTACTCAATTAGCCGAGTGAAAAGATAGAACAGTGTGAGTAAAGGAAGAAGACAGTTGTTCTATCCCCAAACGAGAGACTTACAACTTATTGGATCTCTGACAAAATTGGACATCCAATTTTTCTTTGTGACCATACGTGTTACAAACATGAGTTAAAGGGGGTAACACTTCACAGAGAGGAGGGGAGCCTGTCAGAATCTCCAATAAGGGTTTAGAGAGTTAATAAGAGTTACCACAAGTCTAGTAGGGAGACACCAGACAGGAGAGACCCCAGCGCTATAAATATCTTCACCAGTGGACACATTTGTGTCAACCAAGGGAGCATTAAGGACAGTTGAGCGAGGGCTTCCCCAAGCCATTGGGAAGCTTGGCCTTACGAGTAACCGTGGAGTACCCGGTTACTCAAGTTCACGAGCCAGCGTGCTTGGGACTCCATGCACGCAAGACTCGCTAATGCATGGAGGAGACAGCGTCCTTGCTTGACCACGCAATGTGTAGCGTGTGGACAGACCCGACTGGAGACGATTAGAGAGTAGACGTGTTCTTGACAAATGCTATAAGTTTCTAGGCAATAGTTAAATATTAGGCTTTAGATTTAGATTGTGATTACTAGCATCATTTCTCACCACTTCATTACATTCATGTTGTTTAATGTCAATGAAGCATACCGCTCGCAGAGCTTTTAAATTGCCAGCTCTAAATAAATTGCATTCCTTTTGCAAATGACACGAGTTGTTATTTCATGCGGTGCAAAAGTAGGGGAGTCCTAAAAGACCTGTCGCAAGCAAGTTGCTGACACTCGCGAAAGGTTAGTTAGATAAATACCGTGAGTTTGGGGACTGATATTTCAATGGGTTTTGGTTTCGGCTGTTGACGGTGGTGATTTATAAATCCAGTGGAGAAAAATAGTGATGCAGTGTTACATAGAACCTGTACTTTTGATGTTGTTGTTATTGTTGTTGTTGTTGTTGTTGTTGTTGTTGTTGTTGTTGTTGTTGTTGTTGTTGTTGTTGTTGTTGTTGTTGTTGTTGTTGTTGTTGTTGTTGTTGTTGTTGTTGTTGTTGTTGTTGTTGTCTTCCACTTATACCGTTAGGCGTCGTGAGGAGGAGTTATTGAAGTTCCAGATCCCGTGACTAGCGCCTTTCCTCCATGATTCATGAGCATGTTTCTAGGATCAAGTAAATTCCCTACCGGTTTGCTAGACTTATCTTAGATATTTTTACTTACTTAGTTTAGTTAGTTTAGTTTAGTCAACGGATCAACATCACGGCACACGGGTGTAACCCATAAGTGCTCCGTTCTACTTCTAACTCAAGCCTGAGTCCAGAAAATTACAGCTCAGTTCACGAACTTCGTAGCACCGGCGAGGATCCTGAAGTACTTTGAGTAGATTTTTAACTCGAAATTTTGCCCGGGCAGCGCTATTAGGCTATTTGCTTTTCGATTTCCAATCGCGAAGAGATTTTTTACGTGCGCAACAATAAACACGGGCGTCCGATCTCACTACACAGAGACCAGGGGAAATTTTGTTACTAGAAGTCCACGTGAAAAAAATCCCGGCCCTCACCGGGGCTTGAACCAGGGACCTCTAGTACTCGAGGCGTACACCATACTTCGAGACCACTTAGTCCCCTTTTTTTTTACCTACTTGACCTTTCATACTTTTGTATTGGTGTGAAACATTGACAATGAGTGGGCAAGCTGTGAAACATATAATGGCAGTGGACATGTGATTTTTGGGGAAAATGCAAAGAATACAATGGACAGACAGAAAAATCAATGAACAAGTTCTGCAAGAACAAAAATGAAAGCCGTAAACTGGTTAGAGAAATGAGACGTAGACAGTCAACATTTGTGGACACGTTATGAGAAGAAATAAACTGGAGGACTTAGTGACAACTGCCAAGATTGAGGGGAACAGAACAAAGGGATACATACCTAAATTGGTTGGCCAGATGGCATAATCGAGACAAGAACATAGAGCTGATCCACGACTCTAGTGATCGTGTGAGATAGCAAAACATGACCACCCAATATTATCTTCAATGCCTTGTTACATGCTAACATACGAAAGTCCCAATAGATGAAAAGGTCTTTAACGTGTGTTTCTGATCTTTGCGAATAGAGGCACACTGATATATTGGAGTACCCCTTTCCATATCATGAACGAATTGAACGCCAATGCATCGGACCTAAAGGAGGTTGAAACCAACCATTCAACCAGTTGAGTTGAATTGAGTTGAGCTAAGAACTGACATCGCTGCGCTCAGGACATTCCCATACAGGCCAGGTCCCCTCATTCAACAGCCAGCGAAGCGTCACACTGCTAACTGTTCCCACCGCTATGTGATTGAAAGTTCTCCTGGTCTTACCTCTCAGTTTTGAAATTCTACCAGAGCCCTACCAATCCCCCGCATTCTCATCCTTTCCACATACGTGTTCTCAGTCTGTTTCCCCACCTTCTCCACCTGGTCCCATAGGCGCACGACCACCTCTGCCTGTCCATATGTAATCTATCACTATGAGGTGCATTCCCTGTCAGCCTATCAGTCTATTCATTCCCCAGCACCCCGCATGGCTAGGGCAAAATATCCAGACAATTCTCACAACCTGTGACCTCTGAAGCGAGATGAATCATTCCATACGAAACATTCCTTTCTCCACCTTATTAAGCATACTCCTTGAGTCCGTAATAAAGACAATGTGTGTTTCAGTGGTCTCCTCTAACCATTAGAGACCGCTGTGGCTGTTTCCACCTCCATTCTCATGCTGTAAATAACATCAAAGGAGGTATGTCATAATGTACCACCGGTAGTACTTTTTCATCTTCACTTCCTCCAAGAACGTCAGTGAAGCGTCGGTGGAAGATATAAGTATATTGTATGTGCTCTCTAATACTCTTTGAAGGCGGTATTCATTTCTCAAAGGTTGTTCTTGATATCATCACTCCATCTTGTTCGTGGTCTTCCCCTTGCTCTGTATTCATGAAACTTCTTCCATGTACCACCTTGTGGTAGATGGTACCAAGGCATTCTTGTGGGATGGCCAAACCATTTAATGTGTTGTTCTTTAATAAAGTGTATAACTGGTTTCAGACCTAGTAATGCTCTAATTTTCTCATTCCTAATTCTATCTTTCCCGGTTACTGACGGAGTTCTTCTAAGGCATCTCATCTTTGTTGTTATGATTTTATGCTCATTAGAGACAGACAATGCAGTACACAATATTGAGACAGACAATACAGTACACAATATTCAGACAGACAATACAACACACAACATTGAGGCAGACAATACAACACACAACATTGAGATTGGCAGTTCAACATACAACATTGAGATAGACAATACAGTACACAATATTGAGACAGACAATACAACACACAACATTGAGACAGACAATACAGTACACAATATTGAGACAGACAATACAACACACAACATTGAGACAGACAATACAGTACACAATATTGAGACAGACAATACAACACACAACATTGAGACAGACAATACAGTACACAATATTGAGACAGACAATACAACACACACCATTGAGATAGGTAGATCAACATACAACATTGAGACAGACAATACAGTACACAGTATTGAGATAGACAATACAGTACACAGTATTGAGACAGACAATACAGTACACAATATTGAGATAGGCAGTTCAACATACAACATTGAGACAGACAATACAGTACACAATATTGAGACAGACAATACAACACACAACATTGAGACAGACAATACAGTACACAATATTGAGACAGACAATACAACACACAACATTGAGATAGGCAGTTCAACATACAACATTGAGACAGACAATACAGTACACAATATTGAGACACCCAATACAACACACAACATTGAGACAGACAATACAACACATAACATTGAGACAGACAATACAGTACACAATATTGAGACAGACAATGCAACACACCAACATTGATATACGCAGTTTAACATACAACATTGAGACAGACAACACAATACACAACATTGAGACAAACAATACAGTACACAACGTTTAAACAGACAATACAACACACAACATTGCGATAAACAATACAACGCACAACATTGACACAGACAATGCAAACACAGAACATTGAGACAGCCAATACAACACATACCACTGAGACAGACAATGCAACACACAACATTGAGATAGGCAGTTCAACATACAACATTGAGACAGACAATACAGTACACAATATTGAGACAGACAATACAACACACAACATTGAGACAGACAATACAGTACACAATATTGAGACAGACAATACAACACACACCATTGAGATAGGTAGATCAACATACAACATTGAGACAGACAATACAGTACACAGTATTGAGATAGACAATACAGTACACAGTATTGAGACAGACAATACAGTACACAATATTGAGATAGGCAGCTCAACATACAACATTGAGACAGACAATACAGTACACAATATTGAGACAGACAATACAACACATAACATTGAGACAGACAATACAGTACACAATATTGAGACAGACAATGCAACACACAACATTGATATACGCAGTTTAACATACAACATTGAGACAGACAACACAATACACAACATTGAGACAAACAATACAGTACACAACGTTTAAACAGACCATACAACACACAACATTGCGATAAACAATACAACGCACAACATTGACACAGACAATGCAAACACACAACATTGAGACAGCCAATACAACACATACCACTGAGACAGACAATGCAACACACAACATTGAGATAGGCAGTTCAACATACAACATTGAGACAGACAACACAGTACACAACATTGAGACAAACAATACAGTACACAACGTTTAGACAGACAATATAACACACAACATTGAGATAAACAATACAACGCACAAAATTAACACAGACAATGCAAACACACAACATTGAGACAGACAATACAACACACAACATTGAGACAGACAATGCAACACACAACATTGAGACAGACAATACAACACACAACACTGATACAGACAATACAACAGACAACACTGAGATAGACAATACAACACACAACACTGAGGCAGACAATACAACACACAACACTGAGACAGACAACACAACACACAACATTCAGACAGACAATACAACACACAATATTCAGACAGACAATACAACACACAACACTGAGACAGACAATACAACACACAACATTGAGACAGACAACACAACATATAACATTGAGACAGACAATATAACACACAACATTGAGATAGACAACACAACACACAACACTGAGACAGACAATACAACACACAATATTCAGACAGACAATACAACACACAATATTCAAACAGACAATACAACACACAACACTGTGACAGACAATACAACACACAACATTCAGACAGACAATACAACACACAACATTCAGACAGACAATACAACACACAACATTGAGACATACAATACAGTACACAACATTGAGACAGACAATACAACACTCAACAACTCTTCAACCAGAAGACACGAGCCACTAAAATATTATCTGGGCAGCATAATTTTATTCGATTTGGTAAAAATATTTACTTTTCTCATAAGAACAAACACAATATTGCCACAAAATAATTTAGACTTTATGACAGAATAATTTGTAATCAGATTTGTATGACAAAACTTACTACAAACATTGTCATAAAGCTGTCTAATGAGGCTTTCAGTACAATCTGTTTTCGTTTAGCAGCATGAAAATGACAATAATGAAACAGACAAACAAGGGCCAAAGAAAAACAGACAGTTTAATAAATAATTATTTGCGAGTAAAACAAAGTTGTCAATAAAAGGCAATGCTACTCACATATCAATGAACTGCAACAAACGCAGAAGATGGACAAACAGGTGCCGCTGAACACTTATGTACAAGAATACGACATTAGTGCCAGAGGAAGGTAATTGAATGATGGTACTGGGTTGCTATGAATCATGAATAATTAGATGACAATATTAATTTGACAAAATCGTTGATGTAATGTTACAAACCCTGGATATATAACACACGTAACTCCTTAATCTATGTAATGTCAACATTTTGAATGGCCATTTAAAATCCATCTGCTTATGGCTTTCGGTTTTTTCGTTATCTGTTGTGTCCTCCATTTCCGGCTGTTTTACTTAAACATCGAAGCCATCAGCTACTGTTTTCTTAAACCACATCTTTCAGAACACTTGCCAACTTTCTAGTTAACCCATCCTTGTCGACTGCTAGATTCTATAGTGCCGTCGCTTGACTAACTCAGAAATTAACATTTCAAAATTCCAAGATTCGCGCTAAAATTTGGACACATAAAAATCGTAGTACGTCATTTCTAATTTGAATCACACTTCTCTTCTTCTTTGTTGTGTCAGTTTATTTAACAAATCAGAAGCTGTTGAAGAATGTGTGACTAATTTGTGCCAATCTGTTAGACACGATCAGGGACATTCCTTTGTATTGGTGTTACCGTAAATTATCTAGAGGTTTTATACCCCGTTTGCCTGTAGGGTCTCTGCTTACCAATTGTTGTACAGTTCACATTATCGGGTCTTTTTTATACCTAAGACACTACTTCGTTTGCAGTTTATTTCCTTTCTTTTATGATACAAATTCAAGTCTGTATCTTGAATGTCTAAATGAGACCAGAATTCAAAAGAGGATTGAAATTAAGTCCAGTAAAACAAGCGCAGATAATTTCACAGCAGCGATAAATGCAAGCATACACGGGCATAAAATATACACAACAGCATGTTTTCCCACCTGTATAATTCACGTACTAAACAACTGGTTCTGGGCGGACAACAAAACAGTATAAGCTCTTTGTTTTTCTAGCCTGCAACATGCAACCAAACCTCAAGCTATATATACTTTGCGTGAGTGTGTATGTGCACGTGTTTTTGTGAATTTCAACAGTCGGGATTTTGACCTTTCACCTGTTGATTTTGCATGAGTGTTCAAAGTGTGTTTTTTCTGCAGACGATATTTTGACCTTTCACCTTCGAGGTTGCAAGGGTGTTCAAAATTTGACTTTAATTACTCGATATTTTGACCTTGCACACCCAATCTGTTGTAAAGGTGTTCAAATGAATTAAATAGAAACAAGGGAAGGGGGAATACCTGGGTTCGTGTCTTACATAATTACTGATTCTAACACAAATCAACACTGCTGAAACTATGTTACATAAAAAGATGGCGCGCCTACTCATCGGCCGTACAAAAAGGCTACTGTTTGATGCGAAGTTGCCCAAAACAAGATTGCCTCATTAGACATTGCCAAACAAAAAATCTGCGCTGGTGTCTGGTGAGTTGTAGAAAGCAGAGCACTGCAGACGAAATAAACAAATAAATATTAAAAACAAGCAGTTAAATATGTTCATATATTATGATTACATTTCATACACGGTAAATATCTTTACTGGCATGTGTTTAGCTTTCGCTCGCTTTGAGCTCAAGCGAAGTCCATGTGCTACTACTTCAAGTAGTACTGGACTGATTTATGTATGTGCATTAGCTTTCCTTCTTACCAGTGTCCCTCGCCATCAGTCGAACCCATTCCAACTTCTGAAGTACTTGTAATCTGCGTCCTCAAATCAAGGACCAGAATTCAACATTTTAGTCCAGCTGACCGGCGTAGGAGTTGAACCCGCTACCTTGGCATCAGCACACCGGATGTTCAAGAACGAAGGATCTTATCACTCGGCCATGCTGACCTCCTCTACTAGCATATGTGACTTTAAAGTATAGAGACATTTCATGCATCTACAGATCGCCATATAGTAAAATACCTGTATGGCTCACAACATTGCTCCGGACATCGGACTGGAGTCTGTTCACAATGAAATACCTTACATCTGTGAAGGAAGCTTTACCAACCTGAGTCTAATCCCAGCCACTATGTGAAGGTGAAGGGTCATTGGCATCGGACATATGGTGTTATACCCATATTGTTATAGACCTGTCGGTGCTCGATTAGGGATGTGGTTAGTATCACACCGTCGCCTTTACTTCCCAAGATATTTACTGGTACCAATTTTAGGCTGGGTCCAGCTGGGAGCCCAGGGTATCGAACCCATGGCCGCAGGTGAGCGACTAGCCACTACGTCTACCGACCACCTCTAGCTAAGTTTAACCGCTACCCCTAGCCACCACGTCTAGCCACCATGTCTGACCACTAAGTCTAGTCACTATGTCAAGCCACCACGTCTATCCACTATGTCAAGCCACTATGTCAAGCCACCACGTCATGCGATTACGTCTAGCCACCACGTCTAGCCACTACATCTAGCCACTACATCTAACATCTAGCCACTACATCTAGCCACTACGTCTAGCCACTACGCAACCGCGGCTGCCTGTCTGTGTGCTGTACTGAATCATGACCTGGATACATCATAATATGTCTATGCAAATGCGGGCATCCAGTAACAGTTTGAACACCCAGCTCGTTTCTGAGCTCGGAGAAGGGGTGGAAGTATCTGTAGCACAATCCCCGTGGACTTTGTACCGTGTCGGGAGACAAGTCAACACCAACTCCCCTCCGATTGATACAAGCTTTTTTTGTTTTATTTTATTTTATTTATGTATGTATTTATTTATTTTTTTTTTTTTTTGGGGGGGGGGGGGGGGGGTTTAAGGCGAACTGAACGCCAGCACATCGGACTTCGTAGTCAGTGCTCAGTCTTCAAAATGATTCACAACCAGCCAGCCAAGACACATAATTTGCATGCATAATACTATATTACCAGCGCTAGTGTTATTTTGTGTATTATTTTGTGTTATGCTATGTCGAACAACGTCGCTGCACGTTGGGTAATCCCAAGCATGCAGCAGCCATCCCATAGTATTTCTGCTCACTCTTCCCATAAGGAGTTGGTTATGATATCTTCTGTCTTTCCCTCGAAGGCGGCGTGGACGTGCCAGGCCAAACTTCCAGCTCAGTTCGCGTAAACGGACCAGCATCGGAGTGGCGTCAGTATCCGTCAACGGAGTTCGTGCTGCATTGATTCTATCAGCGCTGGCCATACAATACCCAGCGGTCGTGGATATCTAGCTGTGTTTGTGTGTGTGTGTGTGTGCGTGTGTGTGTGTGTGTGTGTGTGTGTGCTTGTTTAGAAGTGTGTTGTTGTTGTTGTTGTTGTTGTTGTTGTTGTTGTTGTTGTTGTTTTTCTTGTAGTTGTTGTTGTTGTCTAAATGACTAAATTGACAAAATGTCATGGCGGGCAGACAAAGTCTAAGCCTTGGTAGGCAACTGGTCTAGGATCAAAGTTCCGACAGGCGGAGAGTTAGAGCATTGCTTTGCTGATCCGCCAGCTTCTGCAGCTTGTCTCGTTCCAGATGTATTGGTATTATCTTCCTCTGAAGTAAACTAGCCAGGCCGAAGAGAGGGATCATTCTGCCTTGGCAGCACGTGGTCTCTAAAAAAATTCAGCCCAAGTTTTGCGCTATGGAGAGATTAAAACTCCCTCCCTGGTCCTCGCAATGGGGTGCAATTATTATGCCTTTGGTGAAGCACAACGTAACAAATTAACGTATATCAAGACGGCAAGGTGCCAATACATATATATTCATATGTTGCATTTGACTGCCTTCATCTTTGTTGATTAATTTTCATGCATCTTTTTCCTTGTCATTGTCTCCGGTAAAAACTGCTTTATCTATCACCCAAATCATTTGGCATGTTATTGTATTTTGAGCAGGATTTATGTACTTTCTGAAGCAGTAAGATTTTTCTTCCTCCTTCCATATTTTTGCCCCTGCAGCATACATGCTGCGCATTTTAATTACATTATGAGAAATTAACACTGTAATATGCAATCGTAACTGAATTAATTACAAAGGCAATATATGAAATGAAATTAACGATTTATAGCAATGTAACAAATTGAAAATGTATGAAGAATATAATCAATTTCATGATTAACGCAAACATGCTTCACGTTTCGCTTTTTTTTTTTATAGTTAATTTTTCATGCTTTTTCGTGTGAGTGACTTTAGTATGGGATTGGGAGGAAAAACACAAGATTGAGTGATTTAAATTTATACTTGGCAGGTTAATTGAACCGTGTCGGACATAAATTAACTAGGGCGGTTAAATAATGTAATCCCATAGCGGATACAGAGAGTTGGTGTGTCAAGCGTTAGATCTGTCCATGTCCACTATATCAGACGGAGGGACGGGTTCTTTTCCTTATTCTGTTTCCTTCGCATGGAATGTCCACAACATTCTGACATTGGTTTGTTTTCCATATTTAAGAGGCTGGTTAGAACCTAGTGGCTTAATGGTCGAGAAAAATCATAACACGCTCCTCGGTAGGAGAGATAGGATAGAAGCGCGTGGTAGAGAGAAAGAGAAGATAGAGAGATAGGGGGCAGAGAAAAACAGAAAGAGAATGAGGGAATGAGAAGAAATGAGGAGGAGAAGAAACCGGAATGAGAAAGCGTGTTAGAGAGTGGGGAAAGAGAGTGAGGCACCAAAGATAGGGAAGTGGGAGAGGAAGAGGAAGAAGAGGAATGTTAGATGGAGTGTCACACACACACACATTCATATGCATATACATGAGAGAGAGAGAGAGAGAGAGAGAGAGAGAGAGAGAGAGAGAGAGAGAGAGAGAGAGAGAGAGAGAGAGAGGGAGGGAGGGAGGGAGGAAGAGAGATGGAAGAGACGTATATGGTTCAAGATAAAAACAATAATGCAAGAAGATAATGTTGCCACTATAAGTTACAATAAGACACAGTCAGAATTCATAACTAACGAAAGTGAGAGAGGGAGAGAGGAAAGAGGAAGAGTGAGTAAGTAAGAGAGAAAGGGGTGGGAGAAGACGTAGGAGAGAGGCATAGAGTGAGAAACGAGTTGAGAGAGAGATAAGGTGTGAAGGCAATGAAGAGTGGTAAACAAAGATAGAGAGTGTGTGAGAACGAGAGATGAGAGGAAGAGAGAGAGAGAGAGAGAGAGAGAGAGAGAGAGAGAGAGGGAGAGAGGAAAGAGGAAGAGTGAGTAAGTAAGAGAGAAAGGGGTGGGAGAAGACGTAGGAGAGAGGCATAGAGTGAGAAACGAGTTGAGAGAGAGATAAGCTGTGAAGGCAATGAAGAGTGGTAAACAAAGATAGAGAGTGTGTGAGAACGAGAGATGAGAGGAAGAGAGAGAGAGAGAGTGTGTGTGTGTGTGTGTGTGTGTGAGAGAGAGAGAGAGAGAGAGATGGGAGAGAGAGGTGGGAGAAAGAGAGAGACAAACAGTGAGAAAAAAGAGAGATAAACAGAGTATGAGAGAGGGAGCATCGATCCATCATGTGCCATGCCTATAAGCGTGGGCGGTTATATTTTGCCATCTTATTCGATCACCAGATTCGTGGATTAGCTCCGTGTTCCTGTCTCGACCATGCCACGTGGCCAGGAGATCCATTTATTTACTTCTCGGTCTTCCCCTCGGTCTCTTCCCTTCGATCTTGCCAGTCGTCACCAAGTTCTCCAAGTCATTTCTTCTCATAATATGCCCAAAAAATGTTGACAGTCTACGTCTAATGCAGTGTTTCCCAACCTTTTTTGTGCCATGCCCCACTTAAGCCTTTCTAAAATTCATATTGCCCCCCCCCTCCCCCGCCCCATCTCCCCCCCCCCCTCAACATATACATTTTTTTTATATTCAAAAATGTAAATGTTCACTAAAGAAACTTGAATGATAGGCTTTAGGAAGAAATCACTAGGTAATTATTGAGCAAACACAGTAAGTAAATTTTCAAAACATATAATGGAGAACTGAAATTCAAGTACAAAATGATTTTAATGAAAGATTTTTCTATATTATTTTAATTATTAGTAATTATGTATTATTTAAATTTAGTGAGATCCTTGCGCTTGATGCTTGCTGCAAAGAGATCTTATGTCAGGTTCCAATTTAGTTAACTTCAGTCTCAAGTCTCCCCGTTTTGTTATATTCAGCCGATTTCTTCCATTTTCGAATTGCCCCCCTTAACAGTCAAATTGCCCCCCTGTGGGGCGTGGGCCCCACGTTGGGAAACACTGGTCTAATGTCTCTAATCAGTTTACGATCTTCATTTGTTTCTTGAAGGACGTTCATTGCTTTTTCTGACTGTCCATGGGATTCTTTACATTTTCCTTAGAAACCACATTTCCACAGCCATCAGATGTTTTTCAGCTTGACTGCTCATTGTCCACGCTTCACATCCATACAAAAGTATAGGTTCTATGTAGCACTTCAACACTCTTTTTCTCGTTTCAAGTGTGGGAGAGCTATCAGTAAAAAAAAATGTACATATATTTATTTAATTAAAACTTATTCTAGCAAATACCGCAGTACAAAAAACACGACTGGCAGCGCTAGAGAAGTAGAAACATACCCTAATGCTGACAAGAGAAATTAGAACAAAGAAACAAAGAAATGCATTGGAGGAAATAAATAAAAACAAATACAGACCATATACAGGAACGACAGTACGACAAAACACACACAGAAAATGACAGATAGACAGACAGAAAAAAGACAGAGGACAGCTATACAGAACCGATTAAGAAGAGGAATGAATATAAAATAGCACAACTCTGTTAATAATTAGTAAGTTTGCAGGTCAGTTACAGAACGTTGCAATAAAACTCAGCATTTACTTTTTTTTGTGTGTGTGTGATTTACTAGGCAATTTTAGTTCAGTAGTTTGCCATTGTTTTAAGAACAACCGACGCCTCATACCATTGAAATCAACGCAAAACGATCTACTTCCAAATGATACGTGGCTGATTTCGAACCCTCGGCTGCGTATATCCGGGAATTGTAAAACATGGTTTCACTGTTCCCGAAGAACCAGCGCCGGTTATGATAATAGTGCACATGTGAAAATCAAGTTTTGTGCAATGAAATAAATCAGTTATTTGACATAGCAAACAACCACAAATGTATTTCTGGATAGCGTAATGATTAAAAGACAATGCTGCAGTAAATTAGCAAGGTTTTTAGATTTTAACAGCAAACACAAAACCACAAGAAATATAACACGAAAGAAAACAAGGAAATAACTCCATAGAAAATGCAAGCACATATTGGCAGCAAGCGATATTCAGCATAAATTCACACAGGTAACAAATTCAGCATAAATTCACACAGGTAACAAATTCAGCATCAGCCAAGCAGCTTCGATGCAGTGCTGCAAGAGCTTACATCGTATCCTTCTACTCTGAAGTGACAACCTCCCTTCTGATGGAAGTTGAGGACACTGTTACACTTGATTGCTTCAAGAAATAAATGCCAAGTCAGAGAAGTGAACTATTTTACCTGTCTGCGGCTCAGTAAACTCATGACAAATTAATCATGAAAATAATAATGAAAATACAGTAATTAAAACAGAAAACAACTAAAAGGTTTGGGGGGGTTAACCAACTACTTGGTGATTACTGCATTCCGATAATAAATACGAGTGATCTACATCGAAATAGTTAGTTCTTGGGTGTTAATAAATTAACGATGAACTTAATTCCACAACAGAATCTGTAGTCTTGTTTCCACATCTGGTAGATGGTGTCTATGTGGTAGGAAAACATTACCTGTTGTATTTTTCACATGTTTCTATTTTCGTCCTCTTTGTCTTCTTCTTCTTCTTCTTCTTCTTCTTCTTCTTCTTCTTCTTCTTCTTCTTCTTCTTTGTCTTCTTCTTCTTCTTCTTCTTCTTCTTCTTCTTCTTCTTAACTATATGCCTGTGTATGTCCATCAGCAGGTCATGAAGAACTATCAGAACCAGGTCCTCGTGTAGCCTGTGTAAAAGTTGGTATTCGCTGCTTCTGCTGTTCCATCAGTCCATATTTTATTAGATCCGCCTCTTACTTTGCTTCCACAATATCTAAATCTCAACACACTTTGTGGTATGCTGCCTTCAAGTAAGCTTGTTACATGACTAAGCCACCAAACCCGAAATCTCAAAAGAAAACAAAAAAAAAACCCTAATGCTGACACTGCACAAACTCAATATCATCGTTCCACCATAAACTGAAAACAAACTCACGCTTTTAGTTCATGACGATAATCACTTTATCACAATTCATGCGATGAATGGGGAGGGTTTTATCTATTTCTACAGATCAAATCTACGTGTAGTGGGGAGAAACATCACTGGATCTACATAGTTTTCTGGCTGACCGACTTTCTCTTCTACTCAATCCACATGCTATGTTACTACATCCACGCCCATTACCTCTCAACGTTTATAACTTAACCGTCAAAAACTCATGATTGGGATACTCCGCGAGCGGATCTTTCCCCGCCTGCTCCAGAACCAGATAACTGTGAATGGCGGTGATGTGAACATCAATGGTAATAAGCAGATGATGTGAACATCAGTGGTAATTTGCAGATAGCAATTAATGGTGATGATGTCAACATCAATGATAATTAGCAGTTGATGTGAAAATCAATAATAATTAGCAGTTTGATATGAACATGAATAATAATTTGCAGATAGTTGTGAATGATGGTGATGTGAACATCAATGATAATTAGCAAATAACTGTGAATTGCGGTGATGTCTACATCAGCAGTAATTGAAAGGTAACCCTGAATGGCGGTGATTTCTTCTCGTATAAAAGTAAGAAATGTTATATTAGGCGAAAACCAGCATAAGAATAATACACAGCTTTATTTATACACAATTTTTAGAATATTGTGGGCAAGAACAAGAAAATTATTGACAATCTTCATCAGTTTCATGTTTTGAGCCATCGTTGTGCATTCTTCTAGACCAGTGGTTCTCAACCGGTGGGGAATCCCCTCCCCCCCCCCCCCAGGGGGGAATTTTGGGGTTTCCAGGGGGGGGGGGGAATAAAGATTATTTCAAGATTGCGTTAATGCAAGAACCGATTACTTGATCTTGTTTTTCCCTTCATACTTTACGGTTCTGTACGTCTCACCCTTCTAAAATTCATTTTATAAAGTAAGTAGACCCACAAATCACGTTTTATGTGGACGTCTAGACTTGATTTAGTATGTGCTATTAAATTTAGCTTCAATTATTACGTATTCTGTGTAGGAGCAGGGGGAAATTTTTAGGGAGGAAATACGAAAGACGGAGAATTACGTTCTAAAATTATGGTGAGGGGGGAGGGGGGGAAATGATGTCCTAAAAATATGGTGAAGGGGGGGGGGCAGGGCCAAAAAAGGTTGAGAACCACTGTTCTAGACTGTATCCTGGCCATATTACGACGTTGTTATATCTCGGACGCCATTACCTAGTTCAAAACGTACTGGTGATACCTTTCCTCTGGAGTAAACTAGGCAGGCTGAGAGAGGGATGATCCTGCATGGCCAACACATGGTCTCTAAATTAAGCCATTAAGTCTTTGTGTTATGGAGAGCTATAACTGCATCTTTGGTTCCCACGCCTCTTTTCCCCTCGAATTTGCTTCATCATCGTTATGGTTTTCAGCTGTTTGTTATGTCGTACTTTGATGTGGTCAAAGTGTCTTGCTTTTCTTATTTCATTTTCTCACCGTTTTCTTTATTTTTTATGTTGTTAAATTTATTTTTCAGAATTTATTTGTTCTAGAACTTCATTTATCTTTTTGTTTCCATCTATAAAACTCGTCCCAGACTTCTGAAGACCTACATTTAAGAACCTCAAATGTTATGATCCATCTGTTTAGTGATAATCAATGTTTCCACACTGATAACAGACAAGGTGTTTGGGAACTTATTATTAAGGGAGGTTCAGCCCTAAACTATAATGACAGTTGGCAGGTACGATAACCACTTCATTGCCATAACTGCAGATCTGAACCCAGAGTGGAGTTTCATATTCTAAGGAGAAAGATTGTACACTTGATTTCGTTTGAGATGTACCCAAGTTTTTCAACGATGTACATTTGATAAGTACCCACGTTTTTCAACTAAGCATCTTTGAGGAGTACCCACGTTTCTCAACTAATTACAATGTCTGTAGATTTTTAATGTAGTCTTATAAATTTGTTTTTTTTATTTGCCGATGAAGGTGTTCCAGCCTTAACGTTCATTACGCCACTTCGTGTCTTGTGAAGGTGGCACTTTGCATATTCCGGTTTTGCTAATTTTATTTTAGATCTTATCCCTAAAAGAAACTCCTACATGTTCTCTCTCTCTCTCTCTCTCTCTCTCTCTCTCTCTCTCTCTCTCTCTCTCTCTCTCTCACACTCTCTCTCTCTCTCTCTCTCTCTCTCTCTCTCTCTGGATATGTGAGTTGGCGGGAATATGTGTGTGTGGGTGTTGGAAATGTAGTTGGGGGATGTGTGTTTGACTGAGTGTTTGGGGGTGTGTGGGTGGGTGGTGGAGGATGTGTGGGTGGGTGGTGGAGGATATGTGGGTGGGTGAGTGTTGGTAGGTGATGGGATGGGTGGAGGATGTGTGCGTGTGGGTGGGGAGATGTGTGAAGGTGGGGGATGTGTGGGTGGGTATGGATGGGTGGTTGCATGCATGTGTGCCTGGATGTGTGGGTGGGTGGGGGTGTGGTGGGGGATGTGTGGTGGGTGGGAGATGCGTGTGTGTGGGTAGGGAGATGATGGTATGTGGGGGTGTGTTTGGGATGTGTGGGTTTGGGGAATGGTGGATGGATGGGGTCATGTATGTGCCTGTGGGAATGTGTGTGGTTGGGTAGTGGATGTGTGTGTGGGGGACACGCGATGGATAGGAGATGGGTGGGTGGGTGGATGGGTGGGTGGGTGGGTGGGTGGGGGATTTGTCTCATAAACATGGTAACATGCATTGTTTATGCTTACAACATTCATTTGACAATGTTTTTTTCCTATGTGAATGCACTATGCACTGATGAACGAAAGATGAGTGATTGGAAGGGCCGAATTTAAGACGTACCTGCATGCCCAATTTGTTACCCTTCGAAAATAAAGTTTGTTTGTTTGTTTGTTTGTTTGTTTGTCTCTCTCTCTCTCTCTCTCTCTCTCTCTCCTCTCTCTCTCTCTCTCTCTCTCTCACTCTCTCTCTCTCTCTCTCTCTCTCTCTCAATATATGATATTTAAAAAGTCATATGGAGGAAAATACCAAACAAGAGAAACATGAGAAGACGGAGAAAGAGTGTCTGAAAATCTGACAGAGCTGTTAAGCAAATAATAATATAAAGTGTTGGAAATATACACAATATCAATTTCATTGACTGATTAAGTGTCATGGGATGATGAATCGTCTTAAGAGACTTCCCATATCTGCCATTGGCTTATATATCGTTGACATTTTGTCATTTCAAAATGTTGTCTCAATTAAATTATCTATACAGTAGTTTTCCCTAAGCTACCTCCTTTAATTTCATATATAATACAACACGTCTGCTAGATTAGGTCATAACTGACATTTTCCACCTTCCATTTTTGTTCGGTCCAAGCCTACATTTTGTTTGGCACTGATTCTGTTAGAATATCTGATGACAGACAGGACCGATGAGTCATGATTGCCAGTGCCTTAACCAGACCAGCCACACTACGTAGAAACAGCTAGAGATGGCTTACCCCTGGTGAAGCACTGGTGCGTGAAACTGACACCGAGCTCCTGTTTTTGGCCCTTATTTTCGACAGCGAGCCCTCGGCGGAGTCCGCCCTCTCCTCAGCATCTTCCAGCTCATTCTGTACCTTGCGGAATTTGGCCAGGTTAATGGCGGCAATTTCCTCCTGAAAGAGATACAAACATTATTATGTAGCTGCATTCTCACGTCTTTATAGTTCCTTCCTACCATTAGTTATTATTATATTTATGCATTCTCAAGTCTGTATAGTACTGTAGTTAATTTAGTTATTATTATATTTATGTATTCTCAAACCTGTATAGTTCTGTAGTTAAGTTAGTTATTATTATTATATTTATGTATTCTCAAGCCTTTATAGTTCTTTAGTAAAGTGGAAACTTTCACCCAATCACAAACGACAAACACCAACATCTCTTTCACTCCCTGTGACAACACAACACTTACGGCTTCCTCCACTTGTTTCTTGTAGGTCTTGATCTTGCCCACAAGCTTGTTGATCTCATCCTGCAGACGGTCCTGGTTCTTGCGGTCCTCATCTGACTGGAAGGTCAACTCCTTCAGACGACGCTCAGCCTTTCTTGCGTTCTTCTGTGTCTCTGCATGACGACGCTGTTCGTTGTCCAGTTCTGTCTCTAACTCTCTCACCTGGGAAAGTCATACAGTATTGTAGGTTAGAAATAAACACACGAGTATTGACTGACACTCGTAAAATACAGTAACCATAGATTGAAGTAAGAAGCCAGACTAATGATTGTCACTGTTGCATGTCCTTCATTTCCATTCATTTGTAATAATAAGCGCCTTCTTCTTCTTGTTTGTATTAAATTAGCGTTTCTGACAGACTAAAACGATCACTATCATATTTCTTCTCCTTCTTCTCCTTTTCTTCTTCTTCTTCTTCATCTTCTTCTTTATCATCATCATATTTGTCTGCTGCATCATCACCCTCTTCTCATTCTTCTTTATCATCATCACCATCTTAGTCTTTGTCGTCGTCTTCTTCTCCATCATCATCATCATCATCATCATTATTATCATCAACTTCATTATCATCATCTTCTTCTTCTTCTTCTTTTTTCTTCCTCAGCCTGTCTAATCTCAAGCGTATGCCCACAACCACTCACGCTAAACCTTTTTGTCGTCCCTTTCATGATTGGTTGAGTTTTGCAACAATACTACACCCACAGACACATGTCTACATCCACAGACACATGTCAACACCAACAGACACATGTCAACACCAACAGACACATGTCTACACCCACAGACATATGTCTACACTCACAGACATCTATAGACCATCAACACCCCATGTGCCCATATCATATCAGCTGCCTTTACTTCCCAGAACTTTTCCTAGTTCCCATTTCAGGATGTGTAGACATAGGAGACCGATTCGGTGGAACAGACATCCTTGTCCTTAAGGGGTTTTGAACATATACCCATCAGAACGTCCAGCAAGCGTGCTGGCCACTGTGATATAGTGACTTCCCTATCTGATTATATATAGTGTAAATATGTTGACTTTATAACATTATATGTAACATGGACAGATAAAACTATAATATAATATGCAACATGAACATTTATAACTCACTCTCTGTTCAAGTTTCTGGATTGTCTTCTTGCCTCCCTTCAAGGCCTGGGCCTCAGCCTCATCCAGGCGGACTTGCAAGTCCTTGACCTGTCCCTCCAAAGCCTTCCTCAGCTTCTCAACCTGTAGACTGTGCACCAAACCAGTATGTTGACGACACTCATTTCAAAGACTGATTATCTAATTTTGAAAACTTTGCTAACTGACCATGTCGTAAGTCGTCATGTTTGTCCACCGCCTTCTGTCTGGTGTTGTTTGGAATCCTAATCATTTTCAAGACAGATACATCTTCAGGTTACGATTCCATCTTGTCCTGCATCTTTTCTTTGTGTCTTCCGTATAAACATAGCATTCATTATACATAAACGGGGTAGGAGAGATGAGTGGATGGAAGGGCCGAATGTAAGACGGGCCTGCGTGCCAAACTTGCTACTCGTCGAAAATAAAGTTCGTGTGTCCATTCGTTCGTTCATTTGTTCTCAACGCCCTCTTGTCTGTCTGTTGTTACGACATTTTATAAGCAATACAACATTTGTAAATTAGTGCGGCAGAAACGTGACATATGTTGGCGGGTGCAGAAGGAAACCAGGTGGAAATATGTATACAACATGTGTATATAAATTAGTTCCATATCCTTTACAGGCAGTCAACCCCAGTGTGTTTTGTGAGTGTGTGGCTGTTTGTGATTTCTTGGCAAGTTTACGTTTATTAGTTTGATTATGCTTTCTGAAAGACCGGCACTCATACCACTGTATGAAAACCAACGCAGGAAGGACTGCTTCAAAGTCTCCCGCAACTGTGTTTCATAAGCGGTATCCATAATTACGAATTGCGGTC
The DNA here is from genome assembly GCA_963921405.1 of Cepaea hortensis. Taxonomy (NCBI): domain Eukaryota; kingdom Metazoa; phylum Mollusca; class Gastropoda; order Stylommatophora; family Helicidae; genus Cepaea; species Cepaea hortensis. Next base: position 73,265,548 of record OY992876.1, read on the forward strand.
GTAACCACAGCGCCGGTATACGTATGTAGGGGTGGTGTAAACACGGCATATGTATTGTCATTATGTACCCGGTTCATTGCAGAACGCTGATCTCATTACAACAAGCCGAAAAGTCGATTCATCCTTTGTGATTTCTCCTGCCTCATGCACCCTCCTGAGAAGAGGCTGCAAAACCCTGTACCGTCTTTGTCCGGTCAACTCTTTTTCCTTCTTCTAGGAACTATACCATCTATGCTTCGCTGGCTATTGCAAATGAGGAATGAGCACGTATGAGAATGTTCTGACTGCTGTAATGTCGGTTCTTGACTCAACTAAGCACAACTCCACTCAACGGAACTATGTTATCTATACTCCACTGGCTGTTGCTGATTCTGAAGATCTCACTAAAAGCTTTTGGAATTCATCACGAAACTTTGGAGACTGCTGCTAAAGACCGAAATTCATGGCGGAAATCATTACGCCAGGATGTAGGTACTTGTGAAGCAAACATAACTGCAAGAGCTGTGAAAAAAGGGCTGGACAAAAACCACTGCAAAAGATCCTCCTCCTGGAACGTCAAGCATTCTTTGCCCACATGATCAAAGAACATTCCGAGCCAAAATAGACCTTACCGGCCATCTTAGAACTCACGGCTCCAAACTTGCAACCCCACTGGATGAAATGAATGATCATTATCATTCTTGGTGGACAAACACCAAGGCTGTTGTAGATGAGGAGGGAGTACGTATGGAAATGTCCCGATTGCTGTGATATCGGTTCTTGACTCAACTCAACTCAACTCAACTCAACTCAATTCTGCCAATTATCGCCATTCTTTCCAAACCACCGTGACGTGTAATATAACCAATGCACTTCAGTCTCCTGGACGTGACGCTGTTTGTGAGTCAGTGTTCGGATCTTGTAGATGGCCAGTATTCTTCCTCTTTTCGTACCACGATATGGTAAGAACTGTTATGTACCACTTAAGTTCACAAGCCCTTGCTTTCTTCTTTAGCGATTACGCAATGGACCCTAACGCACATCCAAATGTTGCAATGGCAAATATGTGTATGTATGTGAAAAATAAACGCAAGATATGTATGTGGGTGTATAATAAACACAAGACATATGAAAAAAAAAACGTGTAAAATACTCATGTGTAAACAAATGTAGAAGAAATACAACCCAGTAAGACAGATATAGCAGAAACACAACACAAGCACGTGTAGAAGAAATACAAGACAGATAAACTGTTGTGGCAGAAGCACAACACATAAATAAGTAAATGTAGAAGAAATACAAGACAGATAGACTGTTGTGGCAGAAGCACAACACATAAATAAGCAGATGTAGAATAAATACAGCCTAGATAGACAAATGTAGCAGAAGAACACACGTCAGCAGGTGTAGAGAACGTTTACCTGTGTTCTTGCTCCTGGCGCAGTTCGTCAGCTAGACGAGCAGCGTCAGAGAACGCCTTCTTGGCACGTTCTTCCGAGCCACGGAGTTCGTTGCTGAGCTCATCCAAGTCTGTCTGCATGGCCTGCACGTCGCTCTCCAGCTTTCTCTTTTGTCCTTGAATGGAAGTGGTCTGGGCAGACAGTTCGTTGATGCGGTCGTTGGCTTCGCTGACCTCATTCTCCGCTGCTTTTCGTGCTCTCTCAGCCTAATAGACAAATAAACAGATGATTACACTGCCTTCTTCTGAAAAGTCGTTTATTATGTTAACGCATTCTGGTATCGTTAAAATGTAGCAGGTTATTGAGCTCGCTCTTAAATTTCCGGTTTGCTTAAGCCGGGGTATCGGGTTCGACCTCTACACCAGTCTTTTGGACTAAAGTGTTGACTGTTCGGCCCTCTTTGGGACGTAAATTACAAGTACCTCTGATGTCGGAGTGAGTTTGTCTGATGGCGAGGTACACTGGTAATAGAGAAAGCTAATCCACACACAAACATCAGATCACTGCACTAGAAGTAGTAGCACGTGTATGGACTACTGGTACTATTAGTACTGGAACTCTTCGCTGGCTGTTGCAGACCTTGACGGAGCATTTATGGGAATGTACCGAGTTCTGTGATATCGGTTGTTGACTCAAGTCAATTCCAAGGCGATCTTTAGAAGGCTTTAGCACATAGACAAACCTCAATCTCTATGCTTACCTTTGTGTGTTTAACATCTATCCACAATCACACATGGGGTATATATTACAAACAGGCTGGTTCAGACCATGACTACTCACTTGTTCGAGAGCTGTTCTGAGTTCCTCAATTTCCCCAGCCAAGAGTACGGAACGGCGTTCAGCGGCATTGTAGCCCTCACGGGCTTCTTCTCTTTGTCGCTGTTCATCTTCAACTTGGGCTTGGAGTTCCTGGGAGAGAATGAGAGAAATTAAATTGGAGCCTTGTAGAACATGACAGTAATGTGTTATTGGTGTTTCAAGCGGGGAATACAGTTAGTAGTGACACCCAGTGTGTCCTTTAGAAGTTATTACTGGTGGTGGTGGTGGTGGTGGTGGTGGTGGTGGTGGTGGTGGTGGTGGTGGTGGTGGTGGTGGTGGTGGTGGTGGTGGTCGTCGTCGTCGTCGTCGTGGTGGTCGTCGTCGTGGTCGTGGTGGTGGTCGTGGTCGTGGTGGTGATGCTGTTGATGGTGGTGGCGGTGATCTATTGGTGGTGGTGATCTGTTGCTAGTGGTGGTAGAGATCTATTGGTGGTGGTGATGGTACTGGTGGTGGTGATGGTGGTGCTGTTGATGATGGTGATAGTCTTGGTGGTGGTTATCAGTTGCTGGTGGTGGTAGATATCTATTGGTGGTAGAGATCTATTGGTGATGGTGATGGTACTGGTGGTGATGATGGTGGTGGTGGTGATGATGGTGATTTTGTTGTTAGTGTTGATGGTAACGGTGGTGATGGTGTTGCCGGTGATGATTGTATTAGTTGTGATGGTGTTGGTGGTGATGATGGTATTAGTTGTGATGGTGTTGGTGGTGATGATGGTGGTGATGGTGTTGGTGGTGATGATGGTATTAGTTGTGATGGTGTTGGTGGTGATGATGGTGGTGATGGTGTTGGTGGTGATGATGGTTTTAGTGATGATGGCGTTGGTGGTGATGCTAGTGGTGATGGTGATGGTGATGCCTTTAATACATGTTACATTCATCTAATGAACGACTCCTGTATCACCCTACTTACCCTGATCGTCTGCTGGTATTTCTTGACATTCTTCTCCAGCTCGGCCTTGCCCCGGTTGGCCTGGTCTACGGCCACCTCCAGATCATTGATGTCTTGCTCTAGTTTCTTCTTGATACGCAGAGCCTCAGCCTTGCCTTTAGACTCAGCCTCAAGACTGGCCTGCATTGAGTCCAGAGAACGCTGGTGGTTGCGGCTGAGAAAAAGAACAGGTTATATTACTTCTTTAAGCTTAATAATTGTCCTGCAGAGTAGTCTATTTCATTGAGTTAGTTGCATATCTTTTACAGGACGACGCAGTCGACTCCAGCATTTTTGGCTGTTTGTGATTTTTTGACAACTTTTACGTTCAGTAGTTTACCATGGATGGAGAGTTATCAACCTGGCAGAAGCCAAAGGACTGCAGATTAGCAGTACCAGACTACAAAGAAAGGATATACACAAACAAACTTGGAAATCATGTGACAAGAGAACCTATAATCAAATAGATCACATTTTAATTAACAACAGAAATGCATCAAACATACAACAAGTTAGAAGTTATAGAGGAGCTGAGTGCCACAGCGACCACTTCCTCGTTGGAGCAAAATTTAAAATAAAACTTAAGAGAGCTTTCTATATTAAATTACAAATATTACACCCAACATATAACAGAGAAAAACTACAAGAAATTACAGTCAAAGAGAAATTTACAGATGAAATAAAATGTAAACTTGAAACTCTGCAAAACCCTTTGGAGGAAAGCGTTGACCAAAGTTGGTTGAACATCAAGAATACAATTCAATCTACCGCAGAAGAATGTCTCGGTGTGCTAACCACACATAGAAAGAACAGATGGTTCAATCAAAAATGTGAAGAAGCAGTCATTAGGAAAAATGAATGCCAGACATTTATGGTTAAATGACATCAACAACATCCAAAAGGAAGAGTAATATAGAAATGAATGTAAAGATGCTACAAAAATAGTTCGACAGCAGAAGCGAGAATATATGAGTAAAATAATCAAAGATATGGAAACTAATCACCAGAAAAACGAATCCAGAAAGTTTTTTAAAGAACTAAAGTCAATGAAACGAGGGCACCAACACAACACATATGGTTTAAAAGACAAAAATGGGAATATGATAAATACCAATGAGGAAATGTGCAACACATGGAAAGAACATTTTGTTGAATTACTAAATTGTGAAGCTCCAAGTAACACTTTCCCACAGGAAAAGGTTCTAACGTGTGAACCACAAATTGAAGAACCTGCATTTGAAGAAAACCTATATGTAATCACACGACTTAAAAACAATAGAGCAACTGAGGCTGATGGAATTGCTGCTGAATTTATAAAGGCAGGTGGCCATGCATTACATCTAAAGCTATACGAACTAATAATAAAAATCTGGAGGACAGAAGAAATACCCCATGACTGGAAAGAGTCATTATTGATACCTATCTTTAAGAAAGGAGACAAGTTCCAAAGTGAAAATTATAGAGATATATCACTTCTGTTCACAAGCTATAAGATACTATCTATACTACACTATATAATACTACAGTATTACTAATAGACTAAAACCATATTCAGAAGTCATATTAGGTAACTACCAGGCGGGTTTTAGACAAAACAGATCAACAATAGATCAGATATTTATCTTACGACAAATAGCCGAGAAAAATTGGGAATATAAAAGAGATCTCCATAACATTTTTGTGGATTTTAAAAAGGCTTATGATAGTGTCCATAGGAATAGTCTATGGAATGCTATGCAGGAATTTGGAATGCCAATGAAGTTAATCAACATGACCAGACTATGCATGGAAGATACTTATAATATAGTAACATATAAAGGCAGGAAATCAGACCCATTTCAAATAACATCTGGCTTGAAACAGGGTGATGCACTATCGCCGCTACTCTTCAATATGGCTCTAGAGAAAGTTGTAAGGAAGGTAAAGGAGGAATGTGATATTGGAGGAACATCCAAGCTGCTTGGTTATGAAGATGATATTATAGGGGAAAATGAACAAAAGACATTAGAACTATTGATTCACTTAAAGGGAAAAGCCCAACAGATGGGGCTGGTTATCAACCAAGATAAGACAGAATATATGGTAAAAACTCTGGCCACATACAAATAGATAATATGACCATTAAAAGAACGAAAACATACAAATACCTGGGTACAATCTTCAACTGCTCCAACATCATAAGGTAAGAAATACAAACTAGAATCAATTCTGGAAATAAGATATACTATGCACTACAACATCTACTAAAATCAAATGCGCTATCTCGTAACACCAAAATCACAATATACGAAAACTGATCAGACCAGTTGTGCTGTATGGCTCTGAAACCTGGAGTACAACGAAAGGAGACGAAGCCTTGTTACAAACCATTGAGAACAAAGTTTTAAGACGCATATTTGGACCCATTAGGGATACAAAAAGTGGAGAGTGGAAAAGAAGAAGTAACAAAGACATTTATGATCTGTTTAAGTCCCCGCTAATCACTGGTATCATGAAGGCTAATAGACTACAATGGCTTGGGCATATAGAAAGAATGGAAGATAATAGGGAAACAAAACTCGCTTACACTCAGGAAATAAATGACCGTAGACCCCGAGGTAGACCAAGAAGACGGTGGAGAGATAATACATATACAGACCTACAAGCACTTGGAATCAGCGACTGGCAAGAGAAGGTCAACCAGAGATACGAATGGAGACGGATTGTATCTGCAGCAAAGAACCTCAATGGCTCGGAACGCTGAAGAAGAAGAAGAAGAAGAAAAAGAAGAAGAAGAAGAAGAAGAAGAAGAAGAAGAAGAAGAAGAAGAAGAAGAAGAAGAAGAAGAAGAAGAAGAAGAAGAAGAAGAAGAAGAAGAAGAAGAAGAAGTCCGGCACTCATACTATTGTATGAAAATCAATGCAATGCGGTCTGCTACCAAATCACCCGCAGCTGTGTTTCGAACGCGGTATGTGAGATTACGAATTGCGTCCAAAACCCCTTTACCACAAAGACGGTATTTTATTATAATATGTAGCATATTCTGTTTGTAGATTGTGACAACTCAGTTTTGTAGCTAAGCCTGATTCTTCTCCTACTATTTAGTTTATTTATTTCATTGAGACATAGCATATTCTATAAGTAAATTGTGATAATTCAGTGTTATATCTAAACCTAATTTGTGTCTTACTATTTTAGTCTATTTTATTTCATTGTGACATGTAGCATATTCTATTTGTAGATTGTGACAATTTATTATTATAAGTTTCTTAATAAATAGTTGCATGGTCTTTAAGGAAGTTCTTTAAAGAAGTCAATTAAGGAAGGTTTTTAACAAGGATATTTTCAAAACAGAAGCTAATGAGTTATTTTCATGCTTACCGAGTGTTATCAAACTCCTCCTCCTTATCTTGGATGCGGCGATCAATCTCAGCTCTAACAGAGGCGATCTCAAGCTGAGCTCTGGCGACTTTAGCCTCTTCCTGTTCCAAGGCAGATTCGGCCTCTTCCAACGCTGCCTGTAGTTCTTCTTTCTCCAGCTCCAGACGTCTGCGAGCTTTGTCCAGCTCGTGTGTGCTGCGTCCACCCTCGCCCAGTTGGTCTGTCAGATCATGGATCTCATCTGCAACGAATTTACAAGATTTGTGATATGACAACAGGGTCAGATTTGAAAATGAATCATGGCCGATCTGAAAAGCAGAGGTTTGATTTCATGGCACCGAGGTTTATTCCATAGATCTCAGTCTCTGTCCTCATAGCAGCAAATCACCCGTCAAAAGCGTTCCATCCACAGTGCCTTATTATAAAAATGTATACCACTTTGAGTGGCTTATAATATCTTATTCTTATAGTCCATACCGTGTGGTGTTGGTGATCATGTCTGTTCACAACCTTCTGTCTCATATACTGCCAATCTTCTTATAGTCCATGCCGTGTGACGTTGGTGAACCTGTCTGTCCAGTCTTTTGTCTCATGTACTGCTAGTCTTCTTAGAGTCGATACTGTGTGGCGTTGGTGATCATGTCTGTCCACAGCCTTCTGTTTAGTGCTCGCTTTACTCTTCTATAAAACCATATCTCCGTAACTTCCAAATAATTACTCTCTAGTCTTCTAATTATCCATGATTGTTTCCGTACAAGTAGACTGTCAATTTAGATCCCTTGGTCTATTTTTTTCCATCTCGGTTGACAAATATATATTACAGAGAACATTCTTTGTCCTATGAAATGCTGCCTTTGCGTGGAATATTCCAAATTTAACATCCGTAATAAATCTTCTATCTTATGTTATTTAAAGTACCAATAGTTAAACACTCGTACATTGACTTGTTGTTGACTGGTTCCATTCAATATTTTTTTTTTTTTTTATTGCACTCTTATAATATAGAAAACTGTCATTTTAATTTCATTAGCCGATTACTTATAATACAGAAAAATGTCATTGGAAACTCACCAGCCAAGTTCTTGTTCTCACGTCGAAGAGCCTCTGCGGTGTCGTGAGCCTCTTCCAGTTGGGCTTTCACTCTGAACAGTTCGGCAGAATATCCTCTGGCCTCTTTCTGGGCGTTCTCTAGTTCAGATTGCAGGTCGTTGTATTTGGCTTGCCATTCAGAAACCGTTTTGTCGAAAGCGCGTTGTTTCTTCTCAAGGTTGTTGGCGTTGGCATTGGCCTGAAAATGATAGTTATATTGGAAAATAGATCTCGATTTTCTATATTACTTATAGATTTAGCAAGGAAACACCCCTTCTATAAATTCGAATTTCTGCAAGGGGCACAGTTTCACAATTCAAAGGCTATCATTGGCGTCGCAGACAGCAGAGCACATACTCCAAGACTGCCCAAAATATAACATATCTAGGCAAACCTTCTGGCCTAGAGAGACGACAGTGGAAGATAAACTCTATGGACCGCTGTGTGAACTGAAAAAGACAGTTCAATTCATACAAGAGACAGCACTGCAGTTATAGACATATTTCAAGCGAACGAAAGAAGAAGAAGAAGAATAAACTAAGTTGTCCCCCATTAGCACAATCAGTTCTAGCCGATGTAAAAGAACAAATACACTCATTTACTGAATTACCTATACTGTAAAACATAGGAATATACTTATTTATTGATTACATGATTAACTAACTGATTCACATAAATAAGGTCATCGCATAATAATGTGGAGATAATCACTTCTCTGCTTCATAGCATTTTATTTTGAGAAAATGTTCCGTAACTTCCTAGAAGTATCCGCTGCGTATCTTACAAGACTAAGTGAGTCCCGGCGCCATATTGAGATGAAAACATGTCTGACATTACTGGGGGTTTTCGCTCTAGCCATGTTAGCAGGCAAGTGACAACCGCTATATTGTCAGAAGGTGTATCCGTCTTCTTCTCCCTCTTCTTCCTCCTCTGCTGCTGCTTTCTCATCTTCTTCTTCTTCTTCTTCTTCTTCTTATTATTATTATTATTATTATTATTATTATTATTATTATTATTATTATTATTCTCTTCCTTCGTTCTGTTATTTTCTTCATCCCCTAGCACTGCTGGACCTTCTTGTCTTATCCCTTTCTCTTCTTGTGTTACTTGTTGTTTCCTCTTCGTCTGCTGCTGCTACTATAATTACTACTACTACTACTACTACTACTACTACTACTACTACTACTACCACTACTACTACTACTACTACTACTACTACTACTACTACTACTACTACTTCTTCTTAGTTTTATTATTGTTATTACTATTATTATTATTATTATTGCATGTAGTATTATATTATTATTGTTATTATTATTATTATTATCATCATTATTTTTGTTATTACTCTTGTTTACTTAAGTTTAATAATGTCAATACAACAGGTTAAGTTTCCACATTCCTCTTGTCTTCCACATAGCTTTAGCTTCAATGTGTATCCGCAGGAATCAAAGATCAGCCCACAAATTAACTAAACATAGGATAGTGGGGCATTTATGACATACCCTATCAACATGTATAAAAGGAAGAATAACAAAATCAGTGCTCAATCTCTCATGTTCTGTTCTAATGGACACAGTATCACCTGCCACGCACGAAGATAATGTAAAGGGCTGGCTACTCACGCGTTCAACATCGATGACCAAGTCCTCGAGTTCTGCCTGCAGTCTGCTCTTGGCCTTCTCTAGAGCTTGTACCTTCAGGTTGGCTGCCTCTGCGGCTTGTTCGGCATCAGCAAGTTTGGCCTGCAGCTTACGTCTGTTCAGATACATATTAATTATGATTTATCATAGCTCATGTGTTCAAAGTCAGTTCATCATAGATTTACAGAGATTATGAGAGCTACAGAAGCTATGCGAGTTACAGAGGCTATGAGAGTTACAGAGACTATGAGAGTTACAGAGACTATGGAAGTTAGAGAGACTATGAGAGTTACAGAGACTGTGGGAGTTACAGAGGCTATGGGAGTTACAGAGACTATGTGAGTTACAGAGGCTATGGGAGTTACAGAGACTATGTGAGTTACATAGGCTATGGGAGTTACAGAGGCTATGGGAGTTACAGAGGCTATGAGAGTTACAGAGACTATGAGAGTTACAGAGGCTATGGAAGTTAGAAAGACTATGGGAGTTACAGAGACTATGTGAGTTACAGAGACTATGAGAGTTACAGAGACTATGGGAGTTACAGAGGCTATGAGAGTTACAGAGACTATGAGAGTTACAGAGGCTATGAGAGTTACAGAGACTATGAGAGTTACAGAGGCTATGGAAGTTAGAGAGACTATGTGAGTTACAGAGACTATGAGAGTTACAGAGACTATGAGAGTTACAGAGGCTATGGAAGTTAGAGAGACTATGAGAGTTACAGAGACTGTGGGAGTTACAGAGGCTATGGGAGTTACAGAGACTATGTGAGTTACAGAGACTATGAGAGTTACAGAGACTATGTGAGTTACAGAGGCTATGGGAGTTATAGAAGCTATGGTAGTTACAGAGGCTATGAGAGTTACAGAGACTGTGGGAGTTACAAAGACTATGGGAGTTACAGAGACTATGTGAGTTACAGAGGCTATGGGAGTTACAGAGGCTATGGTAGTTACAGAGGCTATGAGAGTTACAGAAGCTATGGTAGTTACAGAGGCTATGAGAGTTACAGAGGCTATTGGAGTTACAGAGGCTATGGTAGTTACAAAGACTATGGGAGTTACAGAGACTATGTGAGTTACAGAGGCTATGGGAGTTACAGAAGCTATGGTAGTTACAGAGGCTATGAGAGTTACAGAGGCTATTGGAGTTACAGAAGCTATGGTAGTTACAAAGACTATGGGAGTTACAGAGACTATGTGAGTTACAGAGGCTATGGGAGTTACAGAGGCTATGGTAGTTACAGAGGCTATGAGAGTTACAGAGACTATTGGAGTTACAGAGGCTATGAGAGTTACAGAGACTATTGGAGTTACAGAGGCTATGAGAGTTACAGAAACTACTGGAGTTACAGAGGCTATGAGAGTTACAGAGACTATTGGAGTTACAGAGGCTATGAGAGTTACAGAGACTATGGGAGTTACAGAGGCTATGAGAGTTACAGAGACTATGGGAGTTACAGAGGTTATGAGAGTTACAGAGACTATGGGAGTTACAGAGATAAGGCACATTACAGAAATTAGGACTGTAACAGAGACTGTGAGTAAGGAATATTACAGAAATTTTAATGTTTCATAGATAAGGAATGTTACTGATGTTAGGGCTGTTACAAAGATTATGAATATTAAGAGGCTAGGAGTGTTACATTGATTAAGAATATTAAGATACTATGGGTGTTACATAGATTAGGAATATTAGGATACTAGGGGTGTTACAAAGATGAGGATTATTAAGAGACTAGGAGTGTTACACAGATTTGGAATATTGCAAAGACTAGGAATGTTACAGATACTAGGAATATTACAGAAACCAGGAATGTTACATAAATACATAGCAATTCATCATTGTGGCACAAAGACAATGAGTGTTGTCTATAAACTCTCCGTTTAACACAACACAAGCTAAACCCTTGCACACAGCACTTACCTAGACTCCTCCAATTCTTCAGTCTTTGCAGTTCCTTCAGACTCATATTTAGAGCGCCAAATTTGGGCCTCATTGGTAGCTTTGGTGAGCTGCCTCTGGGCCTCAGATCGGCCTTCCTGTTCCTCCTCGAGCTGCTCGCGGAGAGCGGCAACATCAGACTGCAGACCACGAAGGTCAGAAGCCAGTTTCTGACGATTCTGAGGGAAAATATATGGTTCATATAACACTCAGGAATCTAACTGGTTTGTGCATACTTCTCTGTCTAAGGTAAAGGGAGAAGCGATGCTAAGTGGTTAGGCAGCATGGCAAATAGGATTATCTGTGTCTGAAATTTATGGCAGAACATGAGTCAGAAGGCAGTGGATGTACATCAATGAAGAGAGGCGTCATGGCATAGAGGTTCATCTGTGTCTGATTTGATTGGCAGAACAGGAGACAGAAGGCAGTGGGTGAGCATCAAAGAATAAAGGCAGCATGCCAAAGAGGATTATATGTGTCTGATTAGATTCGCAGAACAGAAGACATGAGGCAAGGGATGGATATCAAAGAATACAGGCAGCATGGCATAGCGTATCGCATGTATCAGAAATGATTGGAAGCACATAAAACACACGGCAGTGGATAGACATCAAGCAGGACATCTAAAGACAATCCTTGGCAGCTTGTTTGTCCTGGCAAGGAAACGTGTCAGCACAAGAACTGATACTTCCTGTTGTATATCGCTAAGTGTGGGGAAGCCAGTCGATAGGCACTAAATGATGTTGGTGATGAGATTTTGCGCAGTGACAATGTACAATTAAAGCTACCCGGTAGAGTGACAATTTACAGTTAAAGATATCTGTTAAAATCCCAATTTACTATTGAAGATATATAGTAAAGTTATCGTTTACATGTTATCATATTTGAATTAAATGCATATAGTAAGGTGAAAATTAATAGTTGAATCTATCTGGTAAAGTTACAATTTTAAACTGAAAGCTATATGTCAAAGTTCAGGTCGGGTGTTGAAGTGACAATATAAGGTTGAAGCAGTCTGTCAAAGTTATAATATAATGTTGAAGCAGTCTGTCAAAGTGACAGTACAAGGTTGAAGCAATCTGTCAAAGTGACAATAATAGGTTGAAGCAATCTGTAAAAGTGACAACATTATGTTGAATCAATTTGTCAAAGTGACTATATTATGTTGAAGCAATGTGTCAAAGTGACAATATAAGGTTGAATCATATCAAAGTGACAATATAATGTTGACACAATCTGTCAAAGTTACAATTTGACATTTATGATTCTTTTAAAGTAACTATTTAAAATTGCAACTATCTGCCCAAGAGACAATTTTAAGTTGAAGCAACCTTTTCAAACGGAGTGTGCGTTAGTGTGGTTAATACAGAGCTACGCTAGTAATGTTATGAGCGTTCAGACAAGGGTTCAACCCCTACATTTATCGTTCGCTAATAGAGGAAATGACTGGCCAATTAGTCTTTCGTGCATTCAGGCCTACAAAACATAATGTCCCTATAGCATTAGAGGCCAATTGCTGGTTGTTGCTCCTGGACATGTTTTCTCTTAAAATAGCACACAATTGATACCATCTGTGCTTTTGTTCCCGTGAAGATATGTCACTTACCCGAGTCTCATCTTCTAGAGCCCTCTTTGCCTCCTCGAGTTGAGTAGTAAGGGAATTCTTGTCTTTAGTCAGAGATCCCACGCGATGCTCAGCCTCCTCCAACTGCCTGGTGAGGTCAGCACTCTCCTGGGCAGAACGGTTTTTCTGGGATAGTAGTTCCTGGATCTGGCGGTTGGCTGCGTCCAGTCTGGCGTTCAGTTCAGAAATCTGAGCCTCCACTTGTTTGGACATCTTGTCAGACATGCCCTGGGAGAAGGGATGGCAAAGAATAACGTTATATTTCAGAACTGGGTGTCTACAACTTTCATTCTATGATCTTCGTCAGGGGGCACGGAAACATTAAAGATAGCTACAACAACATGGGAGACAACTGTAATAGAGATAGTTACAACAACAGAATAGACAACTGTAATGGGGATAGTTACAACAACATGGCAGACAACTGTAATGGAGATAGACACAACAACATGGCAGACAGCTGTAATGGAGATAGACACAACAACATGACAGACAGCTGTAATGGAGATGGATACAACAGCACGGGAGACAAGTGTAATAGAGATAGATATAACAACAGGGGAGACAACTGTAATGGAGATGGATACAACAGCACGGGAGACAAGTGTAATAGAGATAGATGCAACAACAGGGGAGACAACTGTAATGAGTATGCAAGGTTAAGAAGTATATGTGAGTCTTCGGGGGAAAAAAAAATTGATACTCCACCTGCCTCTCTCTCTCTGAAGGTTGTGGTTTCTATTCCAGGCCACGTCGTTCGGTTCACGAGTGTAATTTTTTCGGAGACTCCCGGGGGTTATAGCTGAAGCTATAGAGTTCGTGATTTGTGCAACGCTTTCAGCAGGTCAGCTTGTCGAAGGAGATCGAGCTATATGGGACAAAAATGAAGTCGATCCTCCTTTTGGACCCCTTTTTATATTGAACTATCTGTTCCTATAATTATCATGGTACCATCTGGTTGCACGTGCTTTCGTATGTCTGCCTCTTAACATCACTTTCACTTCCAACAAGGTTGTTGCTGTCTATTTCTGATATCTGCCCATCACATTGGTGGTCTATGCCATTTTACATCGTATTGGATTGTTTGTTGAGTGGTGGGTTGGTGGGTCTCACAAACTGGGCACCTATCATAAAATGTACATCTATCAAGAAATAATGTTGGGAGTGTGTGGCTATGATATCTTACCCGGTTCTTGCTGGAGTGTTCAAACTGGGACTGAAGTTCGTCAAACTCTGATTTCAGCTGGCTCTTTTCCTTCTCCAGTCTGCAGGGAGAAATGACAGAATGGATAAGTTGGTTTATCCACAAGTATACAAAGATTAATATTAGAAATTTATACAACACGTATCAATAGTTACTAAGAAAGCACTTTACAACACAATCTTCCTACCAACTCTTATCTTACCAATGCCAAACCTGGACAATGACAGAAAAAGAGAAAAGACAAATCACAACAGAAATAAGATTCCTGAGGAGAATACTCATGAAGATGTATCAAGAAGAGAGAAAATCAGAAATGAAGAAATCAGGACTCAAGTGGGGTTGTAGCTGCGCTAGGTTTTATTAGAAGGCAGCAAGTCAAATGGTTTGGTCATGCAAGTAGGTTACCAACTAACAGTATACCACAACAAGCAATGATGTACAGACCAGAGGGAAGCAGAGGAAGAGGCCGACCACGTAAACGATAGACAAAGAGAATAAGAAGCTCAGTGGGAATCTCGATATATTAAGCTCATAAACGGGCACTCTCCCGCTGTGTATGCTTCACCTCGACACCGCAAGGTACAAGAGGAACAAGATGAGATAAAATCAGATGTGATGATGAGATTTGGTTCAAACCTACTTTTGTTTGGCACCGAATCAGTTAAAGTGACATTTTTATTCGTTATAATATTGTCCAGGGTGCGCGGAAGCTAGCGGAGTTTATAGGGACCAAGTGAAACAATATGAGATGAGATACAAATATTAATATGTTTAAGTATCCATTCATTATTATGTATACTAGGGTGATGTTCACACAAGCAGGCTGATCCTAGAAAACAATAAAGGTTCTCTTATAAAAACAAAGTAAGTAAAACCTTGTATGCGTTACTTTGAAAATTGGGAGAACATAGGTACTGAGGCTCTGCTGGTGCAGTTATATCTCCGGCATGCATGTAAACAGATAAGACTAGAGGAAGCTACTGGGAGGCATATTTTGTAACTGATCAGAATCGCGGAAACTACAATGAAGAGTATTTTGGAACAGATAGATTCGAGGCAACTACATTAAAACGTATTTTGAAACAGTTAAGAATCGAGGCAAATACAATGAAACGTATTTTAAAACAGTTCCGAATGACGAAACCACAATGAAGAGTATTTTGAAACAATTAAGAATCGAGGACACTACAATTAAAAATTATTTTAAAACAGTTAAGAATGAGGTAACTACAACGAAGCGTATTGTTAAACTATTAAGAATCGCGGAAACTACAATGAAGCGTATTGTGAAAGAGTTCCGTAGAAGAGCTTAGCTGTAAAATTCAAGTAATCATGAACAAAGGTAAAGATAAGAGACAAGAATAACGCAGGCAACCAGAGTGGTTTTTGCCGCACGTTTTTTACTTGTTGTATTTCTTCCTAGAAGACGTATGACGAGTGCAGACAATGTCACAAGGAGTCTTGGTCGTCGTTTTACCGATCTTCTCCAAGGAAATTCTCCAGAACTGGCACCTTGAAAGCTAGACTTATATTTGAATTGGAAAATACAGTACAGGTGGTAGTAGAAACGAAATTCGGGGATACCCAGTACACTTAGAGAAGAAGATTAATCATATGGGGAGGACGCAGAAGGAGATGCAGAAGATAACAAGCCATCGGACGACTTGCCGTTAGTTGGTTAACGGTCTTTGTGACAATGCAGGATAAAAGGCAGAAGAAAACAAGACAAGAACTTACTTGCTCTTAACCTTCTGCAGCTGATCGACTTGGTCAGCCAGTTCATTGGCAGCATCCTGGTTCTTCTTTCGCAGAGAGGAGATCTGAGCTTCATGTTGCAGAGCGGACTCCTCGAGGTCGCGGCGGAGTTTCAGCAGCTCCTGCTCTCGCTTCTTGTTGAGCTCAAGCTGGGCAGCTGTGGCACCTCCAGCCTCGTCCAGTCGCTCTCCGAGATGCTCTAGCTCTCTGGCGAGCTCGCTTCTTTGCTTCTCAACCTGTTTAAGGTGGCAACAGTTTCACGATTAAGAACATGCATACTCTCAGCTGCTTTTGTGCGGTTTATATCCAAGTTCAAAGGGTACCAGGAAATGTCTGTCCGTATGTTCGCATGTTCATCTACATATCTGCCTGTCTTTCAATAAATATATTTATTGTTCGGTTCTACCTGTTTGCTTGTCTGTCTGTCTGTCTGTCTGTCTATCTTTCTGCCTCTTTGTTTGTCTCCTTGTCTGTTTGTCAGTCTATATATCTGTCCATCTTTCTGTCTGTCCGTCTGATTTATATATGTCTAAAATTGCATTTGTACCACCATTAGTTCAGTGTCTGAAGTCATATGTGTGTCACCATTAGTTCACTTTCTGAAGTCATATTTGTGTCACCATTAGTTCACTTTCTGAAGTCATATTTGTGTCACCATTAGTTCACTGTCTGTAGTCATATGTGTGTCACCATTAGTTCACTTTCTGAAGTCATATTTGTGTCACCATTAGTTCACTGTCTGAAGTCATATTTGTATCACTATTAGTTCACTGTCTAAATGACATTTCTGCCACCGCGAGTCCAGTGACTAAAGTGCCGCTATGAACTGCATGGTAATGAACATACAGATTAGTTTAAGCAAGCAGCAATGGCATAGTGGTTAGTGCGCAGGCCTGTCTAGTCAATGGTCCTTGTTCAATCCCTATTAGAAGAAGTATTATTTTTTCCACCAGTACGGCTTTGGGAGTCAACCCAACCTCATAAACCTGATTACCAGACAACTTCCAGAACTTTCTAGGCATTATCTAAGAAGGAGCGGCTATGAGGAAGGAAACAGGCCACGCAATCATAATTTTGCTCCCCTGCTGCTGCAGCGTTTCACCACCCAGTGGAGCATAGGCCATCATTCAACTCACCCTTTCCAGGCTTGGTCATGATTGCTTGGAATGTTGCAGCTCAGTTTTCTGCAAGATGAGGTAGCCAATCTTTCTCAACCCTCCCTGGTCCCCTCTTATGGCATGTATGGGAGGTTACAGTGTTACTGTTTTTTGCTTCCCTTTAAAGGTCCGGTAAGACAGAGGAGATCAACTCTTCTGGGTTAGCCTAGAATATGTGAGAACCTACCATTTCACACATCAATTGCAGTATTTGCTACGGCATTACTTTTACTTGAAGACTCGCGCAATTGTTAAGAAGGTGAAAGATTGCACGTGTGATTATACTAAAATATACACAAATCAGTACTTGTGACATGCCTATGAAAAGTCTCAGAATGTTCTGGAAACAAGTTCACTGGCAGCAGAGGCGAGCTTTTGAGAAGAAGTCAAGGACGTATGGTAATGTAACATGCAGACACTGGAATCTAATTGGTGGAGCTTTCGAAAGAAATTGTACGACAATGGCCAGAACTGCAATGACAAATAACCACAAACTGAACAACTAATACAACTTTCGTCAGCCGTTGGATGCAGGCAGACATTGGCTATGATGAGGCCAAGAGATTTAAACATACAACCATAGATATGTAGGCGTCTCAGCGAGCTCTTAGAGCTTCATACATACAAAAGCAGATCTTCTTGTGTGCATTACTAAATCAACAGCACAACAGGGAACACGAAGATGAGGGCGGAAGAAGGAGTTGATGGATGGATGGAGATGAAAAAGAAGAGGAGAAAGAGAGGACGAAGAGGAAGGAGAAGAGGAGAAGAAGAGGAAGGAGAATGAGGAGGAAGAGGAGTACGATGATGATATTGGAGGTGACAAGGCGAAGGGAATTTCGCCAAATGTGAAAGAAACAGATAGAAAGAACTCACGTGAAGCAGAGAGGAGTAGAACAAGACACCGCGTGGCTTACGACAACAACTAGATGTCACTGCAGCAGAAGGAGGAGAATTTCTTGGAAGATGGAATCAGGCGTAGTTGTAGCTAATGGTATTGCCACAAAAGGCCAAAAGTTGATTTGAGCTGAGTTGATTCGAGTCAAAAACCGACATCACAGCACTCCCACACGTGCTCCGTTCTCATCTTCAACAGCCAGCGAAGATTCGCAATACAAATGGTACCAGTAGCATTCTAATTATGTGTCCGTCTGGCCTTTCCTCAGAGTAACAGGCCAAGAAGAAGCATATAATGTGTTGATAATTATTACGATGAGGATGACGAGGAGGAGGAAGAGGAAGTGGAGGAGGAGGAGGAGGATGATGATGATGATGATGATGATGATGATGATGATGATGATGATGATGATGATGATGATGATGATGATGATGATGATGATTAAATAAAAGTAGAAACATTAAAGTCGCCGTACCTTTGCCCTGGCCTGTCGCTCAGCTTCCAACTCTTCCTCCAACTCCTCAATGCGGGCCTGTAAAGCATAAGTTGCCATGGTTATTTGGACAGTTTAATCAAACAACAAAGTAGGAATGCTGCAAGACTACAAGCAAAACAAAAAAGTCGGATCCGGATTCTTGCAGCGAAGAAAAAACAGATGCCTTGACGTCCTGTCGTTCCTTCGCCAAATTAAAAGTTGTTTTCTTGGAATATTTTTGCTCTGGACTTTCTTCTAAACACAACACGTTTGCAAAATGCGGCAAAAATTGCTGCAGATTTACGAAAGAAATTAATTGAGCTGTTTTTTATCCAATGCGGGATTAAAGTTGTTTGCAGCCAAGAAGAAAAATGGCGTTTGTCCGTGTCGTCGAAAATAGGAATGTAGAACGCAATGTGAACTTAACTTATGTTTTAAGTCAATAGGATAATTGTTTAGTTGTTTCGGCTCGGCTAATTTGTAAGTTTATGTTTGTCCACCCGCATAAGGTATTTGTAATTATATTTCGATAAATGGATCCAGATCTGCGTCTATGGATACAGGTAACAACTCCTTGCTTCAGATAAGCACGAACGAAATGAAAGTCTGTTTTCTTGCTTTCTCTGTTGGTTTATCCTATTTCAGTGTGCTCCGACTACCAAGGCAAGCTACCACAGGAGAAGAACCGCTGCCAGCACAGGTTGAAGTATGCAGAAGCTCACGTCCCAAGCCGGTAGACCGACTGACTCCGCCGTGTGCTGGAGCGAGGGTGGAAAAAATATCTCTCGAACAACACTGGCACTCACGTCAGCTCGCAAACAAAATTTTAAGGCAGGCATTTCTCCAAAATGACTCACGCGGGGTCTCAGCTACCCATTCTACCTGTCTAAACATTCTCAAACAGGCCGCCATTGCGTGTTGATGGTGGGGGAGGGCGTGGAGGAAGCGGGAGACGTGGGTTGGGGTTCGGTTCCTCTTGACTACCAAAGGAGGGAATGTGTTTTATATTGCCTCCTTTCAGTTAATGAGTTTCTTAAAATTACGTTATTTGCATGTCTTTTAGATCGCTATCAACCCTAGTATGTTTTAGCTGCTTGTGATTTTACTTTCATCTTCTTCTTCTTCTTCTTCTTCTTCTTCTTCTTCTTCTTCTTCTTCTTCTTCTTCTTCTTCTTTTTCTACTACTACTACTACTACTACTACTACTACTACTACTACTACTACTACTACTACTACGTCTTCCTTTTCTTCTTCATCTTCTTCAAACACCTCATCTACAGTTAATACTGGCGATACTGACTCCCCACTTTCCTGTTAACTCCAACCAGCATTTTCTCCCTCTAACCCACTGTCTCTTACACGAGATTATCGTCATCTCGCGGTGTCAGTAATAATGGCAGCTATCAAGTCACGGTGAAGTGAGTGGTTATTTCCGTATTGTGTGTGATGTATTGATACTCATGTATGTACAAGCTCCACAGAATCTGGTGGAATGCTGCTTTAGCTTGATTTCTTCTACGTTATCTCAGTGTTGCTTTTTCCTCATCTGATGTTATCTTCCGCTCCTGATAACAGGAAGCCCCACCTTTTTTCAGTATGTTATCCCATGTGCTATAACTACACACTCTGGCAATTTTACACACTTTACTCACATTTGGCATGTGGTGGTAAATCCATATTTAATAGACCAATCGGCACTCGTTGAGTGGAGTGATCAGTAACACATTGTTGCATTTACTTCCCAACATTTATCTTGGTACCATTTTTAGGCTGAGTGGACCTGGGAGCCCAGATCCATATATTTTTTAACCCTCCCTGGTGCGGATTCAAACCCCATAACAACCGGACAGGCAGTGTAGTGTCCATCTACTAGCCACTCGGCTCTCTGGTTTCATGATATGTCTTTAAATAAAGTTCATACAAGAGTAAACATTGCAGTTATAGACAAATTTCATGCGAACAAAAGAAGACAAGGATTATATGTCTTAATAATTCTCAATTGTAAGCTAAATATAACAACACAATAAATGGTTATTCTGGGTCTGAACAAACAGGACACAAAAACACAGTGGTACTTTTCGACCCATTGCTTCATCAACGAACAAACACAGGGGACACAAACCTACGAGAAAACGAAAAATATATGCGCAGATTATTTCGGTTCAATGTGGCCACTAAGTGACACACGTGGGTGTTCTTTTAAAACTTTGTATGAATGTTTCACGCAAATTCAGCAGCTGTTAGTGAATTATACCAACGATTGCAATGTCCATGTGTTACACAATCGGATCAGTGCTACGGAGGACCATAAGGATGTGAGGGGACTGTCTTGGTCTGCACAGGCACAACGAACATTTCAAATACGCAAAGTTTCCAGAGTGTTCCTACTCTCGTCTTCATTCGCTTAGAATCCTGCATGTAAGTGAAAATATCACACACTTTAAGGAAATAACTACTCACTTGAACCCTACATGGACGCTGCCATTGTTTGTTTGTTTGTTTGTTTGTTTTTTCCGCTTTCAGTGAAGTCATTGTGATTATTATCATGTACCTGTGTCCATAATAATGGAAGCTACCACGTCGCGGTGAAGTGAGTGGTTATTTCCTTATTTTGTGTGATATAAAAGTCGAGTGTGATATGTTAATACTCATGTAAGATTCTTACAGCGTAATGGTCAGAGTAGGAAAGCTGTACAAGCGAGCAGGGTAAGACTGATGTGCATTGATACGGCATGCAATGAGACAACAATATTACAAAGGAACTGAAACCAGTGCTACAAGACAACTGCGAAAAATGTTAGCTGAGTATTCAAACATTGTGCGATTATGATAATAAGCATCCTACACTTCAGTATCTGCTGAGAGAGAGAGAGAGAGAGAGAGAGAGAGAGAGAGAGAGAGAGAGAGAGAGAGAGAGAGAGAGAGAGAGAGAGAGAGAGGCCCTTATCATCGTGGTGCGGCTTCAGATAACCAATAACCACTAATAATAACAACCAATAATCAATTATAATGAAAATTATTACTTCTTATACCCCAAGTACTGATGAGAAAATCAATGGCAAACTACCGAATTTGTCAATAAATCACAAACAACCCCAAACAAATGCTGGGGTTGAATACGACGCCCTGTAAAACATATGCAGCTAACTTTTTTAACTAATGGGAGAGTGGGAGTTGCACAACCAAATGAAACTCATTGGCATTTTGCATTCCTTATGGAGAAGACATTAGCGATCAAGACTGCACGTCTTTCTGTTTCCTGATATTTTACTGAAATTGGTGTTGCTTGTAACAGTAATTGTTGTCCAGTTGTTTATGATTATCGCATATCTTTACCTGTCTTCTTATGTGTCTCTTGTCGTGTTTGGTCCCGTATATGTAAATTGTTTGGTTTCTATAGTGATACAGTAGCATCAGTAGATGCCACTACAGCTTCCTATAGCTTGTTATCATTGCTTTACTCATTGCCCAACATTGGCATCTATACTGAAGGACAGATCACAGATACATTTCGAGATGTGTATGTACATGGTTCAGAAAGCTCTGGGTGTTTATTCAACGAATATTTTCTTCTGTTATACACTTTTCAGAAAGGTGTTTAAACAAACCAAGTGAAAAGTAAAGAGGGAGACGGACAAATAAAGATACTGAGAGACAATGATACATCTTGGCATCGTGTCATGCGGAAAACATTAACTCCTCTATAACAAAATGTAATGGCTAAATTTATTATATAATAAAATTTGCCAAACCTATCATACCAGTCATCGAACTGACTGGCGTTGCATAACATATTTATTTAATAAAGTGCCTTCTCCACAACAAAGGGCGGATGACATGAATCTCAAAAACTATCCAAATCCTGGTTTTCTTGGATACTTCTAGATATTGCTGTTAGTCCATCTCTAATGTGTAACTTCCTGTAGGACTTGCTTTCAAAGCATACCCTACATAATAAATCCCTGTTTGGGCCTTTCCATCACTGCATGTTTATCTATTCCTCGCGAGGAGTTGAATTCCCCGACTGTGTGTGTGTGCAAACAGCAGAGCCTATTACTTTCTTCACCAACTCCAATGGTAAGGGTATATCTTTGGTGTCATTAGTATCGCGAAGTTAATATTCCTGAAGCATAGTTTACTTGCCTTAATTGGAAGTAGTGCGGTCTCCGCAATACTCACAATATCAGTCACTGAGCGACACCAACCATCGACAACATAAGTAGTCACCTAGTCACGTAAGTTAAGTTAAAGTTAATTGCATATCCTTTACATGACGTTTGCAGTCAACACTAGCATTTCTTGCTGTTGTTGATACCTTGGCAGTTTACGTTCAGTAGTTTACCATTGCTTTCTGAACGACCGGCACCCATACCATTTCGTATAAAACCAGTACAACACGGTCTGCTGTCAAATCGCGCGCAGCTGTGTTTCGAACCAGGTAAGCATGATCACGAACAGCGTCCGTCAATCCTTGGCCACGGAGACCGGCAGTCACGTAAGTAGTCACGTAAACAATCAAGTAGTCAGTATTTCCATTTATACATAAATTGGTTGACCGGAGCTGTGGTGAACTAGTTACGAGCGCAGTTCGTAATCCCGTAAACGGCGTTCAATTGGGGGAGGGGGATTTGGAAGCAGCTGATGTTTATGCAATGGCATGAGTGGCGGTCGTTCAGAAAACAATGGCAAACTACTTAACGT
This sequence comes from Cepaea hortensis, assembly GCA_963921405.1. Taxonomy (NCBI): domain Eukaryota; kingdom Metazoa; phylum Mollusca; class Gastropoda; order Stylommatophora; family Helicidae; genus Cepaea; species Cepaea hortensis. The sequence goes on from OY992876.1 coordinate 73,288,589, forward strand.
AAACTTGCCAAGAAATAACAAACAACAAAACAATGCTGGGGTTAACTGCGACGTCCTGTAAAGTATACAAAACTAATTAATCAGTTCACACTTGAGCAAGTCATACGGCAAGCGTAGGGTTGTAAACTCGTTGGCCGAGCGCAGAAGAACTCCTCATCGTTATCCGGGTGTTATCTTATTCTGGAGATATCGCAATCTGAGTGCCTCTACTTATCAATGTTTCTGTTGTTTGGTATATTCTTTGGTTGTTTCTCCTTGTTAGCCCTGACTGCCTATCAGTACTGTTAATCTTATTCATTTCATGGCCTATGTGTAGACCAAGAGGTATTGTCCAGCGCAGAGGAACTGTCGGGCTAAAGACCTCCAGACAGTCGTTTAAATCTACCGGCCCGTCTTAATCTCACAAGTTCAACTTATGGCTATCAGAAATCGCTGAAGCAGCAATTCCCTTGGTGATGGTAGACATTCGGCACCCAGGGTTTGCACTCCCCACTTGGAGAGTTCATTATTATACAGATGATGAATGTCTTCCTTGCCTCCTTCTGGGCTCTGGGTTAAGGCGTATTAACAATGACATACCTAAATTCCTTGGAAGAAACATTACCAATGTTGCACATTCCCAGCCAGACAGTATGAGCTTTGCTGAAGAATGACCTTCTTCTTCTTTCACTTCTTCTTTCACCCTTGATACCCTATCTTTAGCTAGCCCATCAGCTCCGTCAATGCCCTTATCGTATTATTCATGTATGTTTCTACTTCTGTTCTCCGTGTGTTTTGGGTTTTCTTCTATTTCCATTATCATGTGTTTTCTAGACAGACACCTTTCTAGTTATACAATTCTCAAGTTTTCTTATTGTGCGACCTATCCAGCGTCCTTTCTTCTCCTCTTGGTTCACTGGTATTTGTCTAGTTCTCTCCATGAGCTCCACATTGGTGCACTGGTATTTGTCTAATTCTCTCCATGACTACAATCTGGTTTTACTGGTGTTTGTCTAATTCTCTCCATGAGTACAATTTGGTTTTACTGGTATTTGTCTAATTCTCTCCAAGAGCTCCGCATTGTTTTACTGGTGTTTGTCTAATTCTCTCCATGAGCTCCACTTTGTTTTACTGGTATTTGTTTTGTTGTCTCCATGAGCTCAACATTTGTGATTATGTCACGCCATTTTATTCCTACTATTTTCAGCTGGCACACATTAATGATTATTTGTAGCTTGTATTCGTTTTCGTTGTTCTCCGTATTTCTGATCAATATAGCAGTGGTGATTAAAAGTCCGCATTTAATACTCTAAATTTGGTGCTAAGTTTAATTTCAGTTGATTTCCACAAATTGTCTAGTGTTATAAAAGCTCCTCTATCCTCCCGTATTCATACTTTCATATCTGTATTTGTTGCACCCTCTTTCTCTACAGTGCTACCTAAGTAAGTGTATGATTCTCTCTCTTGAAGGTCTCACCGAAGGAGTTCAGGTAATCATTTGTTCTATTTATTCTCATGATCTGTGTCTTTCCTCTGTGAAGTTTTTAACCTAGTTGTAGCGACCTTCCATCTAGTGTTGTTAGTTTATCCTGCATCTGATTACCTGTTTGAGACAGGAGGGCTTATCGTCAGAGCAGTCCAGATAATCACGCTGCTTTGTCTGGGGAGTCCACTGGATTCCATTTCTTTCAGCAGTTTTTGGTGTCTTCTTAATCCAGACTGTAGCCAATAATAACGGTAGAGGTGACAAAGGGTATCCTTGTCTAACTCCTGTTCTAATTTCGAATGCCTCTGTTAGTTTTCCTTCATGGCCTGATTACATGTCAATATGCTTCTCCCGAAGATCTTGCACACTCAGCTAGTTTCTGAGCATGGACAGGTGGAGACGAACTCAGCAAAACAGCCCCGTGGAGATGGCATTTTGACATACGGTGCCGAGAATTGTCTCTATGCCAACCCCATTCAGATAGGTGCAGACCCATATAAGGGCTCTGACGACCTGGACGTCAATGATCCGGAGTTAAGAGCTGAAACTCGGTCTTCCAAAGGAGATTATCAAGAAACTAATTGAAGCTCAACGACGTCACTCCTGTAGCCAGTTTGGTTATAAGTTAATTGCATATTCTTTACAGGACGTCGCAATCAACCTCAGTTATTTTGGCTGTTTGTGATTTCTTGGCATGTTTACGTCCAGTAGTTTGACATTGCTTTCTGAACGACCACCACCAGTACCATAATATCATAACCAACGCAAGGCCGTCTGTTTTCAAATCGCCAACAGCTTTGTTTCGAACGCCGTATGCGGGATTATGGATTGCGTTCATAACCCCTTCGCCAGAGAGCCGGCCTAGAGCTGTACCTGTCAGCTAACACAACCTTGCTAGCACCAAGAACTGAACTCAGCACCACTGTGTTTAATGCCACACACTATCGACTAGGCCATCACCGCTTGGTCCTGCACTCGGATGTGAAACTGTTATACGTCAGATACTCTAGGACATAGCTGTATGAGATGAGCAGCTTTTTCCTTCCTTGTATCCCAGCTTGCTACTTAATTCAATCACATTAATAAAACTCACAATTAAACAATGAGGAGCAGAACTAGCAGACATAAGAGCAGCACTGTAAGAACTATGAAATAGGAATTTTCACATATCACATATAGGGTGTATTTTTTACTAGTGTTTGAAAATATTGCCCGTTCAGGTTTTGTATTCACCCTCTGTAAATTCCATACAACATAATAGGTAAATACAAAACTTGGATCGGCAATATATTTAAACACTGCACAGTCATTAAAAATACACCCTGTATTTAACTGATTCAATTCCGAAGGATAATATATCGCCAAATGTGACCTCCCTTTTGGACAGAAGGACGATAAACCCCTGTACTAGGGTCATCGTGATATTTGTTTGGTTTCGCGGTATATTCCCCAGTTGTATAGCTCGGTGAACGGAAACTTACATGATAATACTTGTTCTGTTGATTGTGTACCGTGTTTGGTCCAGACCTACTTTTATGTTTGGCAATGAATGGGTTAATAAAATAACCATATGAGATATTGTTGAATGTAACTGTGGACCAGGTGAAATGACAGCTCACAGCCGGAGTGTCCAATATATGCCGAACAGAAAACTAGCTTGGCCTACACATGCTCCGTTTGAGGACAGACTCTATGGAGATGTCAAATGTACCACTCGATGTCTTGCTGTTTTAATGCGTAAGTCAACTGTTTGAGTGTGGGATGTTTGAAATCCAGATCTATTTTCCTTGTACAGTGAAAATATTTTCAGAAATATAGAAGATATGGAAGAAATCAACATTGGGGGACGATACATCAATAACATTAGATATGCAAATGATACAGTCTTGATTGCAGACAATGAATAGGACCTGCAAAATTTAGTAGATGCGGTAGTTGCACACAGTGAACAACTAGGGTTAGAACTGAATATTAAGAAGAAACAGATTATGGTCGTCACTGGGAAGAACGAAATACCGCATTGTGATATACGTGTAAATGGGCATATTCTTAAGCAAGTGAATCGGTACAGTTATCTCGGAACAGTCATAACATCTGATGGGAGATGCCTTGAAGAGATTAGAACAAGAATTGCCATTGCGACGGTAGCCTTTTGCAAGATGAAAAACATACTGGCCAATAAAAAGATATCAATTGAAACGAGAAAAAGAGTGTTGCAGTGCTACATAGAACCCATACTTTTGTATGGATGTGAAGTGTGGACCATAAGCAGTCAAGCTGAAAAACAGCTGATGGCTGTGGAAATGTGGTTTCTGAGGAGAATGCAAAGAATACCATGGACAGACAGAAAAACCAATGAACAAGTCCTTCAAGAAACAAGTGAAGATCGTAAACTGATTAGAAATACTACACGTGGACAGTCAGAATTTTTTGGGCATGTTATGAGAAGAAATGAATTGGAGAACTTGGTGACGAATGGCAAGATCGAAGGGAAGAGACCAAGGGGAAGACCGAAAAGTAAATACCTGGATGGCTTGGCCACGTGGCATGGTCGAGACAGGAACACAGAGCTGATCCACGACTCTGGTGATCGAGTGAAATGGCAGAACATGACCGCTCACGCTTATCGGCATGGCACATGATGGATGGATGGATGTTTGAAATTGTTGAATGGTTAACACAATGTAACAACTGGGAAATATTGCAAGAAACGTATTCAATGGGAGTTTACAGGAGGAAGGATCGAATTCGTTGTACCGAGTTTGATACCATATGACTCAGTCTCATTCAGCAGAGCGGTATACTGAATTGATCGCATATAGCACGAACTCTGTAGCTCCAGCGACGACCCCCCCCCCCCCCAGCGATCTCGAAGAAACCTACACTCGTGGACCGAATGACTAGGTACGGAAACAAACCCACGACCTTCAGAACACGAGACAGGTTCTTTAACCACCTCTCTTTCTCTAGAAGAGAACAAGCTACTTGGATCCGAAGACCTTCAGAACATGAGACAGGTTCTTTAACCACCTCACTTTCTCTAGAAGAGAACAGGCTACTTGGATCCGAAGACCTTCAGAACATGAGACAGGTTCTTTAACCACCTCACTTTCTCTAGAAGAGAACAAGCTACTTGGATCCGAAGACCTTCAGAACATGAGACAGGTTCTTTAACCACCTCACTTTCTCTAGAAGAGAACAGGCTACTTGGATCCGAAGACCTTCAGAACATGAGACAGGTTCTTTAACCACCTCACTTTCTCTAGAAGAGAACAAACTACTTGGATCATTAGACCTTCAGAACATGAGACAGGTTCTTTAACCACCTCACTTTCTCTAGAAGAGAACAGTATACTTGGATCCGAAGACCTTCAGAACATGAGACAGGTTCTTTAACCACCTCACTTTCTCTAGAAGATAACAAACTACTTGGATCATTAGACCTTCAGAACATGAGACAGGTTCTTTAACCACCTCACTTTCTCTAGAAGAGAACAAACTACTTGGATCCGAAGACTTTCAGAACATGAGACAGGTTCTTTAACCACCTCACTTTCTCTAGAAGAGAACAAACTACTTGGATCATTAGACCTTCAGAACATGAGACGGGTTCTTTAACCACCTCACTTTCTCTAGAAGAGAACAGGATACTTGGATCCGAAGACCTTCAGAACATGAGACAGGTTCTTTAACCACCTCACTTTCTCTAGAAGAGAACAGGATACTTGGATCCGAAGACCTTCAGAACATGAGACAGGTTCTTTAACCACCTCACTTTCTCTAGAAGAGAACAAACTACTTGGATCATTAGACCTTCAGAAAATGAGACAGGTTCTTTAACCACCTCACTTTCTCTAGAAGAGAACAAACTACTTGGATCCGAAGACTTTCAGAACATGAGACAGGTTCTTTAACCATCTCACTTTCTCTAGAAGAGAACAAGCTACTTGGATCCGAAGAAGACAATCTACACTCTGTGGACACGTCTTGAGAATTCAGAAACTGGAATACAAAGTTACGACAGGAAATATGTAGAGGAAGAAAGTTTAGGAAGAACCTATTGTGAAGAAGTTAGACCATTTAACATGATGGAATTAAGGTACTTCTATATCGGATATGATTTAAAGTAGGCAAGACACCAGGCTGTGGACAAATATGACAGCCATTGGTATGAATTATAAGACGGAGAAGAAAGGAAACACGCACTCGCTTATCTTATTATGTAGAACGTTAAACAAAATAAGTGAATTAATAACGCGACCACATATAACACATTAATCAGCACACATATCTTATCAAACAAAGGTATAATACAATACGTATATAAATAATACGCAGAAACGGACATCAAGAGGTCTATAATATATGCATAAAAGTATACGTACTTCCAATAAAGCTTTTAAACCAGGGGCGACCACTCCAAGGTCCGAGGCTTCTCTGAGAATTTTCTTACTTCTGGCACTTAGATTTGGATTTCTAAGAGGCTCGAACCCAGAACTAAAGAGTAACGGGTGTGTGGCTATGTTTTCAATGACACAGGGACTTGTCCCTCGAAATTCTCTGGTTAGACTAGCTATGCCAAGTCTGTCGGAGTAATCTCTGTAGTCTCTGGGTTGGGCGGAAGATGTGTAGCTTTTTGTTGATGTTTTCGTACTTGAAGAAATATCTTTGGAAGAGTATGAGGAGGCATGCTTCTGTTGTGAAGATGATGACGGGGGTGGCTTCCGTGGCCTTGTGTCCTCCTCATCTCTACCTACAGGGGATGCTGATGGTTTCTTTGGCTCTGTTTTCTTTTTGATAATGATTGGTTCCGCGGCTATTTCTTCTGAACGTGGCGCGGAGATTTCTGTCAAACGAACTTCGTCGTCTATTGTTGCCATCTTGCTTGCGTGGCGTGGGGATCTAAGTTACGGTGATAACTTTACGGTTGATAATCGAGAAACACAGACCAGCTGTTCTTCAATTATATCGCAAGGTTGCACTGTGATTAAGTTATCACACTTCTTATAAAAACACTGATTTAGTCGAAATAAATTCGAACTATCTTCCTCGTCCTGCAAGGCAGACTAGTTCTAAATTGATGTGTCGATTTCGGGAATTCCTGTCTTCTTTTCGGTAAGTCCTTGAGAGCGTTGTAAAAATTTCAGTCGTGAAATTTGAACTCTGAACTCACAACACGTGAACTCAAACGAGGATTGATAAACAATCAGGTAATGATAATGATCAGTTGAATTCCCCCTTTGTTCTAACACTCTTCCTTCGAAACCCAAATAATGAAATGAAGGCCGGCGAAAAGAGTTCCTTGTCTTATATATCACAGGCTGGAAATGCGGAGCCTGCGACGCACCTCCGGCATCCGTCACTCACAGTGATGAACACAGACCTACAACGAGGTAGCCAAAAGGTAAGAAAGAAACTCTGCTGACTGTGCATGCTTTCAGGCCTGGCTCACGAGCTTAAGCAGAGGCGGCGGTGAGATCAGGTAGACGAGGGAGGGGTGGGTTAGCTAGTCTAGAAGATGTGTACGTAAGCACACACATATACCCAGCGTCGGACCTCATTTCGCTGTTGACTTTTGGCGCTGTTGCAACTTACGTTTTCCTTATTCTTCGCAGGGCTTTGTGTTGCTCATGCACGCACGTACACCCCCGAAAATATCAACATGTGAGAGTCGGCAGTTTGGCATTCCTCAATAAACAAAAAAGAAGACAAAAATTCCGAAGGAATGAGTTCGTGAAAATGCATCCGAAGTGTTGTTTAGTGAGCAGTCTGACGGATGGTTTAGAATGTAGGGCATATGCGTTTTATGTACTCCTGCTATCTTTAACCTCTTATTCTGCTCTTATTTACCTTTGTCTGCCGCTTTCTGTTCTTTTGTGTGTTTATTCTTTCCCGAGCTCTCACACAATCATGATTATTTCTCAAGATGCTGATGACAACGTCCCACAGCTACATCGGACAACCCCGTGTAAGTCAGGAAACATTTAGTACGATGAGTAATGCAAGGTGGGGGTGGAGAGGAAGCACATCTTAGTATATTCTGTGAAAGGTAGTGGCTCAAACCTCCGTGTTTCGTTCCAGGCAAATCGAAATAGTATGTGGGCGTATGTGTTAAATTATAAGTTAGTTACATGCCCTTTACAAGACCTCGCAATCAACCACAATGATTTACTAGGCAAGATTACGTTCAGTAATTTGCCATTATTATGCATGGTATACCTGTGCGGGCTGTTGGTTTGTCGAGACTTCTGTCTGTTCCACCTTTTACATGGGGCAGTGAGGAGCGTGTGATATTCGCTGGTACAGGAATGGAGCATAACGGGACGACCCTTTGCCGTGAAGTTGGAACCGCGACTAACTAATTTGCCATTGCCTTCTAAAATATGACACTCATACCACAGTTTAAAATCAACACAAGAATGTCTACTACCAAATCGCCTGCAGCTGATTTCAAACGTGTTATGCTGGGTTGCGAATTGCCGTTCGCTACCCCTTAGCCACAGACAACAACTATACCGAAGCAAACATAAGACCTGAAGTATCTGTAAGCACTAGGGGAGAAGAGGAAGCACTAGGGAGGAAGCACTAGGGAGGAAGAGGAAGACGGGTGATGAGGTTTGGAACTCTGTGTTCTTCAAATGACGTCACCGTGTTCGCCTGCACCGTGATATCACGTACTGAACACTCTTGACATCCTTAACAAGAATACTGACAGGTTACAAGACAATGGCATAGTTACTGTAATTTCTATCACACTTTTATGGTTTTCATGTGAATCCCCCTCGAATATTACTTGTTCATTGTGTTAGCCCGAGTCGACGCTTGAACATTAAAGATGGCGAGAATATTTCGTCATCAGAACAGGCGAAGGTATGCTAGACCGGTCCAAGGTGGAGGCCAAGCATAGCACCAATGTAATCTGTCATTCGTGTGGTAAGAGGAGACTGTACGTTTGGCCTAAGACTATGTGCCTCGTCCCGTAGAAAGTAACGCAAAATAGAACCAATTAGATTTGATTGAGGGGTATGTTCCAGGGGGGAGATAAAAGGTAGAAGCTGTAGAAGACTGAGAATAGAGGAACGTGGCCGGTGGGCTTAGAATGTATGATAAACAGACGTACTGTGACGCAATGGCTGGCTCGCTGGCAGGCCCACCCGTTTGTCATATTCGAATACCTTATGAGGAGGGTTTATGTAAGTCGACCTGTGCTAGCACGTTGACCCAGCTTAAATTAGTACTAGGACATTGCCTGGGAAGTAAAGACAGCCGGTGTGATACTAACCATCTCAATCCATCCAGTATCATTTCTCTTGGCCTGCTTCTGACTCTCTTCCCCTCGATCTTTCCTGTTGTCACGGTGTTCTCCAATGCCTCTCTTCTCATCACATGACCACAGAAAGCTGTAAGTCTCTTTGTTATTGTTGTATATAATGTTCCAGTTGCATTAGCCTGTTTCAGGCAGTCGTTGTTAGTTACTCTGGCAGTCCAAGGAATTCGCAACATTCGTCTCAGGAACCGCATCTCTGTTGCTTCTAATTTCTTCTTAGTTTGTTCATTTACATTCCAAGATTCACTGTCATATAGCAGAACTGGTTCTATATAGCATTTCTATATAGCATTTCTATATAGCGTCTCTATCTTATAGTGTCTCTATCCTGCAGGCCGCCTGTTGTGTTCCTTAATGTATCCTTACTTTACGCTTGATTCATATCAGTCACTATTTACTTCTTCAGCTTTCTGTCCCGCTTCCCCTTATATGTTGTGCATTAATTATTCTCCGTGTACATTATTCTATTTACATGTTTCCTTCTGTTTGGACCTTGTCTGTACCAGTGTTGGCACGTGTATCTCTTCAATTATAACTGCGCCGTGGCTTGTGTGCATGTAAATGTTGACTTGTTTTTATTCTCTGGCAGCTCTTGGCAAGCATCACAGCTCTGGGGAAGGAGTGGTGCTGCTGGTAACGTTATTTCTTCTCTGTGGAGATAGTCGTGTGTCTGTAGAAGATGCTGCCTTTGGGGTGTGAAGGTATGGTTCTCACATATTTAAGCCAGGGTATAATGCGATTTTTGCTGTTGATGTTATTGTTATTGTTTGTGAATCATTGGTTTGTGAAGTATTTGGTCGTCACATATTTATCCCAGGGTATAATGAGGTTGTTGTTGTTGTTGTTGTTGTTGTTGTTGTTGTTGGTGGTGGTGGTGGTGGTGGTGGTGGTGGTGGTGGTGGTGGTGGTGGTGGTGGTGGTGGTTAGGGATTGCATGACCATACATTCTTGAGCTAACGGCACTGGATGACTGATGCGGTCAGCATCAGTCTGTATAATTGGAAATAAGCTATTCTAATCATCGTTTCGGATGACCGGCATTATTTTCAAACACTGCACAGTCATTAAAAACACACCCACCCATGTCTACTGTATGGAGATATATCGTCATTTTGTTTGAATGGAATGTCTCATAAGGCGATATGGTATCCCTTACTACTGAATAATTTAATATTGCAATACAACGCCTGTAAGAGTCGGCATGGCTCACGATGATGACAAATTGCTCCTGAAATTCACGTTGACAGGTAAAAGAAAACGTAGGCTGTTTTCGTCTCTCGCATGATTATTTTTATAAGATAACTCGGCGTCTGGAGATAAGCTTTACCATGTCTGGTTTGTGAACAAGAGCGGCTGCGTAGGCAGTTATAATTGTTGCAAACCCGGTAAAGACAAATGTAACGCACGGTAAAAACAAATCTAAAGAATTGTTGCGGACGCCTTAAAGACAAATGTAAAGAATTGTTGCACATAAAGTAAAGACAAATGAAAAAAAAGTGTTGCACAAACGGTAAAGACAAATCTAAAGAATTGTTGCGCATACAGTAAAGACAAATCTAAAGAATTGTTGCGAAAACAGCAAAGACAAATGTAAAGAATTATTGCAAAAAGCGATAAATACAAATCTAAAGTGTTGTTGCAAAGAATGCTTCAGACAAATGTTAAGTATTGTTACAAACACTGTAAAAAGAAACAAATGTAAAGTAAAGGTGGAAAAAACAGTAAAGACAAGTGTAAGGTCTTTTGCAAATACGATTGAGCCAACTCTTAACACGTGTTATTACTCTTTGCTTCCCTTACGAGTGCGGTAACACACGGGCACTGTTTGAAAGTGTTTAGCATATCGTTACGTCATTACGCCTTTCCTCATCACTTGTGAGTTTTCAGATGTATGCGTTTAATACTTGCCAAATGAAGGCCATATCAAAGTCAAACCAGTCAACTCTGCTTGCCACGAACTCTGGCAGATCCATGTGTTATATTTAACAAGCTGCAAGTCCTTTACGCCGGTCTCCCTGGCTTAGGGCTAACGTCTTTCTCCGTAATCCCGTATTTTCTCGTGAGTAACGTAATGTGCGCGAGAAACGGTAGCGGTTTTCGCCGCGTTGGTAACTTACGGGGATATGTGAGCCGGTCTCTCAGAAAGCAATGGCAAACTACTGAACGTAATCTTGCCTAGTACATCAACAGCAGTTGAAAATGCTGATGTTCACTGCAACGTCCTGTAAGGGATATGCAAAATAAAAAGTCCTTTACCGGACGATGCAACCAACTACAACTCATGTATTTGTTGCTTGTTGCTATTTTATAGGCAATTTTATGTTCAATAATCTACCAAAGCTTTCTGCCTATCAACGTTTATACTATTGTGAAAATCAACGCATCGCAGTCTGCTTCCAAATCGCCTTTTGCTAATGTTTAAAACTGTAGTCGGGATTGTGAAATTGTGTTTATTACACCTAAACCGAGACGTAATGTACTTGTCATGGTCATCAAGTGCCTTGTCGACTGGCATGGGCGGTTATGCTTCTCCATATATTTTAATCTCCAACGGCATGGATTAGTTCGTGTGTAGATACCCTTCCGTGCCATGACGCAGGACTGTAAAGTATTTACTCTCGCTGTCTTCCACCATCTCTCTTTCCATAAATCTCTCCAGTTTTCACAAAATGTTCCAGTTTTTGTCTTCTCATGGTGTGGCCAAAAAAAATTATTTTTGTGATAAGTTGTCTTTGCGACTTAGTCTGCGTTAAAAAATATCCAGATTTCTCATTTTAGCATTATCACAGCACAGAAACCCGCTGTCTACATTGTTATTGTTGTTGTTGGTGGTGTTGTTGTTGTTGTTGTTGCTGCTGCTGCTGTTGTTGTCTACCACTTATGACATCAGTGGGCGTGGGGAGAGATACTTGAAGTTCCAGCGCCTGTAACTAGCGTCTTTCCTCCAATTTCCTCCATGATTCACGAGCTGTGGTTTTCTAGGATCAAGTAAATTTCCTGCCGGTCTCTTAGACCTGTTATAGGCTCCTTACCTACTTGACCCTAAGCCAGCTTACATCTCGTATTAACACATTAGTCTTTGATGTCCCCAAAAAATACCACAAAGTATATGTTTGGTCGTAAAAAATATACTTCCCCAAAACAATGTCTACCATCTTCTGTCTTCTCTGTGGTTTTGAACGTACATCTGAGGCGCAGTTTTGTTTATAGCGATGCCTTACTCAGACAAAGAGAAAACGATCTGTGGTGTTTTGGTAAAGCCAGCTCGGCTTGATTACTTCTACATTGTAGAGGAAGGAGAAGGCGAAGAAGTGAAGGTGTACTAGTCTGTAATCGGTTCTGGAGATCGTTTGTTGAACGGGTAGTTCTTTGTGAACTTGGCACGGACTGGTGTTGGATGCATGCAGAAACTAAACGCAGGTGAGCTGTGAAAACATTCTGTGTTGATCTCTCTCTCCCTCCCTCCCTCTCTCTCTCTCTCTCTCTCTCTCTCTCTCTCTCTCTCTCTCTCTCTCGCTCTCTCTCTCTCTCTCTCTCTCTCTCTCTCTCTCTCTCTCTCTCTCTCAGTAGGGTGTTTGTTTTTACTGCACATATCTTTGCGGAACAATTGTGAAAACAAGAGAATAAGCGAAAACATTCTGTGTTGAGTTCTCTCTCTCGCTCTCTCTCTCTCTCTCTCTCTCTCTCTCTCTCTCTCTCTGTGTGTGTGTTTGTGTGTGTGTGTGTGTGTGTGTGTGTGTGTTTACAACACATATCTTTGCAGGGCTATTGTGAAAATAAGAGGAAGAGCGAAAACATTAGAGAGAACTACCTATCCATCTAATAACCTACCTACCAGCACTTCTATCCATCTATCCATCTATCTGTAAACATATCTATCTATCCATCCATCCATCCATCCATCCATCCATCCATCCATCCATCCATCCATCCATCTATCTATCTATCTATCTATCTATCTATCTATTTGTCTGTCTGCCTGTCTGTCTGTCTGTTGTGTCTGTCTGTCCAGTCTTCTTGCATGTCTGTGTTTTTACCGGTCTAAATATCTGTCTGTTTGACTGTCTATCTATAATTCTCTCTATGTATCTATGAATCCAACATGTCTGCCTATTTATCAGTCTACATCAGTCTGTCTCCGTCTGTCTACCTATATGCCTTTATGTCTTTCCCCGCTCCCTTCCTTCATCTTACAAAAATCCTACACATCTTCAACAGACATTTTCGCCAGACTGAAAAGAAATTAACACCTACAAGAAACGAAACATGCCTTCTAGAAAGTTCTCACATCTAACATTTCTTCTTCTGTTTGCGTCATAAAAGAATAAAGAGCATAAAACCTACGTAGAGAACTAGACAACACAGTAGAGAACCGGAAAACACAGATAAAAGAGAGAAAGTGTGGGAGATTAGATACACGCCACCTGTCCGATGACACATCAACAAAGCACGTACGGTTATTATTTTTGCGTCTAGATCCTTGGAGAAAGTTCTAGAATGTTACAGAAGCTGGTTTCGTGTACTTAGCGATGTTGCGCAATATGAAGGCCAGATAAATGTCAGCAATGACACATGACATTTTATGTGTATGTGTAACTACGTTCTGGGGGGTACTTTCGTCTACCTGCCGACCTGCCGCTGAGGAAGATTGGACTAGACGTTATGACACTGTCTAAAGAAGAAGAACGAACAATAAAGCATTGATTAAGTAGTGTCCAGTAGAGCAGAACATCTGAAATCGTTTTACAGAACAGAAGGTCTAAAATCCAATTGCAGAATAGAGGGTCTAAAATCCTATTGCAGAACAGAGGGTCTAAAATCCTATTGCAGAACAGAGGGTCTGAAATCCTATTGCAGAACAGAAGGTCTAAAATCCTATTGCGTAATAGGTCTAAACTCTTATTGCAGAACAGAAGGTCTAAAATCCTATTGCAGAATAGAAAGTCTAACATCTTATTGCAGAATCACCAATGCAGAGCTTGTGTGGTGAAATAATAAGACTAAGTATACTTAGCTAGCAGAAGAAATATCAAAATTCACAAGCTAGAAGAAGAAATATCACAATTCACAAGCTAGAACACGAAATATTAAAATGCACAAGCTTGAAGAATAAATATCAAAATTCACAAGCAAGAAGAAGAAATATCAAAATTGACAAGCTAGAAGAACAAATATAAAAATAATATGTGTTGTATATATTTATCCATATAGATGTATATACATTAACATCCGTGCGTGAAATACGCTTGATCAACACATGGTCTCTACAATTCTGCAAAAGGTTTGTGCTACGGAGAAGTATAACTTCATCCCTGGTCACCCCCATAGAGCTGTAATTACGCCTTTTTGAAGCACAATGTAACAAACTATCGTCGTCTTGGGGGGGGGGGGGGGGGGGGGTCTCGAGGTATGGCATCCGCCTCGAGTGCTGGAGGTTCCAGGTTCAAACCCCGGTGAGGGCCAGGATTTTTTCACGTGCACTTCTATAGTAACAAAATACCCCCTGGTCTCTGGGTAGTGAGATCGGACCCCCGTGTGTATTGTTGCGCGCGTAAAAACTCCCTTGGCAGTTGGAAATCGAAAAAGAGTAGCCTAACGGCGCTGCCCGGGCAAAATTTTGAGTTATAAATCTACCCAAAATATTTCAGAAACCTCGTCAGTGCTACATAGTTTGTGCACTGGGCTGAGATTCTCCGGACTCAGGCTTGAGTTAGGAGTAAAACGGAGCACTTATGGGTTACAACCGTGTGCAGTGATGATGATCCGTCGACTAAACTAAATTAAACTAAACTTAACTATCGTCTGTCAAGACAGCTTGGTGCCAGTAAAGTAAACATTGATCCATACAGTTGTATATCCATTAACATCCATATCCGAAAACATGTGAGCCATATGGGGTAAAACCGGGTGCAATGAAGTCGATCCTTCCGACTTTTAAGATTGTTTATCCAAAAAGGCATATGGAAATTGTGTGTGTGTGTGCGCGCGCGCATATATACACACACACACATATATAAATTTGGAAGAGTCGATGCGGAAAAATCATCTATGTCACTGAATATATAAACTCACTAAATATATTTCTATATACATGTAATTATTGCCTTAATGATATCCCCACAGGTGTGAACCTATTTCTCAGTTCTACCTGGCAATGTTTACCATGTGTTGCCTTCTGGAATTACTGCCACTAAGCGATCTTTCTGGCACATTTTCAAGTCATTTCCGATTCCAACGTGTTGTAAACATGTCAACGCACTGTTACTTGGGTTAGCACGGTAGATCTGTTTCTACCATAAAGAAGGCTTTCTCTAATTTGGGAAATTATCTCTTATTATATTGGATAAATGTTTCTTTGTTTCCCTGCAGAGTAAATGTTAGACAATTCTTTATGGATATATAATAAGCGATAGAACGAGGATATAGAAATCTGTGGATACATGGGGGAATTCCACGGTTGCAATCTTAGATCGAATTTGATACTAACAGGAAGATACGTGTTATAGGACGGAGTAGATGTGTGCGCTAATTTTACTGGGCACCAAAACTATATGTATTCGTAGTCTTTGACATATTCTAACGGGAACGGCGTGAATGCGAGCATGTCTTGAGTGCTGTGACGTCGGTAATGTATCCATCTTTATTACAAATGCGCAACACAAAATAAACGTGATAATCATATGAGCGTCCGTTAATGCTTTATATAAATTCGTTTTTCTTTAGTGAATGAAATGTCTAGGAAGTGATCACAGAGGATGGCAGAACAGAACGAGAAATCGAAGTCATATTTCAAAATGCAAGTGCAGTTATACTCCTATCAACATCCTCATGTGCCATACCGGTAAGCGTGGGCGATCATGTTTTGCCATCTCACTCGATCACCAGAGTCGTGGATCAGCTCAGCGTTCCTGTCTGATGTGTGAATGATATAATGTATGAAAGAGAGTGATAGAAGGGCAGAATGTTAGACGGGCCTGCGTCCCCAATTCTTAACCCTTTGAAAATAAAGTTTGTTTGTTTTGTTTTGTTTTGTTTTTCTCGACCATACATCGTGGGCAAGCCATCCAGGTATTTACGTCTTTGTCCTCCCTTTGTTTTCTTCCCCTCGACCTTGCCAGTTGTCACCAAGTTCTCCAATTTATTTCTTCTCATAACGTGCCCACAAAATTGTATTTCCATTGTCAGTCATACTAAAACACCTAAGGATATCTACGTCCGCAAAACGATATGTAATAAATAGCATATTCATACAACCCCTATGTTACCTATGTCAAAGTTGGACACTATAAAAATCACAATTACGAAAAATTAACAATTGCTAGATGAGATGCTTGAGAAGAGCTGTCAATTTAAATATCCGAGACCGAGTAAGAAATGATGTTATCAGGCAAGCAGTGGTATCAACACCTTGTGCTACAATTATTGTGAGGCGGAAGATCAAATGGTTCGGCCATCTCATTAGAATGCAACACAATCAACTACCAGCACTGGTCCTACACCAAAGAAGGTCTGATACGAGAGCAAGAGAACGTCTGAGAAGATTATTAAGATTGTTACGACCGAGAGAACATTTCCTCAACCACTAACCCTCTATTTTCTTAGACAAATTTGTGACATCTTTCATATTTCGTTTTGTGACGAAGTTATCTTGTTTCAGAAAAGTTCAACAGACTACCTGGCACGTTTACAACCATCTGTATACAGTTTAACCCGGAAACGTGCCAGGAGCTAAGAAAACATACAAAGCCTAATCTGTTTTTGGCTAACGTTTTCCAGAAGATGAAAACAAGAAAAACAATCGTCAGCATACAGTTAAACAGATTCAGTGCCAAACAAAATGTTGGTTTGGGTCAAACAATTCTTGATGGAGGAAAATGGGAAGTAGGGGTGTTACAGTTATGACCTAAAAGTTGTTAATATGGTAGCAGTCATGTTGTATTATATATCAAATTAGGAGGTCAGCATGGCCGAATGGATAAGAATTAGAGTTCTTAAATATCCAGTGTGCTCATGCCGAGGTATGGGGTTCACCAGACAGTTGGACTAAAATGTTGACTTCTCTTCCTTGAGTTGGGGACTTACATTACAAGTACCTCTGAAGTTGGAGTGTGTTCGCCTGATGGCGAGGGACACTGGTAAAAAGGAGACTTAATCCACACGTAAAATTTAGTCCAGTACTACAAGAAGTAGTGTGTAAGGACTATGCTTAAGTTCAAAGCAAGCGACCGCATGTGTCTGTGTGTGTGCGTGTGTGTGTATGTGTGTGTGTGTGTGTGTGTGTGTGTGTGTGTGTGTGTGTGTGTGTGTGTTTGTGTCAAATTAAAGTAGGTTACTTAGGGAAAACTAATGTACTCATTTTTTAACTGAGACAACATTTCGGCAGTATTTAAGCCACAGCAGGTACGGGGAGTCACTTAAAACTATATATCATCCCATGGCACTTCATCAGTTAAGCATAAGACCCTCGTTGAGAGAGTATTGTGTGCTGTTCTTCGGCAAGTTGGCTAAGTGACGTTTCTTTAAATTAGGCTTAAGGAAAGTAGTTCCTAAATTACTGCGCCTCACGCAGATAGCACGCGCGCGACGCAAGATTCCCCCGTTCTCCCTGTCTCCTTATATAGCGCGCGACCGAAGTGTCAGGTAACGCGTGAGAACGAAATAGAAAGTTAGAGAGATGCAAATAAAGGAAGGGAGAGGTGTAAAGGTAGAAATGAATGTTGTGTGAGTAATGGTAACACACCACTGAGGTATGGTTTGAAACAATAACAAGGAAAGGTTGGTGTTGGGAAACGGCTTTTGGGAATAAATCCAAAATGTCGGTAGTTACTCGCGGACTTCACAAAGGTGAAGCATTATTAAATGTTTCTAGAGATTTCTTTAGATAGAGCCATCGCGAATAAGGAGACGCGATGGTTATGTGGTTGGAGCACTCCTTTGCAGCAAGAGCGGCCCGGGTTGATTCTACGGATTTGGCAGAATACTTTTCTTTCGAATGGTCTCAAAATACGTGGCACCATGTTCAAAGGAATTAAATTTAGCACCAGATTTTATTTAACTCCAGCCTTGAACTGGTAGTAGTGTATGGATCAGAAATATGAAGATCAACTACAAGAATTACTTATACACTACAACAACTCATTAATTGGTGTTCACGCAGAACGGTAGGACTTAGATAGTGTGACAGAATTACCCAGGCAGAGATCATGGAGAGAGCTAAACACATTATACATCAACAGGTGAGGAAAATATGCTGGCGCTAGATAGGACACACAGTGAGAAAACTAGAGGATAGCCAAATTAGAGGATAGCAAAACTAAAGGATACCATAGATAGAAGGCCCGCTTGACTCGGGCTCCGAAGGTTGTGGGTTCGATTCCGGGCCGCGTCTTTCGGTTCACGAGTTAAATTTTTCGGAGACTCCTGTGGGTCGTCGCTAGAGCTACGGAGTTCGTGCTTTGTGCGACGCTTTCCGCGCTGCGGAAAGAGACCGAGCCATATGGGATAAAAACCCGGTGCAATGAAGTCGACCCTGTCGACTTTTAAGCGACTTTTTAAGAGATTACCTTGTCTGGAACCCACAGACCGAAAGAAATAGTGGGAGACCTAAGTGGCATGGAGACGAGAATTAAAGACAGAGATGAATAATATAGGGAGAATATG
The DNA here is from genome assembly GCA_963921405.1 of Cepaea hortensis. NCBI lineage: Eukaryota > Metazoa > Mollusca > Gastropoda > Stylommatophora > Helicidae > Cepaea > Cepaea hortensis. The sequence continues at coordinate 73,307,041 of OY992876.1, forward strand.
AGCTGAGCCGCAGGAGGGTGTGAGACGTCAGATGATGCCTGGTGGTGGAAATAACCATACGCTCACGTGTATCTATTGTGGACGAACATTTACCGCACAAATTGGTCGGGTTAGTCACAACGGTTGCCGACATGGATTGCAGCTATTTTCTCTTTTTGGAGAACAATGTAACAAACTATCGTCTGTCAAGACGGCAATATGCCAGTATGATTGCAAAGTCATGTAAAGTACTAGGGTAAGTTAAAAAGTATGTCACAAAAGGTTGTAGAAAAAAAACTAAATATGATAACATCTTGAAACCAGTTTATTTGTATACATACATTGTCCTTTTACTTTTCGCATAATTTCCACCAACATTGATGCACTTATCCCATCGTTTTATCAGTTCTCCCAAACCGACTGCATAAATATGTGTGCTCTGTTTTTATTTACCTGCCATCTCACAGAACTGTGTGACTTACTTATTGACTCGCCCTCGTAACGTTTTCTACCCAGCTATGCACCGCTTTATTGGAAATCGCTAGGGGCTAAGTCCACTGAAAACCCACCTTGGCAGGAGGCATCTAATGACGCCGAAGTTGAATGTGAAGTGAAAACTTGGATTAGAAAACAGAGCACGCAGTTCTATACAGCCGGTTTGGGAGAACTGATAAAACTATGGGACAAGTGCACCAATGTTGGTGGAAATTATATTGAGAAATAAAGGGACAATGTATGTATACAAAATAAAACAAAACTGGTTTCAAGTTGTTATCATATTTAGTTATTTTTCTACGGCCATTTGTGACCTACTTATTAACTTACCCTCCTATATACACCTAACTTTATCTGCAATTGCAAATTGTGTGACTGTAATCACAGACAGGCAATCTATAGTGATGAAGTTCTACATTGTGTGACTGTAATCACAGACGGGCAAGCTATAGTGCTAGAGATGTACATTATGTGACTGTAATCACAGACGGGCAATCTACAGTGCTAGAGATGTACATTATGTGACTATAATTACAGACGTGCAAGCTATAGTGCTAGAGATATACAATGTGTGACTATAATTACAGACAGGCAAGCTATAGTGATAGAAACATACATTGCATGACTGTAATTTCAAACGGACAAGCTACAGTGCTTGAGTTGTACATTCTGTGTAATCATAGACGGGCAATCGATAGTGCTAGAGATGTGCATTGTGGGACTGTAATGACATACGGGCAAGTTATAGTGTTAGAGTTGTACATTGTCTGACTGTAATCATAGACGGGCAATCTATAGTGCTATAAATGTGCATTATGAGACAATAATCACAGACAGTCAAGCTATAGCGCTATAGATGTGCATTGAGTGACTATAATCACAGACGGGCAAGCTACAGTGCTAGAGTTGTACATTGTATGACTGTAATTTAAAACGACCAACCTATAGTGATAGAGTTGTACATTCTGTGGCTGTAATCATAGACGGGCAATCTGTAGTGCTAGAGATGTGCAATATGCGACTATAATCACAGACAGACAAGCTATAGTGATAGAGTTGTAGATTATGTGACTGTAATCATAGAACAGGCAATCTATAGTGCTAGATATATACATTCTGTGACTGCAATCATAGACGGGCAATCTATGGTGCTAGAGATGTGCATTGTGTGACTATAATCACAGATAGGCAAGCTATAGTACTAGAGATATACATTGTGACTATAATCACAGACAGGCAAGCTATAGTGCTAGAGATATACATTGTGACTATAATCACAGACAGGCAAGCTATAGTGCTAGAGATATACATTGTGACTATAATCACAGACAGGCAAGCTATAGTGCTAGAGATATACATTGTGACTATAATCACAGACAGGCAAGCTATAGTGCTAGAGATATACATTGTGACTTTAATCACAGACAGGCAAGCTATAGTGCTAGAGATATACATTGTGACTTTAATCACAGACAGGCAAGCTATAGTGCTAGAGATATACATTGTGACTTTAATCACAGACAGGTAAGCTATAGTGCTAGAGATATACATTGTGACTTTAATCACAGACAGGCAAGCTATAGTGCTAGAGATATACATTGTGACTTTAATCACAGACGGGTACGCTTTTGTGCTACAGGTGTACACTGTGTGACTATAATCACAAACGGCCATATTATAGTGACTATAATCACAGTCGGGCAAGCTAGTGCTAACGGAAGACTAAGACTCCCATAGATACATTCTAACAAGTATATACTACACAACCCACACAACAACGCTGTCAAGTCACACTTTTGGCTTACATATTACTATAGACCAATCGACACTCGGTGGATGAAGTCACCAGTCTCACGCCGGCCGCCTTTACTTCCTAAGAAATTTATCAGTGCCCACTTTTGGCTGGGTACATCTGGGAGCCCTATTCAATTTCTATACTATGAATCCAACCCGGTGTGATCGAAGCCGAGACCACGGCGCCGCAAGGTTTCCAGCTAAGATTTCCCATCTTGCCTAATTGGTCTATGCAAGCCGCAATAGCGCAATGGCTAGACTTTTGCCTGTCGGCCTGGTGATCAATGGTTCGAATTAGCACCGAGGCGGATTTTTAAAACTGACTAGGTCTCCCAGGTCGACCCAGCCTAAAATTGGTACCTGGAAATCTCTTAGGAAATGAAGGCGGCCGGTGATACATTGACTACATCGTCCCTCCCCCCTACCGCTATACACAGCTCGGAATTCTGAGGTAAGTAGGAACATTTTTTTTCCTACTTTCATTTTCTCTTCATTGCTTTAATTTTTTCATCTTTTTATTCTTCTTGTCCCGTCGTCAAGTTTTAATGTAGTCTCAGGAGATATCCGTGACTATATGTTGTGTTTTGTGAATGTGTTTGTTTACTGATGAAGGCTAATCGCCGTAACGTCCTGTATGTGTCGTAATTCTGTTATGTAAAGCTGCACTACTATGTGTCATTTTATATTGGTTACTCCCCCCCCCCCCCTCTCCAGTGTCTCTAATTCTGCGAGTTTACCACCACAAAAACCGCTTGAATATGTGTAAGAACGGGCCTGTGCTTTTGTTACTTAGGTGGTCTGAGGGATGTCACAAGCTTTCAATTGTTGCAGTTATTGTGAGGTCAAACATTAGGGCATGTAAAATATTGTACGAGGCGTGTTATGTTTGATCTATTAGAGGGATCAATTGTTGGAAAACTTTTGAGTTATTAGAAATATAAGTTGTTGGAGAGATTTTTAGTTATTTGATTATTTTTATTTTTTTTTTGGGGGGGGGGGAGCGGCGGGGGGGGGGGGGAGAGAGAGAGAGAGAGAGAGAGAGAGAGAGAGAGAGAGAGAGAGAGAGAGAGAGAGAGAGAGAGAGAGAGAGAGAGAGAGAGAGAGAGAGAGAGATCTTGAGTTATTGGAGGGATCAATTGTTGGATAAATCCTGAGTTTTGGAAGGATCAATTGTTGGTGAAATCTTGAGTTACTGGAAGGATCAATTGTTGGAGAAATCTTGAGTTAATGGAAGGATCAATTGTTTGAGAAATCTTGAGTTACTGGAAGGATCAATTGTTGGTGAAATCTTGAGTTACTGGAAGGATCAATTGTTGGTGAAAATCTTGAGTTATTGGAAGGATCAATTGTTGGAGAAATCTTGAGGTTGGAAGGAGCAATTCTTGTAGAACACTTGCAGCCATTGAAATAGCATGAGAAATACATTCACAAGTAATTGCGGCATTGTGGCTTCCCTTTATTCCTATAGGTCAAGTTCTTGTTATTTTCTGTTGTGTCCTGTGATCCATTTTTTTTTTCTCTTTACTTCGATGAATGCCAATCGATACTCATGAATTGTTTTCTCATGCTTCTTCAATTGGGAAATTTGTAAACAATGTGATATGAAAATCAAACACGTCAAAATTCATAATGGATTTAGCATGCAAAATAAACTCAAAGGCAACACTCAAAAACACAGGTGTGCAAATATGTTTTTTATTTGGACGATATACAAATTCACTCACCTGGAAATTCTCCTTGTTAATAGGTGCTCACACAAGGTCAGACAAACTCCAGGTACACTAAGGTGCAACTGTTAACATATCTATTTGCTAGTGCTAATCTGTGAGGTAACACACGTGAAAATCGTGATCTTACGTTTTAAAATATGGACTGCGCATTATTAACTATGTTGAGGATTTTCGATATCCAAACTTTAAACTGTTCAGCTCAATCAGTGAGCCCTTTGTGATTGGCTGTTCTCTTCGTGAGCCTGTGATTGGCTATTCTCTTTGTGAGTCAGCGATTGGCTATTCTCTTCGTGAGATAATGATTGGCTATTCTCTTTGTTAGCCAATCAACGCGACATGTATAACCTTGAGAGTTTCATGTTTAGTCCTCATATTTTGTGACATTAACCACGCCTACTGGTGTGGTTAATGCGCAATCAACATTTTATTTTGCTCAACAGTTCATGCGCAGTCCATATTTTATATAGATCACACAAAAAAAGGAAGATGGCTGGATCTGGGCAAGTAATATAATACAAGGGATAGGAGGAAAGGCATAAGTTAGTTTTCATTCTGTATATATGGGTATTCTGAAGTGTATTTTGCCCATGTGTTATACTTGTGATTCATTTGATTTGTTTTTCAGGTTTGGAGATATTAAAATACAGTTATGTGATGCATTTCGGATGTGAACAGGGCAAGTATTTTGGGCATAAGAAATTCTGAGTATGGTTTTATGTTTCTGGAATTTACCATTTGGGCATTTGTTTATTAATAAGCTGCATATGTGTTGGGAGCTTGGGTATCGCAGTGCTAGCGCTCTAGCCTATCGACACTGTGGTCATGTGGTTGGATGGGTTGAGTTGGACTTAAACGTTGACTTCTTGTTAAGAAAGCAGTGACAAACTACTGATCGTAAAATTTAATAGAAAAATCAACCTGGGGTTGAGTGCAACGTGCTGCAAAGGATTTGCAATATTATAGGCAGTGCCTCCAGACATATAAAAGATGCTATACTTGTAATTTTATAGGTATATATATACTCGTACTAACGTGATTCGATTATTTTTAACAAAGGGATACCGACACCGATATAAGACGCGCGTATGATGTGCAAACTGAAGACACGATAATAAAGTTGTATTTAAGAAGATGACAACATGGTAGCGTTGGACTAATTAGCATCGAATACCTTTTATGAAATTGTGACGGCTGGTAATTGCGCGAAACTGACTGTTGTCAGCCGAAATTCATACGCGTAAGGTGCGAAAAACGTTAGTTAACCTTTTCTGTAATAATACGACAAAGGGATATACTGGACACAAAACTGAATACTTTCAATTTGAACATAATCACATAACGAAAACAAACATTGATAGTCCGCTAGGTCACAAGTAAACAAATGTCACAAATTACTGCAAGGGACATAACAGATATATTTTTCCGAAACACCACAGGGGAAATAACTTGGCAGGAGAAATACAGGAGACGTAACCATTAAATTACAAATAGAACGTTAATTTACCTGTAGTTCTTTGATCTTTCTTTGTAGCTGGGCAACGAGGTTCTGTTCGTCTTCGAGTTTAGTGCTCAAACCGTTGATTTCAACGTCTTTCCTGTTGATATAGAAATTGTAAAGTATGCTTGCATGCAGACACTAATAACAAAAGTTGTTTAACTGTAATACTGTAAATTTATAGGAAAGAAATTGACATTGACACAGCAAGCTTAACACCATTGGTATTAATCGACGTGTTCAAACTGAAACAAACGTGGCGTGGCTTGAGGACACTGAGGTATGTGTCCGTGTTTATTTCCAACCGAGGAGGAAGACATAACACTCTTATAAAAACCATATTGGAGGGTAAGTTTTATGGCCAGAGGTAGACAACGATACAAGTGGGTCTTGAGCCTAAGGAATTAAGTGTTTGTGTGTGAGTGTGTGTGTGTGTGTGTGTGTGTGTGTGTGTGTGTGTGTGTGTGTGTGTGTGTGTGAATTCTCGTCGTGTGTGTATGTGCAGTCGCCACGAACTGTACAGGTTAGGGTTTTAACCCCCCCCCCCCCACCTTCTCTCCACCGAGTGATAAAAAAGAATCCACATCCTTAACGGGGATTCGAAATGGGTCTCCTTACGGATAACCCGGTGTTCTAGCCACTCGGCTAGCCTCTCTTCGGTTCCTTGTAGTAATGTGTGAAATGTGTTGGCTTGTTATCTAGTGATCTATATGTTTTAATTGTTTCAGCTAAAGTATTATTCATAATCAGAAAAAAATTAGTTGCGCACACTCGCTTTGAAATCTAGCTAGTCCATACACGTGCTATTATTTCAAGAGCAATGGACTGATCTTTGCGTGTGGATTAGCTTTCTCTATTAACAGTGTCCCTCGCCATCAAGCAAACGCACTCCGACTTCACGGCTACTTGTAATTTACGTCCCCAAGTCAAGGACGAGAAGTCAACATTTTAGTCGAGCTGACCGGTGTAGGGGTTGAATCCGCTATCTTGGCATGAGCACGCCGGATATTTAAACAAGAACGCTCTTATCCATTCCGCCACGCTGACTCCCGTAATAAGACATGAGGTTTTGCAACTCACTTTCTAAGGGTCTCTTCCAGCTCCCGCTTGGACCGCTCCAGGTCTTCAACGGTTTCTTGTGTGGTCTTCAGGTCCTGTTCGAGTTTTCGTTTGGCTTTTTCCACATCACCGCGGACCTTCTTCTCTCGTTCCAGGTTGTCTTCGAGCTAAGGAGGTGAAAATAATTGTAACTTAATAATGTCTTCGAGCTAAGGAGGTGAACATAATTTTCACTTAATGAAGTCTTCGAGCTAAGGAGGTGAAAAGAATTGTCACTTAATGAGTCTTCGAGTTAAGGAGGTGAAAAGAATTGTCATTTAATGAAGTCTTCGAGCTAAAGAAGTGAAAAATGTCACTTAATGAAGTCTTCGAGTTAAGAAGGTGATAAGAATTGTGACTTAATGAAGCCTTCCAGCTACAGAGGTGAACAGAATTGTCATTTAATGAAGTCTTCGAGGTAAGGAGGTACAAAGAATTGTCACTTAATGAAATTCGGGCAACAAATACATGAACTTTTCATCACAAACTCAAACAACAGGACAAGATACAACCATAACACAATGGTCAGACGTTAAACACAACACATATCTATTCACACACACACACACAGTCATCAACCACACCATATAGTGGTCAACTGGCTCTACTGTGCAGCCATGTCAATGTAAATAGAAAAGAAGGACCAATCTATGAACGCCAAACAATACTTATTGAAAAGTCATAATCGTTACACCAACACTTGCATGTATCACTGCAAGGAACAACACAGCAACTGATGAACATTTCCATGTATCACTACATGGAGCACCACAACAGCTGATGAAAACTTGCATGTATCACTACATGGAACAACACAACAGCTGATGAACACTTGCTGGTAGCTGCACATGATATTGGGCCGAACAGTAGAAAGCCGGGAGCTACTTCAACAACAACAACAACAACAACAACTACAACATTAGAAGCGAAACTACAACTGTTTATCTCTCGCTAACTTTCTCCTCACCTCATCCAGTGTCTGTTCCAGTTTCGTCTTCAATTTGTTCAAGTGGTTGACCTTGTCTTCCTCGGCCTGTAGGTCAGCCAGGGTCTTCTTCTGCTGCTCCTCCAGAGTCTTTTTGTCTTTGGCGAGCTTGTTGATCTGGTCATCCTGTGCTGCTTTCTCGTCCTGTAGCGCCTTGATCTGATTGTCTTTGGCTTGTTTCTCTTGTTCGGCCTACGGAAAGTGGGGAAACGTCAGAGATCAAGAGATATGCAATTGTGAAGCATCACAGAAATGCACTGCAATGGCGCCTTGCCGTTTATGTGAGATGATCATTTGTTTTATAGTGCTATAACAAAGGCAAAATAACTACAACCTATGGCGTGGTGTAGGAATGGAGTTATACCTCTCCATGTCACAAAGCCTGGGGTGAATTCAGGGCTGTGTCGTGCTATGATACAGAGAGGCGACCGCCTCAGGGGGCACCGTAAGGGGTCTTCATAAGGGGGAGGTAATATTAAAGAAATAAACATGTAAGGTGCGGCATTTCCAAGACAAAGAAATAAACGTGTAAGGAAGAAGACTTGCATCTTACTGAGAAAATTAACAGCACGCTTCTGGGTTAATTGTAGAGACCATGTGTCGCCCATGAAGCATGATCCCTCTCTCGGTCTGCCAAGTTTACCCCAGAAGAAAGGTAACGCCAATACATCTGGAACAAGACCAGCTGCAGAAGCTGCTCTAACTATCACAAAATAGGAAAGGGATAATCTTAGGAGCCGCAATGGCTAGCAAGCTTGCCTCCCCGCCCAGTCGGCATGTATTCAAATATACTACCGGGTGAGGATATTTTATTTCATTTTCCTGAGCTCCCAAATTGACCCAGCCTAGAATTGGTACCCGAAAATGTACTGAAAAGTAAAGGCAACAGTCTTATCATTGACCACATTACACATTAAATGGAAGTCGGTGTGGCGTAGTGACTGAACGCTCGCCTGACGGCCCGTTGGTCATGGTTTGGAACCCACATTGTAAACGCACTAGGGCTCCCAGATAGGCACAGTCCAATATAAGTACTAGGATATGCCATGGGAAGTAAAATCGTTCGTCGTGATATTGACCACATCACTTAGCGAGTACCTGTTGATCTATACATTTATAGGTTTAGCACCATACGCCCGATGCGTAATAATGCGTGGCAATGAGTCCTTTACTGTTGCTACGTTCACTCACAATCTTTGGAGCCGCGGCAACACAGTGGCTAGCATTCCTTCTTGCCGGCCCAGTGGGCGCGTGTACGAGTCCCCTTCCAGACCGCGATGTTTTTGCATTTTTTATTATTTTTTTTTTTATTTTTCAGAGCTGCCAGGTGGACACAAACTAACAATGGGTACCAGATATTTTCCTGAAAAGTGAAGTCGCCCGGTATGTAACTGATCATCTAATGTCGATTGCTCTCAAACTATGGAGTTAGCACCATGTATCCAATGTGCATCATGAATTAACACTCAAAATAATTGATATTCTTACTTAATACAAAATGTTATCAAACAAACAAACAAATTCTAAAGCTACTATAAAGTAATAAACATAGTTCCAAAATAAAGTCATGAATGAAAAGGCTGTAGTGAAATAATGAATGGTATTTTCAAAGCGATGTAATAAATGACTTGCCTAGAATAAAGTAATGAAATACTACGCCCGTGTTAAAAAAAAAAAACAGACGACATGATCACTGTAAAACAATAGATGACGTAGGCGGTGTAAAACATGTAAATTAAGGGTGGCAGTGTCAGTGTAAAACAATGAATGACATAGTCAGTGTAAATTTGCCAGAGTCAAACACACATCCGGTAATCTCTACATACTAGGGTATGTTTACAGGGCTAGACAGACACACAGATAAACCGACAGACAGACAGGCAGACAGACAGACGATCAAACTACTGACCTTGGCCAGGGAGGTCTCCAAGTCAGCAACATCATCCTTCAGAGCCTTGTTGTCAGCCTCCAGCTTCTTTCTCTTCTCCTCCATCTCTCCGGCAGCGTCCTCCTCATCCAGGAGTCTCTCCTCCATCTCCTTCAGCTGAGATTCGTACTCCACCTTCTGGGAGATGAGCTTCTCGATCTTCTCCTCGGCGTCAATCAGGTTGTCCTGCTCGGCCTGCAGCTGGATGTAAAGGTCGTTCTTGGCCTAGGAACGGACATGAAAGGGGGACCGTGTCAGTACAGAGTTGAGCACAGGAAAATAATAAAATAATCATGTTTATAATGAAGGCGATGGTCGTGGTGATGGTATTCGTCGTGGTGGTCGTGGTCATGATAGTGGTGGTGGTAGTGGTGGTGGTAGTGGTGGTGGTGGTGGTGGTGGTGGTTGTCGTCGTCGTCGTCGTGGTGGCAGCAAATAGTTTTTGCGGGAGTTGATTTCACGTCAGATCTAGGACCATTCTTGTATTAAATCTAGGAATATTCTTCTATCAGATCTAGGATGGTCCTAATTGGGTAAAATCTAGGATAATTCTTGTATCAAACCTAGGATGATTCTACTTAGAATAAACCTTGGTCTTGGCCAACTCTTCCTCCTCAGAGTCATCTAGTATGATTCTTGTGTTAAATCTATGATTATTCTTGTCACGTCACATCTAGTATGTTTCTTACGCCAAATGTAGGATAATTCTTGAATACCACCTATAATTATTCTAGTCGGGTAAAATCTAGGATGATTCTTGTGTCAAATCTAGTATGATTCTCGAAGTGTAACATCTAGGATGATTCGTATATCAATATATCCGATGATTCTCGTCGTGTCAAACTGAGGGTCATTCTCGTTGTGTCGAGTTTAGGATCCTTCTCAGTGTGTCAAATCAACAGTGTGTCAAATACAGGATGATTATAGACTTGTCACATCTCGGATGATTCATCTTCTCATTATTATTATTATTATTATTATTATTATTATTATTATTATTATTATTATTATTATTATTTATTACTATTATACACCATGCTTTGTGGCTTTGGTAATCATGTCTGCCCATATTCTTCTGTTCCATGGACTGTCAATAATTAATGATGACGATATCACTCTATACCGTGATTCTATATGTGTCAAATCTTAGCGCTTCTAGTTGGGTCACGATGATTCTTCTGTCATGAAACACATTCTAATACACGTATTCACTTCCATACCTGCAGAAGTCCAACGTTCTGTTCCTCCAGCTCCTTGCGCAGTTTCTCAGTCTTCTCCAGATCAGCCTTGGTCTTGGCCAGCTCTTCCTCCTTCTTCTTCATGTCATCTTCGGCGCGAGCCACGTTCAGAAGGGGCTTGACCTTGACATAGAGCCTCCACCACAGCCAGTTCTTCAGACCCAGCCATTTGCGAATGTTTCTCTGGATGACGCTCAACCCGACTCTGTAGATATACATGAACACAATAACGTGACCCTCCACTTCACACAGGTCTCTGGTGTGATTAATCCTGCCGATTACTCAAAATAACGACTGTCTTAGGGCACACAGTGATAATAGAACCAACGTAACAAGCAGAACACATCAAAATAGCATAAACAATAGGAATTATTTAACATCATCATCACCATCACCAACACTAACAAAACTTTCACACTGAATAACGCCAACTCATAGCAATACCATCTACAATGACATTTTTAACGATGTTACAACATCTATAACAGTAACAGAAATAGCATTAACAACAATAATAAGCTTAACATCAATAACATTAGTAGTAGTAGCAGCAGCAACATCAGCAGCAGCAGTAGTAGTAGTAGTAGTAGTAGTAGTAGTAGTAGTAGTAGTAGTAGTAGTAGTAGTAGTAGTAGTAGTAGTAGTAGTAGTAGTAGTAGTAGTAGTAGTAGTAGTAGTAGTAGTAGTAGTAGTAGCAGCAGCAGCAGCAGAAGTAGTTGTTGCTGTGGTTGTTGTTGTTGCAGGGAGAGATGAGGTTCAGCAGACACGGACTGACCTCTGGTCTTGCAGCTTCTTGTAGGACTTCCTCATCAGGTAGCCCCTGATGTTGGCCTGGAACATGGAGATGATCTTGGACAGTCGCTCGTCCCTCATGTCTTCAAGAGTACCCAACACTCCGGCCTTGAAGAACACCTGGAAGTTCATACGGTAGGAATTATAGGGGTGTCATTTCTGCGTGCATTCTGTTTTTTTCTTAAGCTCTTCAGGCACATGATTAAATATGAGGAACGGAAGAAGCAGATTTATCTTTAAATGATTATGAATTGGACACATTGGCCTGTGTAACATTATGGCTTTCTTAGCTCTCTCTCTCTCTCTCTCTCTCTCTCTCTCTCTCTCTCTCTCTCTCTCTCTCTCTCTCTCTCTCTCTCTCTCTCTCTCTGTTTCTCTCCATACGGTCACCGTGGTTTAGAGAGACCAGTAATGGAAGCCATAATTGTTTGACCAGGAGGCAGGAATTGGTCAAGACAACGGTTGAACTTAGACATTACAGACACCCTGAACATTGGTCAGGGGAAATGGTTAAAGATCTGGAGTTTTTCCAAACGAATTGCAGAGGGCAAGGACCAGCTGGCAAACAATGCACCAATACAAGCGTGAAGAGGCATGGACAGGGCCGATATCGTCAAAGTAGTGCGAGACTAGCTGGCCGATACCGACATATCTCTGGAGCTTTTTCGTTTACACGACTTTGGAGCACATTGATGCCGTCTTTGGGAGAGAGAGAGAGAAAGAGAGAGAGAGAGAGAGAGAGAGAGAGATGGGGGGGGGGGGGGTCGTGAGGGGGCGACACTATCACCAACTCCTCATGGCAACAGTGAGTATATATACTTTAAGATGACAGATACATCGGAAGACTGTGCTCGTATGGGAATACCCGACGTGCGGGGATATCAATCGTGATAACATAACAATATAATGGTTATTGTGAATGTCAGTTCTTGAAAGATTCACATTGTATGTATTGTGTTGAGTTGTTGAGTTGAGTTGAGTCAAGAACCGACATTATTGCACTTAAGCGCTTCAATCATCATCTTCAATAGCCAGAGTAGATTCCCAAAACTAACAGTGCCCGTTGCAATCTTATTAAATGTCCGTCTTGCTTTACCTCTGAGTGACGACTGTCTGCCTGATCCTCTGACCAGACCCTGCTGCTGCATTCTCTCTAGACCATGATAGTCTATCTGTTCTTCTACATTGTTGATGCCCTTCAAGAGGGCCTTCACCGCATCTCCTTATCATGCATCAAATCCTCCCCTCCCCCCATCTCCCATCTCAGCGATGCAGTACTGGCCAATCTACTTGTTCGTTCTCAAGTACACCAGAGTGTCCTGGATAAAAGATGCAGGGAATGTTTACAACACGCGACGCCTGAATTGATGTATACCATTCAGCACGAAATATGCCAATCTTCACTCTTGTCAGCAAGCTTTGCATGTATTGGTGTGTCTTACCTTGGTTGTTCCCAGACGGTACTCTGCGGGGTCCAGCTGGAGGGCTGTAAGAATGTTGTCTGTCACTTTCTTGCCATCAACGAATCCTTGAGGGATGGCGCTGGGAGCCAGGATAGAGTAACTGTGGCAAGAAACGCATACAATGATTACTCAACTTGAACGAACTAACTAACGAACTCTTATTTTCAAAGGGTCACACATTGGGAACGGAGACTCTTCTGACATTAGGCCATTCTAGTCACTCATCTTTCGAACGGCAATTATCTATCATGAATGTTACATTTACATTCAAAATGAAAGAAAGAAACACTGTAAAATGTGTACTGTATACGTACACCTAACATAACAAATGCATATTTTAACGCTTTGCGACAGGCAGGTAGAAACACACACACACACACGCGCGCGCGCGCGTACACAAACACGCATATACACACACAAACGGACATATATATGTAGAAGTTTTAAAGTATCACAAAAATAGTTTGTCCTGTGTGAACTTTGTCCCAAAAACAGGCTTTCTAAATCATCTGTCTTGGCCCTATAGTTTTGTAGACATCTACAAACAACATATCTGAAATTGCTTTCCTTGAAAAGTGACGTAGGCGATTATTATCTCAGTCTTTGAGAATCTGAATCAGTTATATTAAGGATATTCGTCCATGTCATAGAAGCATAATTTCTCTGTCTGTCTTCGTCTTTTGTACAGCTGATCTTTCCTGTTTCCACAACTTTCTCCATTGTCTTTGTTTTTTCTTTTTTTGTGTTTAAACATAAAAAACATTGTCTCTTTCCTACAACTGTTTAATATGTCTCCTTTCGTTGGTCTCTTTAAAACATTAGTTGTTAACGCCTCCAGCCACCCAGATTACTCGTAACATTCGTCTCAGGAATCACATCTCCGCTGCCTACAAGGTCTTTCTAGCTGGTTCTTCCACTCAATGCCATGTTGCAGAGCACGATCGCTATAACATTTCAGTACACATGTGTTGGAGGCGGCAACAACTCCGCCACAGAGGAAGGACGACAGGAGTTTTCCAATCATCAGATGTGGTTCCCCCCTAGCCAAATGTTTCGGCCCTTTTACCCTCCTGACAATCTCCCGGACGTTTGTCTACTGTTGTGCGTATCCATCTTCGAGAAATTCGTGATCCAAGTTATCGCACATCGACATCGCTAAGTGTGTCTGTCCAGAAGCTACCCCACCCTCGGTGGGCGAACATTGGGCACCCCGTGCACCTACCAGCGTTATCCCTGCACCGTAGCTGACCGCGGGAACATCAGTGTCTGTCCCTGGAAGTTTACCTCGGTCATCGCCTCCACCTCAGTGGCCAACTATGACACAATATACATCATTGCAGCCATGTTGCCTTCTTGGTACCTGTTCACAACTTATGGAACCGCCCTCCCGCACGCTCCCAGCGGAAGCAGCTCTTTCTCTGTGCTAATTTTGTTTAAGGCTTGGGCCCCTCCTGCCCTCGCTACAGCTCCGGGGCGAAGTCCTTGCAAGACGTCCTATTCCATCACAAGCAGTCGTTGCCGACGCTTGGCTACAGAAGTTCGGCGTCGCACGACATTAGCTAGCAAAGGTCAGGCAACAAAAAAAAAAAAACATTGGATGACTTGGCCACATGGCAAAATCGAAAGGTGACACCGCCCTGATCTAAGACTAGTGGTCGTGTGTGAGAACAAACACCATCCACGCTTACCGGCATGACACCTGATGATGAAGTGTTAGTACAGGCCTACCGTTGCCTGAACTCAGATGAAGTGTAAGTACAGGCCTACCGTTGCTTGAACTCAGAAGAAGTGAGTATAGACCTACCGTTGCTTGAACTCCGAGTAGATGATCCTGTTGGGGAATCCCTTTCGGCAGATACGGATGCCCTCAAGCACACCGTTACACTGCAGCTGGTGCATGACCAGGTGGGAGTCAATAGCACCTGTAAGATCATGAATCAGTTGTTATTGGTGCTGTTCTTGACTCTGCTACTATTATTGATTTTGTTGTAGATGTCGGTGCTTGTTTTATTATGGTTGATTTTGTGGTAGTTTATTATGTTGATTTTATTATTGTTGATGTAGTAGTAGCTGTTTTATGTTTACTTCGTTATATGTCTTGAAGTTGAGTTTGTTATTCGTTTATTTTGTTGTAGTTCTTGATATTAGTTTTATTGTTGTAGTTTTGTTTAGTGTTGCGGATGTTGACTTTCTTATTCTTGATGTTGTTGTTTTTGTTGCTGGTGTAGATGTTGTAACGTTGTTGGAAATGTCAACGTAGATGGTATTCCTAACTGTTGGCGTTATTCAATGTGTTGTTGTTGTTGTTGTTGTTGTTGTTGTTGGTGGTGGTGGTGGTGGTGGTGGTGGTGGTGGTGGTGATTGTTGTGGTGGTGGTGATGGTTGTGGTGGTGATTGTGGTAGTGGTGGTGGTGGTAGTGATGGGAGTGGTGGTGGTGATTGTATTGGTGGTGGTGGTGGTGATGGCTGTGGTGGTGGTGGTGGTGGTGGGAGTGGTGGTGGTGATTGTGGTGGTAGTGGTGGTGATGGGAGTCGTGGTGGTGATTGTGGTGGTAGTGGTAGTGATGGGAGTGCTGGTGGTGATTGTGGTGGTGGTGGTAGGGATGGTGATGGTGGTAGTGGTGGTGGTGATGATGGTAGTGGTGGTGGTGGTGATTATGTGTTGATGGTGATGTTAAATAATCGCTGCTAATTATACTAATTTTATGTGATCTCCTTGTTCTGTTTATTCTATGATTGATGTATGCCCTAAGAACATCGTTATTTTACGAAAAGAGTAACCCAGCGCTACTGTTATTCCACCACCGACAGGCAATCGAAAGTCGCGTGGCCAAAAGGTTAAAAGATGTCGCTCTTAAACTTTCAGTGCGCTCATGGCGGGGATAAGAGTTATCTCCCTACAACAGTTAGATGGACTTAAACGTTGAATTTCTCTTTCTTGACTTGAGGACATAAATTACAAGTACCTCAGAAGTCGGAGTGGGTTCGCCTGATGGCGAGGGACACTAGTAACAGTGAGAGCTGGCCCATACACAAACATCAGACCTGTGAGGACTGCGCTCAAATTAAGAGAGAGCGAACTAAATTTAAAAACAAACAAACAAACAAACAAACAAGCCTTACCTGGTTGTTTGAACTCGTTGGGAATGATACAACGCACAAAGTGGGGATGTGTGCTGTACAGATTCTTCATCAGCTTGTTCAGAGACTCCTGTCAACGTGTAAATAAGGATGTGTCAAAAGGATGCAAGTAAAGTTCCTTTCCCGTGCTGATATGTATAGTTTACAGTGGTATATGGTACTAGACACATATTGTATAGGCTAGCTGACACACAATCAGCGATGTGTTGAATATCACACTTTTATTTTCCAGAACATACTCTGGCACTCATGTTAGGCTGGATCGGTAAGCGAGCCAAGATCACATTTTTCTGGTCCCTTGTCAAAAGTAGGTACATAGTTATTCCCAGGCACTGATCTGTCTGTGTCTGACTGCCTGTGTCTGTGTATATATGTCTGTCTTTGTGTGTGTGTGTGTGTGTCTGTCTGCCTGAGTATATAAATATATAAGGATATAAATATGTCTGTCTGCCTGCCTGTGTCTGTGTATATATGTCTGTCTGTGTGTATGTGTCTCTCTCTCTCTATCTGAGTATATAAATCTGTCTGTCTGTCTGTGTCTGTGTATATATGTCTGTTTGTGTTTCTCTGTCTGCCTGTGTCTGTGTATATATGTCTGTCTGTGTCTGTCTGTCTGTCTTTATGTGTATACATATATGCCTGTCTATCTATCTGTATTTCTGTCTCTGTATATATCTCTTTGTGTGTGTGTGTGTGTGTGTGTGTGTCTTACTGTCTGTCTGCCTGCATACGTACGAACTGCCGTTGGAGTGCCAAACGTTAAGCCGTGACCCATTCTAGACCACGACAGATGAGCTGACGTACCAGTTCCCTGCCTCTTCATTTCTCATTTCCAGATATCTCCCAGAAAATTCTCACAATTCTCGAGCACCCACGTCTGTGAGGGTTGGTCGACCCCAGACCCCTGCAGGTGAGAAAACAAAACAACCCTGCCTCTCCCGAGGATGGAACCCTGTTCAAACTCTTGGCCAGTGATTGCACTAACCAATTTGCAGCGACACTGCATCCATAAAAGTATATTGAGTCTACTAACTGTTATGCCCAATGTCCTATTGAGATATGGCTCACCTTGTGCACTGAAGAAATGGTCTGGAAAGCTGTGGACTTCTTTTTCTTGCCTGCTCCACCAGCCTCTGTGGGGTAGATGAAAATAGACGATATCAAATTTAACGCATGCAGTGTCAAACAAAAAATGGATTTGGAGCAAACAAACATGGATGGCAGAAAATGGGAAGTAGAGGTGTGTCACAGTTATGACTTAAAGGTTGTTAATATGGTATATATGTTGTATTATTTATCAAATCAAAGGGGGAATTGCAGAAGGAAAACTACAGTATATACGCCTATGACAGATATGGAAAATCGCCTCAGACGATTAATCATCCCATGGAACTAAATCAGTTAAGATTTTCAGCTATTGGTATAAATAAAACGAACGAACGAGGGTTAAGAATTGGGCAGGCAGGCCCGTCTGACATTCTGCCCTTCTTATCTGTCTGCTGTCATTCATTAATCCATTTATACATTTCTTATGAAGCTAATCTTAGGCAAAAACGACAACAGCAGAAACAACATGCATTAAAACTAATGTTGACACGGCAGGTATAATTAACTGACGGAGGTGTAACGTACCACAGTTAGAGGAATGATTAGTATGCTAATTATTCTTTGAGGTAATTATTATGTTTGTTGTAGCGAATATGGTGTGACAGATCGAAGTAATATTTGACATTCTGTTGTTCTTGTTGCTACGAATAACAAAACGGTGTGAATTGAAACACATGAGTCATAAATAAAAGGTTGCACAGTTTGCTGTCTGGCATGTGTCGCTGTATGTCGTCTGGTGCATACTGCAGATTTAATTGTCCTGCTATTATGCCATTACCAACAACATCGGTCGGCGGCAGGCTACTAATGTTCACTTTTGACCCCTTCTGGGAGAGGCTAGCTGATCCTAACCCTACATGAAACGCATAATCGGGCACTTTCCCCCTGTTTATGCTTCACCTCGACACCGCAAGGTTTAAGAGGAACCAGATGAGATGAGATGTTGACAGAAGAATCATATATCTTATGAATTGAATAGATGAGTCATGAGTTTCAGCCATAAATCTGATTCATCGGTTCACTTCATTTGGTATATAACTCTGCAGCATGCGAGATGAAGGAACATATAATATAAACATTCACACAAGTCCCGCTGCATGAAACTGTTGTGGGTATTTGAAGTGTTGTGGTTATAATATTCTTGTATGCCACAGGGCATGAAGGGATAAGCAGCCAGTCCTTCGCTCCAAAAGATAACGATAATAGCTGGCATCGAACCCTGGCCAGACCACTTTCATGCCATTGTCAATGTTACGTCCTAATCGCTACACCAACTAGCATCAGTGACATATGTCAGGCAATAAATGATGCATTCTTGTGTTTGTGCCTTTCTTGTCTAAACAAAACAATGTAATCAATAAAATGAGATGGAAAACAAAACATTAATTTCGAACACGCAAGTGACATCTCCAATGGTTTGTGCAAGACTTGAGTACTGATTTCTTACCATCATGGCTAGAAATTACTATGATTATCGTGTGGTAGCGCAGTGTGTACACTTTGCAGTCCGTGGCTGACTAAATCAGTGCGGAGGCCATATTTTCTTTGTTAACCAGACTAGCCTCTTATCGAGATGTCCTATTTTGATGTTAAGAGAGATCTTTTTTTTTTTTTTTTGCATATCCTTTACGTGAAATCGCTGTCAACACCAGCATCTTTCAGCTGTATGTTGATTTCTTGGCAAGATTACACTCAGTAGTTTGCCATTGCTTTCTGAGCGGCCGGGTCACATACCCATTAAGTTACCGATGCGATTCGAACCACTGCTGATTCTCACCGTCATCGCGTTACCTACGAGAGTATACGAGATTACGGAGAAAAGTCGCTAACCTCTAAGCCAGGAGGCCGGCAAGAGAGATCCTAGACAGGGTAAATTCAAGCCTGTCATCAATGTTTGTGGGACAGTACTAACAATAACATATTAATATAAACACATAATTGCACCGAATCAGTTTCTTGTCATGAGTCTGTGATCTTATAGGGCCACGACATTGTGTAGGCCTTAGAGTTAGAAGGAATAGGTGGTCAGTCTTTCCCTCATTTAGGAAAGCGACGAGCACACATATCTACACTTACCAGGTTCAGCAGTCGCGAAAAGAATGCACACGAGTGCCTCCTTGGAGTGTGCCAGCAACTCGACCACGGTCTCGTTCAATGGATCCTTGTTCTTCTCCAGCCACCCGGAGATGTTGTAGGGCACCTGCAATGGTGGAGGTCATTCCTTACAGGAACAGTTGGACGGACGGAGAAACGGACAGGCGGATACAGACAGACAGGCGGACAGACAGACACATACACTGATAGACAAGCAAAGAGATAGACGGACGGACGGACGGACGGACAGAAAGACAGGCGGAGAAACAGACAGACGGACGGACAGACAGACTGACATATATCTGGTTGACAGCTAATCAGATCTACAGACGGTCATAAATCTATGTAGATAGACAGACAGACATACAAACATGTAGACAGACAGATAGAATGCAGACCATATGTAGGTAGATAGACAGAAATGTACACAGACATACAGACAAATACAATTAACTGGCAGACGAAGATTGAAGAACGCACATATATAAACAGACCAAAATACAGGAACAGACAGATATATAGAAAACGGATTGAGAGATATCAATACAGGCGGGCAATCAGACAGACTGAGATGCAGACAGACGGACTGACCAAGCAACAAAGAGAGACAGTAAGATAGAGAAACAGGTAGGCTAACAGACAGAATAAGAGAAGGGTAGGAAATCAGACAGACAAATATGCAAACAGACAGACTGACCAGACAAAAAGAGACACAGACAGTTTGACACAGAGTCTGGCGTACAGATGTGCAGACAAAGAGATACAAACAGACAACCAGGCAGGTAGACAGACAGACATGAAAAAAGAGACAGACAGCCAGACAGAGAGGTGGACATATAGACAGCCACACAGATAATCAGACAGACAAATAGAGAGGCAGGTAGCCAGGCAGGCAGACAGGTGGACATACAGCCAGCCAGGCAGGCAGACAGAGATACGGACATACAGTCAGCCAGGTAGACAGGCAGGCAGACATAGATACGGACATCCAGACAGGCAGACAGAGATATGGACATACACTCAGCCAGGTAGACAGCCAGCCAGGCAGGCAGACATAGATACGGACAGACAGGCAGACAGTGATACGGACAAACAGTCAGTCAGACAGACAGGTAGACCGCCACCCCGGCAGGCAGACAGGGTTACGGACATACAGTCAGCCAGACAGACAGGCAGGCAGACAGACAGGCAGGCAGACAGACAGCCAGACAAACAGGTAGACTGCCACCCCGGCAAGCAGACAGGGATACGGACATACAGTCAGCCAGACAGACAGGCAAGCAGACAGCAACCCCGGCAGGCATGGCAGACAGACATGTAGACAGACAGACATGCATACTCACGCTGCCAGCATAGTGATGCAGTTCAAAGTGAGCCTCCGTCACGCCCGCCTTCTTGGGTTTACCGGCCTTGCCGTAATTCTTGGATTTGCCCAAATGGTTGTTGTTGAGCTTCTCCAGGAAGGTCTTGTCGCTGGCCTTAGGGAACATGCACTCTTCCTCAAGGATGGACAAGATGCCCATAGGCTGAGGAGTGGACAGGACACAGTTGTATGTTGTTTGCTTGTATTGTGTTGTATTCGCTGATACAGTGCTATATAACAAGTAAGCATGGACCAAACATGGCACACAATCAAATGAACAAGTTTTATCATATGTAAATTTCCATTCCCTGATCAATACAAAAAAGATACCAAAAAAACAAATAACACCATGACTCTAAAATAGCTATCAGTCGTCCTTCTTTCCAAATGGAATGTCATATTTGGCGATATATTATTCATTGTCACTCAATCAGATAAGACCAACAATACGCTGTTCAATCTTTCTGAGACATAATTAAGATACTTGTATTTGGTGTCTGTTACAGCTGGTGTTGTGACTTAGAGGCAATTTTACAATTCCCCGACACAACAATTCGAGGGTTCGAAATCTGCAGAACAGATTTGGAAGTAGATCGTCTTGCGTTAATTTCGATGGTACGAATGTCGGTCGCTTATAAGGCAATGACAAACTGCCGAACGTAAAAATTGTCAACTAATTCACAAACAGTAGGAGAATGATTGGGTTGATTTCCACGTCCTGTAAATGGCATGCAACTAACTTTAGTGTCTGATACTCGGAAACTAGTTCTGTGGCGAAGGATGCAGTTCGCAATCCCGCATACCCCGTTTGAAGCAGTTTGAAGCACAGCTGTCGATAATTTGGCAGCAGGCCGCTTTGTGTTGGTTTTTTCTACAAAGGTATGAGTGCCGGTCGTTCAAGAAGCAAGGGCAAACTGCTGAAAGTGAACTTGTCAAGAAATAACAAACAGTCAAAAATGCTGGGGTTGACTGCGACGTACTGTAAAGGATATGTAACTAATCTTTTTAACTGGGAAGTTTGTCCTACCACTAGGCTAGTCCATAGGGTGGTTTAAGACTGCACTCTGTCAGGATTTTCACCTCTGTCGTTGTTATGGCCTGGATGCCAAGTTCCCGGTGCTTTGTTTCATTATGCTTAATACTTTTCTTTCGCATGGGTCTGCGTTGTTCTACATGTGTGCAACCACTACAGCAGTGGTTCTCAACCGGTGGGGAATACCCCCCTAAGGGGGAATTTTAGGGTTTCCGGGGGGGGGGGGGGGGGAATTAAGATTATTTTAAGATCGCGTTAATACAAGAACCTATTACTTGATATTGTTTTTCCCTTCATACTGTACGGTTCTGTACGTCTCACCCTTCTAAAATTCATTTTTATAACGTAAGTAGACCCACAAATCACGTTTTATGTGGACGTCTAGACTTGTTTTAGTATGTGCTATTACATGTAGCTTCCATTATTACGTATACTGTGTAGGGGCGAGGGTGGGATTTTTAGGTAGGAAATACGAAAGGGGGCAATGATGTTCTGAAAATATGGTGAAGGGGGGCACGGGCCAAATTTTTAGATAGGGAATAAGAAAGAGGGGGAATGACGTTCTGAAAATATGGTGAAGGGGGGCACGAGCCAAATAAGGTTGAGAACCACTGCGCCACAGTGTCCTGTCCGTTGTTTGCATGTGGTTGTGTTTTCTCTTATTTTGCATGCTTGTGGGGGTCCGGTCGCATCCACACCCTTTGTTCCTCCCTCTCTTTAGCCGATTCAGTGCCAAAGAAAATGTAGGTTTGGGCTAAACAGGGTGCACAATCAAATGAACAAGTATTATAATGTAAATTCCCCGAGCTTTAAAATTGCGGAATATGTCGCAAAACAAATAACGCGATGATCCTAATGTGGCGATATCTCGTCCCTTTGTCTAAAAAGGAGGCCACATTTTTCGATATATTATTCTTCGGCACTTAATCAATTAAAAAGCTGTCTTACACTTCGCATGTGTTAACTGTTATCGATTTTTTTTTAAATGTTCCATTATTTTGACATTTACATGGACGGCGTTATAGGTCACGCTAACAGGCAAGGCACTTGATGATAAGCGTATATTGTTATTTGATGTGAAGGATATATACGTGTGTTATTTTTTCTCTAACATATACTTTTGATGTTTCAATGCCGCTGCTGCTGTTGATGCTGCTGTTTCTTCTTCTTCTTCTTCTTCTTCTTCTTCTTCTTCTTCTTCTTCTTCTTCTTCTTCTTCTTCTTCTTACTCCTCATCCACCTCTTCCTCCTTCTCCCCTCCTTCTCCTCAATTGCTTTCAGTATTTCTACTGGAGTGTAGGTCCATAACCACTCATGTCATTGTTGTGTAGACATGATCATAATTCGTTGAATGATGGCAGAATATTTCTACGGTACAAAACATGAACTCTCTTGGTGTAA
Organism: Cepaea hortensis; assembly: GCA_963921405.1. Lineage (NCBI taxonomy): Eukaryota > Metazoa > Mollusca > Gastropoda > Stylommatophora > Helicidae > Cepaea > Cepaea hortensis. The sequence continues at coordinate 73,330,176 of OY992876.1, forward strand.
CCAAAGACACACGACCCTGACCTTCTCAATGAGATCGATGGCGGCCTGCAAGTCCATGCCGAAGTCGATGAACTCCCAGTCGATGCCCTCCTTCTTGTACTCCTCTTGCTCCAGGATGAACATGTGATGGTTGAAGAACTGTTGCAGGCGCTCGTTGGTGTAGTTGATGCAGAGCTGCTCGAAACTGTTGAACTGTGGAGGTTGACAAAAGTAGCATGTCGTCATTCTCATGATTATAAACAAGGATTGGAAAAAAAAATAGAACAGTAATAGTCCTGGACAATGACAGAATAAAAAAAAAAAAGAAAGGTTACAACAAGATTCCTTCGTAAAAGAATCTCAAAAGAAATCATTTTGACAGTGACGAATATTTCATATTTTAAATGAGAAAATGAGGTGTTATATACTCACCCGGTTTTCAAGATATGGCAGAGATGGAATATGTGTGTCACTTCTAGCGCTAACTAACTGAACTCTGTAAAGATTGTATCTTGTATGAAATTCTGAGATGAGATGTAAGATGGGATGAGATGATGCTGATGATGATGAGGAGGAGGAGGGGGAATTAGAAGACAGAGGTCAAGGTGTAATAAACGAGGTAGAATTAAATAAAGTAAGATTAGGAGATGGGGGATTAAAAGAGAATTAGCGGTGGAGGTTGATGTGGATTTAAAAAGAAAAACAAAGGACCATGAGGATTATAAGATTAACGACGACTAGATGATGGAGAACGAGGAGAATTCGGAGTAGAGGGGCGTACATGATTAGAAGATGGGGGATCGTGAGAATTAAAATATGAAAGACCAGGAGGATTAGAAAATTAAGGAAGATGAGGATTAGGATACAAACGGCGAAGAGACGAAACACGATTAGAGGATGGGCGAAGAGGACGATTCGGAGATGAAAAATTAGGTTGATTAGAAGATTGATTACGAGAAATGGAAAATCAAGGGCGAGGAGAAATAGAAGATGGAGAACGAGAAGAATTAGAAGATGAAAGATAAGTAGGAATAGAAGATGGAGAACCAGGAGAATTATAAGATGAAAGACAGGGAGAAATAGAAGGCGGTGGACGATGAGAATTAGAAAATGAAAGACAATGAGGAATAGAAGACTGTGGACGATGAGAATTAGAAAATGAAAGACAGTGAGGACTAGAAGATGGTGGATGAGGAGAATTAGAAGATGACAGACAGAGAGGATTAGAAGATGGGGGTGAGGAGGCTTCAACGACGGAAGACGAGGATATCCAGTAAGATGAAGACGAGAATGTCCAGTAAGATGAAGACGAGGATGTCCAGTAAGATGAAAGACGATGATGTCCAGTGAGATAAAAGTCGAGGATGTCCAGTAAGATGAAAGTCAGGAATGTCCAATAAAATTAAGACGAGGATTTCCAGTATGATAAAAGACAATAATGTCCAGTAAGATGACGACAATGATGTCCAATAAGGTGAAGACTGCTGGTCCCAAGACACTCACATCGAAGATCTCAAAGCCGGCAATGTCCAGCACGCCAATGAAGAACTGCCTCTTGTTCTTGGTGTCCAGGGTCTTGTTGACACGCTTGACCAGCCAGCCGAACATGCGGTCATACACCGACTTGGCCAGGGCGGCCACAGAGTAGGTCACCTGGGATGGACAGAGCGTGGAGATGGTTGAGATGTAACGGAAACATGGAAGTGGTTGGCGTTATCTGGATTAAATCAGTTTTTGATGAAATACATAGCTTTATAACGATATAATATGTAATGAGATCATATTTAATGATATAATATTTAACGATGTAATATTTAACGATATATATGTAACGATACGATATTTAAGTACATATTTAATGATATAATATTGATATATATTATTTTAACGATATTATATTTAACGATATAATATTAACGATTTAATACTTAGCGATATAAAACTTAACGATGTAATATTTAACGATATATATTTAACGATTTATCGTTATTTACAGATATTATATTTAACGATATTATACTTAACGATGTTATACTTAATGATGTAATATTTAACGATATAATATTGAACGATATAAGGAAGATGAAGCCAGTTAATAATGTTCTCCTTAGGAATAAATGCCATACTCCTATAATGCTGGAAAATGTACAATACCTAGCTCGCATCATGACTGCATAGCAATGCCCAATGTAGAGTTAAGATGATCGATATAACATAACATAGAATAACATAGGGTAACATAACATGTTATAACATAACATAACATAATATAGTATAACAAAATATAGTATAACATAATTTAGTATAACATAACATAGCATAACAGAACATATCATAGCATAGTATAACATAGCATAGCATCGCATAGATTAGCATAAACTACGATAGAATAACATACCCTAGGATAACATAACACAACTAAAGTATTCTGTAAATCAAACTCATAATTTTAGATGAATTTACCTGGTTGAGGTTACGGCCTTGAGTCACGAACTCAGTTCCGACCTTGATCTTGGGTTTCAGAAGACCCTTAAGAAGGTCACCAGCGTTGATACCCAACAGGAAGGCGACCTTCTCTGCCTCTGTAAGGAGACAACATTTGTTAAATGAGACCACGTATATTGATGGGCACACGTAGAAGTACATGAAATAGATAGAGATCTGAGGACATTCTAGACTGTGTAAATATTCAACACAATGTTTCCTAATGTGAACTTGGGATAGTGAAGACACAAACAACAGGTAGAACAATGTATTGTTTGGTACATAGTAGAAGTTACTCAATATACAACAAAGCAAACAGTGAATGTTTCAAGATGAAATATACAGCATTCATATTCCCAGGGTAATGTCAGCTGGGACTCCTGATTTAGTAAATGTCAGTTTTTCATTACCATGGTAGACAGACAAACAAGGAAGCAGACAGGCAGGCAGGCAGGCAGGCTGACAGGCAAGCAGACGGGCAGACAGACATACAGGCAGGCAGGCAGGCAGACAGACGTACAAGCAGGCAGACAGGCAGACAGACAGACAGACACGGGTGTCATTAACTTATAAAGGTAGGGAGGCCTATATTTAAGGCCTATATTTAAGGCATATATTTCGACTCATATGCATGCAGAATGTCATCCGCTGGAAGGTGGCCAAGGGACACGAAAGATACATTCGGCATGGAAATGCATGAGACATAGAAACTGGTCAAGGGTTGGGTTGTGTTGGGAGCTATGTTGTGCAAATGACCTGCCAGGTGAGTATTTGCAATCAAAGATAGGGAGCACCTTTACCCCAGGACATGCTGGTGTGGTGGGAATCGAGCAGCAGGATATGTGGGCTGGGTCTGCCCCACTGGATGGGGTATTGCTGAATGGCAAGGCAGATGTGGTCAAAGCCCGTTAGGATCATGTGTATAATGTGGAATCACACATAAATCCTCATAGCCTAGAGAGAATGGGCTGCATTGGGGATCTGGCCGACAATCAATATTCCGAGGAAAGGCTATACGGACACATAATCAGATTGCAGCTAATACCAGTAGTATTTGGACTTTTCGCTGGCTATTGAAGATGAGGTCGGGGCCCAGATGGAAATGTCTCGAAAACTGTGATGTCGGTTCTTGATTCAGCATAACTCGTGATAGATTAACACTGAGCTACGGAGTTCGTGATTTGTGCGACGCTTTCGGCAGGTCGCCCGGTGGAAAGAGACCGAGCCATATGGGAGCAAACCCAGTGCAACGAAGTTGATTCTCTGACCTTAAATCCCAACCAAGCAAACATGTTTGAAAAGTCACTCACCAGCGGTTCCGTCAGCCTCGGCCTGCTCCTCGCGGGGCCTTTGCTTGAACTTCATCTCACCGAAGTGAACGACGGCTGCCGTGCATCGGTACAGGGAGGTCTTCTCTTCGGGCGTGAAGCCCAGCACGTCGAAGGCTTCCTGATGGTGACAGATTCAACATCATCATCAGCACCGCATCATGAGGGTTATACTGATAATTGTGGTAGCGCAGTGGTTGTTAAAATACTTTCCTGCAAGCTTTGTGGTCAGTTTTTTGTTCGAATATCCATTAAATGAGTCAGTGCCAAACAAAACGCAGGTTTGGACCAAACATGGTACACAATCAAATGAACAAGAATTATAATGTAAATTTTTGTTTTATGATTATTAAAATTGCGGAAGATATGGCGAAACAAAATAATTAATACGATGACCCTAGTATGGCGATATACCGTCCTTCTGTCCAAATGGGGAGGTCACATGTTTAACTAGACCTGGGTTGTCAGGTCTAGCCTGGCGTAACAGGGTACCAGACATTCCCTGGGATATAAAGGCGGCAGGTGGATATTGTCCACGTCACCCCTGGAATACTGATTGGTCATTAAAATATCATCATCATCAAGTGACATGCCGAAATGCGTGGGCGGTCAGGGTTCGCCCTCTCACGCGGTCACCAGAGTCTTCTCGAATCAGTTGTGTGCTCTTGTCCCGACTATGTCATACTGCCAAACCATCAAGGTATTTCTCCCTTTGTCTTCCTCTTGCTCTCTTCACATTAAGCTTGCCAGTTGTCACCAAATTGTCAAGTCCATTTCTTCTGATAACATGTCCCAGAAAAGTGTGACTATCCACGTCTAATTTCTCCAATCAGTCTCCGTTTATCATTTGTCTCTTGAACGACTGTCTCATTTTATTTTATGTCCATCCACAAGAACCCATTTGTCACATGACTAACTGTCTTATTTGATTTTCTGTCCATCCACAAGTACCCATTTGTCTATTGAAAGACTGTCTCATTTGATTTTCTGTGCGTCCATAAGATCCCATTTGTCTCTTAGAGAACTGTCTGATTTGATTTTCTATCCGTCCAGAAGAACCCATTTTTCTCTTGAAGGACTGTCTTATTTGATTTTCTGTCCGTCCATAAAAACTCATTTTTCTCTTGACGAACTGTCTCATTTGATTTTCTGTCCGTCCAAAAGAATCCTTTTTTCTCTTGACGGATTGCCTCATTTGATTTTCTGTCCGTCCAAAAGAACCCGTTTTTCTCTTGAAGAATTGTCTCATTTGGTTTTCTGTCGCTCCAGAAAAACCCATTTTCACGTCTGAATGTGTACTGGGTATATGGTGCCAGGCCCATGTGTTCATACACCAAACGGCAGTAGCTGGGTGATGCCGTCAGTAGCCCACCAACCACCTTTGCTTCCCCGAGCATTTCCTGGTAGCCATTTTGAGTCGACCTGGTTAGAACCCATTAGCCACTAGGTATGTGGGTGAGCGTCTGGCCTCTAGGCCACCGCTTCTTAAAATATGAAGCCAGTACCATATACCGACTACGTCACACGGCCTGGATAAAGCTCATTGACTGTCTGTGTATACTGACAGTGACAGTGAGGACAGTGATCAGGCTAATGTATCTCTCTCTCTCTCTCTCTTTCTCTCTCTCTCTCTCTCTCTCTCTCTCTCTCTCTCTCTCTCTCTCTCATTGTTGTTGCTATTGTTATTGTTGGTGTTGTCTTTTACGCATGCCGTTAGCCTTCGCAGAGAGAGGTTATTGAAGTCCCAACGCTTGTGACTAGCGCCTTTCCTCCATTTGCCTCCATGGTTCACGAGCAGTGTGTTTCTAGGATCTCATATAAACATAACCAAGAAACTTACATCTGTGATCTTCATCTCTTCATTGTCGTCAATACCGTCGACGATCAGGGATCCTTGGTTGATGAAGGCGTAAAGAGCGGGGTCGGCACTCAGCAGAAGTTTCTCTGTAGGGGTAGAGATAAGACAATCATAGATAAGAAAGCCTTAAATAGGGCACCCATAGATAGGCCAGCTTTAGATAAGACAGCCAAAGATAACACAGACATATATAGGACAACCATAGATACGGCAGATATAGATAAGACAGCCATAGATAAGACAGCCATAGATAAGACAACCATAGAAAAGACATCCATAAAAAAGACAGCCATAGATACGCAAACATAGATAAGACAGCCATAGATACGGCAGACATATGTAAGACAGTCACAGATGCGGCAAACATAGATAAGACAGCCAAAGATAACACAGACATTTATAGGACAATCAAAGATACGGCAGACATAGATAAGACAGCCATAGATACATCAGCCATAGATAAGACAGCCATAAATAAGACAGCCATAAATAAGGCAGACATAGATAAGACAGCCATAGATAAGACAGCCATAGAAAAGACATCCATAAATAAGACAGCCATAAATAAGGCAGACATAGATAAGACAGCCATAGATAAGACAGCCATAGAAAAGACATCCATAAATAAGACAGCCATAAATAAGGCAGACATAGATAAGACAGCCATAGATAAGACAGTCATAGAAAAGACATCGATAAATAAGACAGTCATAAATAAGGCAGACATAGATAAGACAGCCATAGATAAGACAGTCATAGAAAAGACATCCATAAATAAGACAGCCATAAATAAGGCAGACATAGATAAGACAGCCATAGATAAGACAATCATAGAAAAGACATCCATAAATAAGACAGCCATAAATAAGGCAGACATAGATAAGACAGCCATAGATAAGACAGTCATAGAAAAGACATCCATAAATAAGACAGCCATAAATAAGGCAGACATAGATAAGACAGCCATAGATAAGACAGTCATAGAAAAGACATCCATAAATAAGACAGCCATAAATAAGGCAGACATAGATAAGACACTCATAGATACGGCAGACATAAATAAGACAACCATAGATAAGACAGCCATAGATAAGACAGTCATTGACAGACGTAGAAAGGGCAACCATAGATAGGATAGACATACATACTACAGCCATAGATAAGACAGCTATAGATAGCTTAGTCATAGATAAGACAGCAATAGATAGCTTAGTCATAGATAAGACAGACGTAGAAAAGACAGCCATAGATATGTAGACATACATACTACAGCCATAGATAAGACAGCCATAGATAGCTTAGTCATAGATAAGACAGCTATAGTTAAGACAGCCATATATAAGACAAGCATAGATAGAACATGCCCTTGAGAGACAGACAGCACAATGGTGTAAACTATACACATAACACAAAGGCTGATGACATGGTAAATAATAACGTTATAAGGAATGATAACATAGATAATAATGACACGAGTACAGTTAAGACAGATACAAGTAAGACAGATAAAGATAAAACAGATCTATATAAGGCAGACATAAGTAAGACACGCCACAGAGCTACCGACGTCACACAGGTGTGCATAATACAAATATCACCAGTGAGGATAACACGATTACTGGTGGCACAAAATATAGACCCTGATGGTAGAAGTACAGTGAGCATGTACATAAACATTGTATAGACATCTTATGGACATCTTATAGACATCTTATGCATATCTTATAGCCATCTTATAGACACATTGTGAATATTTACCGGGCATACACACATACCGCATGGATATCTTATAGCGATCTTATAGACATAATATGAATATTTGCCGTGTATACACAGACACCTTATAGATATTATATTGACATCTTATGGATATCTTATAGGCATCTTATGCATATCTTATAGCCATCTTATAGACATCTTATGGACATCTTATAGACATCGTCTAGATGTTTTATAGATATCTTATAGACACCTTATAGACATCTTATGGACATCTTGTAGACATCTTATGGACATCTTGTAGAAATCTTATAGACATCTTATGACATCTTGTAGACATCTTATGGACATTTCCTAGACATCTTATGGACATGTTATGGGCATCTTATATACATCGTATAGACATTTTATAGACATCGTATAGATGTTGTATACACATCTTAAAGACATCTTATAGACAACTTATGGACATCTGATGGAGATATTATGAATACTCACCGTGCATACTTGCAAGGGCAGGCGACAGAAGTTGGTAGAAAATGTGGTAGTTACGCTCTACCGGCTGCTGGAAGGTGACTCGGGACTTCTCCAGGAGATCTGTCGATGATCAACATTAGAGGGAGATGTCATCAACATTACAAGGAGATGTCATCACCATTATAGGGAGATGTCGTCAACATTAGAGGGAAATGTCGTCAACATTAGAGGGAGATGTCTCAACATTGGAGGGAGATATCATCAACATTAGAGGGAGATGTCATCAACATTGAAGGGAGATATCATCAACATTAGAGGGAGATGTCATCAACATTGGAGGGAGATATCATCAACATTAGAGGGAGATCTCGTCAACATTAGAGGGAGATCTCGTCAACATTAGAGGGAGATGTCGTCAACATTAGAGGGAGATGTCGTCAACATTAGAGGGATATGTCGTCAACATTAGAAGGAGATGGTGTCAACATTAGAGGGATATGTCATCAACATTAGAAGGAGATGGTGTCAACATTAGAGGGCGATGTCAACAACATTAGAGGGAGATGTCATCAACAGTACTGGGAGATGTCGTCAACATTAAAGGGAGATGTCATCAACAGTACTGGGAGATGTCGTCAACATTAAAGGGAGATGTCATCAACAGTACTGGGAGATGTCAACATTAGAGGGAGATGTCATCAAGATTAGAGGGATATTTCTTCATCAACGACAGACAGACAGAGAGACAGACAGACAGACAGACAGACAGACATACAGACAGAAAGAAAGAAAGAAAGAAAGAAAGAAAGAAAGAAAGAAAGAAAGAAAGAAAGAAAGAACGAAACAAACAAACAAACAAACAAACAAAGAAACAAAGAAAGAAACAAAGAAACAAAGAAAGAAACAAAGAAAGAAAGAAAGATGTACGGCCAGACTGAAACCAAGAATTCCTGCATAAACCCACAAACAGAGAAACACGCCGAAAAATAAATTCATCGTACGATGACGGCGAATATACCATACCACACAATGAACTCATATCTCACCATCCAGATTCTATGAAACCCACACTGAACACTATTGTAAGAAAATGAACATTCCCTCCTGCCATCCAACACTTACAGGTCTCAATGTCAGCACCGGCAATCTTGCCTTGGGGTCCAAAGTGGATACGGATGAATTTACCCTGGAATCAGACAGTACACTGTTTTCATATCGGAACACAGACAATACACGTTGTTGTAAAGTCTGGCCGTTAATTAACAGAAACACGCGTATATACGTGAGTGTGGTGAATGTGTGTGTGTGTATGTGTGTGTGTGTGGTGAATGTGTGCTTGTGTGTCTGTCTGTGTGTGTGTGTGTAGTGCATGTATGTGTGTTATGTATGTTGGTGTGTGTGTGTGTGGTTTGTATTGTGTCGGGGTGTTTATCTGTGCCAGAGTGTGTGTATGTGTGTATGGTACGCGTGTGTATGTGTTTGGGGTGTGTTTGGTATATGTGTATGTGTGTGAGGGTGTATGTGTGTATGATGCGCGTGTGTATGTAATTGGTGGTGTGTGTGGTGCATATGTAAGTTTGTGAGAGTGTGTGTGTGTGGTACGCATGTGTATGTATTTGGGGTGTGTGTGGAATGTGTGTGAGAGTGTGTGTATAGTACCCGTGTGTATGTGTTTGGGGTAGGTGTGTATGCCTGTGTGGTGTGTGTGTGTGTGAGTGGTATGTGTGTGTGGTATGTGTGCCTGGTATGCGAACGGACAAACATACAGATGGAGGGACAGACAGATGGAGGGACAGACGGACTGAGGTACAGACAGATGGAGGGACAGACAGGTCGAGAGACAGACAGATGTTCTGTGATATAGACGATAGAACAGACAGACAGAAGCTGATATGGGCGGATAGACAGACAAGCAAGCAAAATAACAGATATATAAATATTGACGGACGGACAGACACACAGACAGAGAGACCGACAGGCAGGTAGGCAGCAGATAGAAAGACAGACATGAAAACGGACACGTAATCTAGACACGTATACAGGCAGACAGAAAAAGGGGTATGTGAACACAATGTGAGAAGAGAGACCTATAGACAGACATAGAGACATGTAGGCAGTGATACATAAGGACGCATAGATAAATAGATAGGCATGTATATAGACGGACAGAAAAAGGGGTATGTAGACACAAAGCAAGAAGACAGACATATATACAGAAAGAAAGACAGGCAGGCAGTTACACATGTGGACGAGCAGACAGACAGACATGTATAGAGGTAGACAGAAAGGTGTCTAGACAAAAGGTAAACAGACATGTGTTAACTAACACTTAATATAAATCTCGCATATATATAATGCAATTTGTCATGTAATGTTCTCGAAAGTATATTTCGTTAGATAAAGTTTGTTGCATATCCTTTACAGCAGTGGTTCTCAACCTTTTTTGGCCCATGCCCCCCTTTACCATATGTTCAGATGTTCAGAACGTCATTCCCCCCTCCCCCTTTCGAATTCCCCCTCCCCACTCTTACACAGTATACATAAAATTGAAAGCTAAATTTATTAACACATACTAGAACAAGTCTAGACATCTGCATAAAACGTGATTTGCGGGTCTACTTACATTATAAAACGAATTTCATTAGAGCGAGACGTACAGAACCGTACAATTTAGAGGGAAAAACAATATCAAGCAACTGGTTCTTGTATTAATGCGATCTTGAAATAATCTTAATCCCCCCCCCCACCCCGGAAACCCTTAAATTCCCCCCTCCGGGGGGGGGGATTCCCCACCGGTTGAGAACCACTGCTTTACAGGATGTAGCAGTCAACCCCAGCATTTTTGGCTGTTCGTGATTTCTGGGTAAGTTTACTTTCAGTAGTTTGCCATTGATTTCTGAACGACCGGCACCCATACCATTTCTTAAAAAAACAAACGCAAGGCGGTCTGCTGCCAAATCGTCCGCAGCTGTGTTTGGTATGTGGTTTGCGGGATTACGAACTGCGTCCGTAATACCTTCGCCACGGAGACGACTATTTCAAGATACCACGGCAAAATGAATGCCTGTATTATATGCATGGGGGTTGTTCAGCTGTCGTTTTAATATATTCATGTAGCTGCATTTCTTTTACATGACATTGCGTTCAACCCCAGCATGTAATGGAAGTTTGTGATTTTTCTCAGGCAATTTTACGTTCAGTAGTTTGCCATAGACTGCTGAACGCCCTATGCTCATACCTTTGTGAAAATCAACGCAAAGAGATCCATTCGTTACGGTGTACCCCAATGTAACTATTCTCATTATTTGGCCAAAGAATACCGTCTTTTTATTATAATCATTCATAATTTTCTTCTTCTTCTTCTTCTTCTTCTTCTTCTTCTTCTTCTTCTTCTTCTTCTTCTTCTTCTTCTTCTTCTTCTTCTTCTTCTTCTTCTTCTTCTGCTTCTTCTTCTCCTCCTCCTCCTCCTTCTTCTTCTTCTTCTTCTTCTTCTTCTTCTTCTTCTTCTTCTTCTTCTTCTTCTTCTTCTTCTTCTTCTTCTGCTTTTTCTTCTTCTTCTCCGACATTTCATACCGTGAAAATCAACGCAAAGTAGCCTACTTCCAAATCGTCCGCAGTTGATTGTTCAAACCTGTGACTCCGCACATCGGGGAATTATAAAACTACACGTCTCATTTTCCCCTGAAACCATTCCTGTTACTGTAGATCTAATATGCTGGCACCTAGCCGTCTTGACAGACGATAGTTTGTCAAATGAAGTTACACTTCCCAATAGCACAAATTCTGGGTTGAATTTAGAGACCACGTGATGTTGTAGATTCAATAAATACCTGGTAATATACTAATGTAATACTTACAAATTACACAGTGGTGGCATTACTTGTTTTAGCGCGTTGCCTTCAGCAAAATCCGGGGCCTAGTTAGCCTCATTAAAGTAGTGGAGAAGTTGCCTTCTGCTGTGAGCTTCGTGCAATACATCGGTCAGGCAGGAGGGCACATACGTTAAAGGTTTGCATCCAACAGGCTGGTGAATATATTCTGGTCTTAGGGGTTAGAGGGGTCGGGGAGGGGGAAAATGATTATTTCACAAGGATTCAAAGGGTGAAAAAGGATCCCATGGCGTGGTCTCTGCAGAGTATTCACGTATGGTCGGGGTGGGAGGGTGCATCCAGGAGTGAGGAACTTCAAAGATGAATACTGCATGTCATGGTTGGCCTGGGGTAGAGGGTTCATGGTTAGTGGCACTCGGGGGTGGATATGTGTCACGTGTGCATGGGTGGATTTTGTTTAATGTGGAATTTGAGGTTGTAAGTAAAGGAATGGATGACAGTTAGTTAACTTTTAGTATACTCAACGCTATGCTCCCGGAAATACCGGAAACCACTTCAGATGGTTGAAGTGGATTCCTTTTAGTGAAGGTGAAATAGATTCATCTTAATTTTCACCATCCTTCCCAAGCGCATTATGTCTAAATTAAGTTTACTCTTACAACTGTATGCACAAATGATGTGTCTTTATTTAGTGTTAAATTCACGCCCTAAAATAACTTTGAGATAAAATGCTATCCCGGTGCGTATACTAGAAGTTAACATTCACAATTAACAGAAATCAAGGTAAATTTCACAGGATAAATTCACAGGAAAATGGTAAAAATGGCAGGATGATATTGACAATGATTTATGAACTTTGACCACGGACAGAAAACACATAATGTGTTATTATAGTTATTTTTAGGACATCGTGAACAATCTACGCATAGTTAAATATTTACAATACGGATGGAGTTTGCTCTCCGGGGTTGGTTGCATTACGTGGGTATTGACACTGTCCTCCTAACCTCGTAATCACATCACTAGCTTATGATGAAGATATGGATTTTTCCCAAACTTTGGGGATGCATAAATGGGCTATGACCTATCGACTTGAAAGAGTAGTTAGTAAACATACTAGGCCAGCAGATAAGACGGTCTGGCAGAATCTTGGTGGTTATGTTATTATATGTGCCTGACTGTTTATGTTTCCAAATGCATCAGCGTCTGTCTTTCCTGCTCAGTTTCACATGCATAAAGTAAATGTCCTTATTCCACCGCATCTGCTCATCATTATTATCAAGTGCCTGGCCGGCTGGCGTTGGCGATCATGCTTCTCCGGCGGCATGAATTAATGCATGTCTTGGTTCCCGTCCGTGAAATGTCACAAGATTGTCAAGAATTTCCTCTCGCTGTCTTCCTCTATTTCTCTGCTGATATGCCTTATATATTTTGTCTTTTCCTTCTCATTTGTATTAGTGAATCTTAACTCCTGCAGCTGTCATTCCAGAGAGTGTCGCTGTCTTTCTCTATTTCTCTGCTGATATGCCTTATATATTTTGTCTTTTCCTTCTCATTTGTATTAGTGAATCTTAACTCCTGCAGCTGTCATTATTCCAGAGAGTGTCGCTGTCTTCCTCTATTTCTCTGCTGATGTGCCTTATATATTTTGTCTTTTCCTTCTCATTTGTATTAGTGAATCTTAACTCCTGCAGCTGTCATTATTCCAGAGAGTGTTGTGCCAAAAGAGTTAGAATACTATCATAAAAGGCAATAAACCTTTCAGGGAATGTAATATGCCTTCTTAACTATCTGCTTTCCAATAATGGGGTGTTATATAGTGTCTAAAGAGTTAATATATTTTCGCCACTGTATAATGTACGTTCTAAATTGTGCAATATATCTTCCAAATAGTGTAATATACGTTCCAGATGGTGCAGGATATCTTCCAGCTGGTGTAATATGCCTTCAAGACTGTGTAATATATATTTAACAGTGTGTATTATACGTACTAAAGAGTGTAATATATATTTAACATATGTAAGTATACCAAGTGGTTCCGTCGCCCAAATACTGATTGAGTGCATGGAGCGACACTGTGAGTTGTGGATTTTGTGTGGAGTGCTTTTACATATGTTCACGGTAGTTTGTATCGTGAACTGCATGTTCAGGAAAATGGCTGCCGGCAGGTTACTGAACTAACTGGGTTTGCCTTATAGAGTAATGTGTGGCTGCCGGTTAGCTGGTGACTGCCACTTCCATCGACGACGAACTGTATTCTTCGTGGCGGACTTGTGTCGCATTCTGGCAGCGGCATTATGCAAAATATACCTGTGCGGGCTGTTGGTTTGTGGAGACTCCTGTCTGTTCCACTTTTCACATGGTGCAGTGAGGAGCATTTTGTGTGATATTCCCTGGAACATGAACGGTGCATTATAGGGCGACCGTTTGCCGAGAAGTTGGAACCGCGACTAACTAACATACCAATGCATAATATATACCATAATTGTAAGGTATCTCTACATCCAAAGGGAAGGGGCGAGGATCATGAATGAATAAATGAATGCATGGATGAATGATTGAAAAATCTCTACTGGGAGACAGAAAGGAATTTCTTTGGTGAGTTAGAAATCTACTGTAGCTGTCGGGTTTTGAAATGAAAAAATCAATCTATGTTTCTCAAAAGATCAAGGTGGGAATAAGAGTTATCAGTCTTGGTAACGCTACATTATGGATAAAACATTATAAATACGTTACTACAAATGTAAATCAAAACAAAAAGTAACAATGTGAAGGAATTCAAAACAATCAAGTACACATTCCAGTAATTATCAAGTATGGTGGTAAAATGAAACTGTTAAATAAACACAGCCGTGGTCATATTGGCAAATATTACGTAGGTTATTGAAATTACTGGATTTGTGAAAAGTACAGGTGTAGATCTGGTCATGGCCGTCAAGTTTAAATATTGCAGGCCCGACACAAGATCTTTGAAATGTGTGCCTGCGTGTTTGACGTCAAGCTACAGGGGGTTAATAAATCGTTGATTGAATAATATAAAAGACGATGTCTTGTTTGCACTGGCATGTATGTGTGTAAGTGTTCTTCTTCTTCTACTTGTTCTTCTTCTTGTTCTTTATCTTTTCCTAGTGCTCTTGTTCTTGCTCTCATTCTTCTGTTTCTCCTTCTACTTGTTCTTCTTTTTATTTTTATTTTGCTTCTATTGCTACTACTACAACAACAACCACAACAACAACTACTTCTGCTGCTGATACTACTACTACTACTACTACTACTACTACTACTACTACTACTACTACTACTACTACTACTACTACTACTGCTACTACTACTACTACTACTACTACTACTACTAATAATAATAATAATAATAATAATAATAATAATAATAATTTTACTGTTACTACTACTACTACTACTAGTACTATTACTACTATTACTACTATTACTACTACTACTACTACTACTACTACTACTACTACTACTACTACAACCACTACTACCACCACTACTACTTTGCTTAATTTCGCGTGAAATCAGCTTATACCAATAATTGTGTTATATAGTGTTGTCTACTGATTCTAGATGCTTATGTTATGGTGTCATCTAACTGGTGTCCTACCTCGCTGTCTCTCTCCTTTGTTTTCCATACCTCCTAGGCAAGCTAAGTCTGTGTCTTCTTCTACCCATGATTCTCTATCCCGCCCCACCCCAACCCATCCTCTGGAGCACAGGCGCTGAACCATTCAGCCCCAAGTGATCTCTTTCAACTCCTCCCATCCCCCCCCCCCATTCTTAAGCAAGATATGTAACCATTTTTCTGCTGTTCTAATTACTTCACATGCGCAGCCCTCGCCTTGTTTTCATGTTAAAAACAAACAGGACCCTAAAACCCGTGACGTCAAACATTTAGGCAAAAAATGATTTGTTCCAGGCCTGTCGGGTTTAATTTAAACGGCCTTCTTGACGACATAACAACAACAGGAGGAAACGTATGGGAAAGTGGTTGAATTAGTAAAAGGATAATTGTCTCCATTTGAAAGAAAACAAAATCAGTTGGAATACAGAAGTGAGGAAAATACTGCAAAAAACACACACTGGTCTTCTGACGGGTGAAGACTGTTAACTGAAGCAATCGTCAAATGAGGTACTCACAAATCGAGACGAGTTGTTATTACGTGTGGTTTTGGCGTTACCGTAGGCTTCAAGAACCGGGTTGGCTTGAATGATTTGATCCTCTAGCGAGCCAATCTGTATCCGGATCGGTAGGTGCAGGATTCAAAGGGAAACAAATGAGCACGGGCATGGTAAACGGGTACAATCGAGCGGATATGTGAGAAGGAGATAAATTAGTAATGACGTAACAATTGAGAATGTGGACGTGGATGTGGCAAGGGAAAATTAGTAAATACAATTATTATAACTGAACTAAGGTGTTAAAAAACGAAAGGAGAGTACACATAATCATGGGAAATAAATAAAGATGGTATTTATTACCACGAAAATGTTAGCTGTGAAACACAAAAGGGAAATAACAATAATACCAACTGAAATAACAAGAGGAAGAAATTTATAGTAGACATAGTACAAAGAAGTAATATTATCTGACGTAAAAGTAGACGGTTATAGGCCTTCTCGTTTAGAACAAGGCACAGTAATGCGCAGAGATCTCGGCCTTTGAAACCGAGAAAACGAAATAAAACAGATGGTTGAAGACGAACCACATGCAAGAGGACCTCAGTAGATCATAAAGGGCCGAATGGTGAGACAAAGAAGCTTTTTAGAAATAACGAAGGGAAGAAAATATTAGCAAAGGGAAATAAGCAACCTTAACAATTACAAAGAATAGCAAAAGACAATAAGCGATCTTAAAAATTACAAAAGAATAGCAAACGGAAATAAACAGCATTGAAAATTACAAAATAATAGCAAAGGGAAATAAATAGTCTTGACATTTACAAACTGAAATAGATTGGTGGGGTTAGACAAAGGGAAATAATTATTGTGGACAGGATTACATGCATTCGTGTACGTGATGAACGTTTGGGACGTTTTAGTGGCGTTGTCAGATTAATCTTATAAATGGTAAGTAGGATGTTAGTTTTGATAATGTATTATTTTCATTGGAACTTAGGTGTGATTTTCGTCGGGGTATCAGAGGTGAAAACAAACGAGGGTATTCTATAGCACAACATATTGTAAGTTCGGGTCTGGGTGTTTTGTCACAAAATGTGGGTGTTTTGGGCGAGAGTTGGTGACATTGACAGCGTAAGGTATGTTGGTATGGAGGATAAGGAAGGATGTTTAACACAACTAACAAGGAATGTGGGTTTTGGAATGTGTATATACAATGGGTTCAGGGAATGTGTATAAGCAATGGGGTCAGGGAGAGTGTATATACAATGGGATAAAGGAATGTATATAGGCAATGTGTTTGACGGTATTATAAGGGTGTGGTGGAATGTAACCAGGATAAAGGGATGCTTTTAATAATTGGATTATTTTGTAATTTGTTATTGGTCAAGACAAAAAATTAGGTTGGGTTGTAAGGTAGAATATCCAATCAGGATGATTTGATGGTGGTAAAAATGTGTGGTTGGATAAGACAAAACGGACAGGATTGTGGTGTACGTGCAATATCCAGTTAAGATGTGGGGATAATATGGCTGGATAAAATGTGTGAGTGGATAAGATACAAGGAACTGGTGCATAAATATCCTAATAGAAGGTCAGGGTAGTCCGACTGAAGTAAATTGTCGGACTGGATAAGACAAAAATGAGGCGGGGTTAAAAGGAAATTGTATTATCCAATCAAGGGGTCAGGATAATCTGATTGGTCGACGGGCGAAACTACTTACGAATCTAGATGAATTGTTGTTACGTGTTGTCTTGGCGTTACCATAAGCCTCAAGTACAGGGTTAGCCTGTACGATTTGATCCTCAAGTGATCCTGATTTCTGCTTTCACGAACAGGCAAACGAAGGGCGGGGTTTGGACACGAAGGTGATAGACGTTGCAGTACAGGGTTTGGAGGGTGTGACAGATTGTTTGGGAAAGAAACGTTGTTTGATGTCAAATGTGGATTTTGTATTGTAAGTTCCGTAATGTAATTTGAAAGATAATTTGAATAGGTACCCACATTGTGTGTGTAATTGTAGTGTACATAAGCATGCATGTGTACCAATGTATGTATTTGTAAATTAGTTATGTGCGTTTCTTTCCAATATGGGGTTATTTAATATTATTTATTTATTTATTTATTTATTTATTTATTTATTTATTTATTTATTTATTTATTTATTTATAATAGTTTTAAGTTTATTGGTTTTCCAAAGTGGGAAACAAAGTAATGGAATAAATGTGATGGTTTTCCAAAGTGGGAAACAAATTAATGGAATAAATGTGATAGTTTTCCAAAGTGGGAAACAAATTAATTGAATGAAAGTGGTGTATTAAATTGAGTAAAATTAGATGTAGACAGCAAGAAGGAAGAACACATCGACAAAAATAGCAGGACGTCACGTGACACACACAGGAAAAAAAGACAAAAAATATATCATTATCAGTGTTAAATATCATATGATGCAATATTAATATGTGATAAAGCAATGATATTTTTAAAATAGCTGTTGTTATCTATATATAATTGTCTAAGAGGCATGACAAAAGCAAGGATGATATAAGTCAGCCAAAATCGATAATTGCTTCTCGTTAAATATAAAATAAATATAATGATATATAAATATTGAGCACAACCCACTACTGGCAACGCCGATCGCATTCTGGTATGAACCTAAGGCCTATCCACATCAATATGGAAGCACTGTACTCGAGTTTCGCCCTCGTTTGAGCTCGTCAGTAGTGCATATCCCTGACCGGATCCGGAAACAATCCCGGATCACGCGTGTGAAGCGGGTGTGTAACCACGCGGCACACACTGGACACACCAAATTATCACAACAGAATATCACAACGCTACCCATCGTAGGCTATGCTCAAGGCTATAATGATATAGTCATACAAAACACATACTGGCGTAAAGATGAGACATGTTTGACTTTTCCTATACATAAATCATTACATTATAACGTAAATAAACCAATGTAGGGGATGGACCCTTTAATGGCCCCATTTGCACGCCTTAAGGTAAGGTATATGGTGCTAGCCCCATGTTGTTTAATCAGCGCTCAGGGTGAGATATGATCAGTGTCACGCCGGACGCCTTGACTTCTAGAGACATTTCCTGGTACACATTTAGGCTGGGTCGACCCGTGAGCCTAGATCAAGTGTACAAATCCACCTTGATAGAAACTAGGCCCCATGGCCTCTGGGTCGGTGGGCCACCTTGCTAGGCACTGCGCCACCTCGAATGGTGACCTTTCATTCTGAAGAATAACTCTGGGATCTTTTCAAATTGTTGTCTTGATTACCAGCACTCTTTCAATGATTCCTAAACTCTTGTTGATTCCCAGAACTGTTCTATTGATGATAGAACTATTTTGTTGTTTCCGTAACTCTTCTGTTGATCCGGGAACTATTTTGTTGATCCCAGAATTTGTTTTTGTTTTTTTTTTAAATCCCAGAACAGATTAGTTGTTGTTTTTTTTGTATTCTCAGAATTTTTTTTTTAAACCCAGAACTGATTTTTTTTTTAAATTACAGAACTGCTTTGTTAATTCCAGAACTCTTTTGTTAATCCCAAAAGTATTCTGAATATCTTTTTGTTTTTGTTTGCTCTCGATCTTTTTGAAATCAACCGTAGTCGATACACACTACTTCTTAGTAGCACTGGACTGAATTTTGCGTGTGGATTAGCTTTCCCTATTACCAGTGTCCCTCACCATCAGGCGATCTCAGAGATACTTGTAAATAACGTCCTCAAGTCAAGAAAGAAAAATCAACATTTTAGTCCAACTAACCGGTGTAGGGGATGGACCCCTTACCTCGGCATCAGCACATCGGAGATTTAAGAACGTGCGTTTTTATACATTCGACCATACTGACCTCCATTGTATGGAATCTCCGTGGCGATGTGGTCAAACCGTTTGACTCGGGCTCCGAAGGTTGTGGGTTCGATTCCGGGCCGCATCCTTCGGTTCACGAGTGAATTTTTTCGGAGACTAATGTAGGTCGTCGCTGGAGCTACGCAGTTCATGCTTTGTGTGACGCTTTCCGCGCTTCGGAAAGAGACCGAGCCATGTGGGATTAAAAACCCGGTACAATGAAGTCGACCCTGTCGACTTTTAAGCGACTTCTTTGTAAGCGGCCTCCATTTTGAATATGAATGAGAATATGATCAGTACTTTAGACAGCTACAAACCTTTGTTTTGACAAACCAGACGGCTGACAGCTATACAACCGTTGTCTTGCATGATACTAAATGAAGGCTCTCATTTATATCAAACAGGGATCACCTTGGCCAAGTGGTTAACCCGACTGCCTCGCACTCCGAAAGGTAGTGGTTCGATTCCGGACTCCGTCATTCGGGTGATGAGTGCAATGCTCTCATAGACTCTTGGGAGTCGTCGCTGGCCTCGGTCTTCTGAAGCAACTCTGCTGATGATATCCCTCTATGCAAATGCCTCAGTACATCCAGCATCACTTCTTTTGGTCTGCCTCTGCTTCTGTTCCGATTAATCTTTCCAGTTGTCACGATGTTCTCCAATGCGTCTCTTCTCAACACACGACCAAAAGAAGTCTTTCGTTTGGTACTTACAGTTTTATATAATGTTTCTTCTTCTTCTTCTTCTTCTTCTTCTTCTTCTTCTTCTTCTTCTTCTTCTTCTCTTCTTCTTCTTCCCGCTTTTCTCCATTAAGGCATTTCCCTCAACCAGCTAACCCCAAGATCTCCTATCCAATACAGATGCCCATGTACTCCCCACATTGCACATTTATGTTTCTACTTCTCTTTTTCGTGAGTTTCTAGGTCTTGCTCCGTGTATTTTGCCTTGTGGATTCCACACAAAGGCTTCTCTCCTTTGCCTCTGTACACAATGTGCAAGTTTCATTTGTCTCTTCCATGCAATCGCTGTTAGTTGCTCAGACTGTGAAAGCTGTGAATAAATAAACACGTAGTCTGTATTTTACCTCAATCTGTTGAGAAAAGTATGAATTATGACGGAGATCGAACCCACCTTCTTGGCTTCGGCATCTTCATCTTTCTGCTTCTGGCCAGCAGCGACGTTAGCGAAGTACATGATTACTTTCTTCGTGTTTTCCGTCTTTCCGGCTCCTGACTCACCGCTGGGAAGCAAAGGAGGTGAAGAGGTCACTAAATAATGTCTAACAGAGGCAAACATGGGGCAATGAACGAGGAATCACTAAATATTGTATAGCATGGCAAAACATAGTGCAATGAACAAGGAATCATTGTGTGTGTAACAGAGTAAAACGTGATGCAATGAACAAAGAATAACTGACTATAAACATTAAATTTAAAAAAACGAGATGCGGTGTAATGAACAGACATGCAATAATCTATATATTACGAAGTATAATGTAATATGACTGGCACCTTGCTGTCTTGACACTGTGCTTCAAAGAAAAACAGCATAACTGCATCCCATGGCGGGAACTAGGGATGAAGTTATACCTCTCCACAGCACAAAGCCTGGGATGAACTGTAAAGATCATGTGTTGCACATGCAGCATGATCCCTCTCTCAACCTGCCTAGCTGGCTGGCTGGATGGCTGGTGTGTTAGTTGATTGGTTGGTTCTATACTAATCGGCCTTCCAAACAATTTTGTATAAAGTTAAGATAATACACGACATTCTTTTCATCCGCTTGTCGCTCTGTTGCCATAGGGAATGTGTAGCAGACCTAGCCTTTCCCTCTCCAAGCTAAAAAAATGGTGTTAGTTAAATCATGTGAGGTCGTGTGTTTCAGTGTTTCTAGTCTTCTTACATGACCTAATCGGTGGTCCATACAATTCTGTGTATAGTTAAGATAAGTAATAAACAATATTTATTTCTTCTGCTTTACAGTTAGCACTCACGTGATCAACATGGACTGGTTTTCGCGATCTGTGGATAAAATACGGAAGGTAAATTAACATCAGTAGTAAAATTTACAATTTACATTTTATGGAAATTCTTAATTTGCTTTGGGATAGGTTGCTTTAGTTTGATTTGGTTTGGTTTGGAATGGGTTGGTTTGCGTTGGTTCCGTTTCGTTTCGCTTGGGTTCGGTTGGTTTGGTTTGGTTTGGGGTGGGTGGTTTGGTTTGGGTTGGTGTGGGTGGTTTGGTTTAGATTGGTTTGGGCTGGGTGGTTTGGGTTGGGTTGGGTCGGTTTAAGTTGGTTTGAATTGATTTGATTTGGTTTGGTTTGGTTTTGTTTGATTTGATTTGATTTTGCATTGGATTGGTTTGATTTAGTTTGGGTTTCTTTGGGTTGGATAGGTATGCTATGGTATCTTTGATTTGGTTTTGTTTGGGTTTGCTGTGTGTTTCTTTGGTTTTAGTTTCGCTGACTTGGTTTGGTTTGGTCAGGTTTGGGTGAGTTGGTTTAGTAACAGTGAAATGAAACCTTACGAGCCTATACAGAGATAGAAGATAATAGGAAGAAGATATCAATCTAGAGACTTGGTCAAAAATATCAATAGAAAGGATCTCACCAACATTAAAGATCAAATAAACATATGTTTATCAAATAAAATTACGTTGAGAAACTTCTGAACATACCAGAAGTGGAGCTAGATAACAACTATGAGAAACCACCTACAGAAGAAATTAGAAAAATCTATCAAACTCCTTACAGATGGAAAGGATGCTTATCCATACGGTGTGCCAGCAGAAGCAATTAAAGCCAATATAAATACGTCAACTGAATTGAACGGTGAAAACACAGAGATAAATAACATAGTGACTTGAGCAAAAGGCATAATCAGAACAAAAGCACGAACATGATGTAAGGCTAGTATAATCATGTGAGATAGCGAACCATGGCCGTCCACGGCATAACATATGATGATGATGATGAAGATGAGGAAGATAACAATCGTCTACAGTGGAAATCCTACACGATACCGGTTGATTCTTGAGTGGACAGGTTAGATTGTTATTACATTAGATTCTTCTTTGTCTTTTATCCTATATCCTCCTGTGGAACACAGACGTTCAAACAACTGACTCCAAACCCTTCACTCCTATCTTCAGCTTTCCTATGCAGCTCTGTCCATACCCTCCCTATATTGTTCATTTCTATTTAACCTTCACTTTTCCACGAGTTTTTATGTCTTCCCTAAAGGCTTTTGCCCTGTGGGTTCAGACTAAGAATTTTCTAGATATACTATTCTCGGAAACACAGCTGCGACCGATTTGGTAGCAGACCGCGTTGCGCTGTGTTTTAACGTGTTGGTATAGGAGGCGGTCGTTCAGAAAGCAATGTCAAGCAACTGAAAGTAAACTTGCCAAGACATCAACAACAGCAGTAAAATGCCAATCCAGCGTTCTTTCTTCACCTCTTGGTAAGAGTTTAGCGCTCTCCGTGAGCTCCAAATTGGTAATTCTGTTATACCATTTTATTTCTTCTATTTTGCGTAAGTACCTATTAGTGAATGTCTAATAAATGAGATTATCTCCCCTATACATTAACAGATTCAGTGCCAAACAAAAAAGTAGGTTTCTACCAAACAAAAATGGATGGCGGGAAATGAGTAGTAGTAGTAGTAGTAGTATAGTAGTAGTAGTAGTAGTAGTAGTAGTAGTAGTAGTAGTAGTAGTAGTAGTAGTAGTAGTAGTAGTAGTAGTAGTAGTAGTAGTAGTAGTAGGAGGAGGAGGAGGAGGAGGAGGAGGAGGAGGAGGAGGAGGAGGAGGAGGAGGAGGAGGAGGAGGAGGAGGAGGAGGAGGAGGAGGAGGAGGAGGAGGAGGAGGAGGAGGAGGAGGAGGAGGAGGAGGAGGAGGAGGAGGAGGAGGAGGAGGAGGAGGAGGAGGAGGAGGAGGAGGAGGAGGAGGAGGAGGAGGAGGAGGAGGAGGAGGAGGAGGAGGAGGAGGAGGAGGAGGAGGAGGAGGAGGAGGAGGAGGAGGAGGAGGAGGAGGAGGAGGAGGAGGAGGAGGAGGAGGAGGAGGAGGAGGAGGAGGAGGAGGAGGAGGAGGAGGAGGAGGAGGAGGAGGAGGAGGAGGAGGAGGAGGAGGAGGAGGAGGAGGAGGAGGAGGAGGAGGAGGAGGAGGAGGAGGAGGAGGAGGAGGAGGAGGAGGAGGAGGAGGAGGAGGAGGAGGAGGAGGAGGAGGAGGAGGAGGAGGAGGAGGAGGAGGAGGAGGAGGAGGAGGAGGAGGAGGAGGAGGAGGAGGAGGAGGAGGAGGAGGAGGAGGAGGAGGAGGAGGAGGAGGAGGAGGAGGAGGAGGAGGAGGAGGAGGAGGAGGAGGAGGAGGAGGAGGAGGAGGAGGAGGAGGAGGAGGAGGAGGAGGAGGAGGAGGAGGAGGAGGAGGAGGAGGAGGAGGAGGAGTAGTAGTAGTAGTAGTAGTAGTAGTAGTAGTAGTAGTAGTAGTTAGTAGTAGTAGTAGTAGTAGTAGTAGTAGTAGTAGTAGTAGTAGTAGTAGTAGTAGTAGTAGTAGTAGTAGTAGTAGTAGTAGTAGTAGTAGTAGTAGTAGTAGTAGTAGTAGTAGTAGTAGTAGTAGTAGTAGTAGTAGTAGTAGTAGTAGTAGTAGTAGTAGTAGTAGTAGTAGTAGTAGTAGTAGTAGTAGTAGTAGTAGTAGTAGTAGTAGTAGTAGTAGTAGTAGTAGTAGTAGTAGTAGTAGTAGTAGTAGTAGTAGTAGTAGTAGTAGTAGTAGTAGTAGTAGTAGTAGTAGTAGTAGTAGTAGTAGTAGTAGTAGTAGTAGTAGTAGTAGTAGTAGTAGTAGTAGTAGTAGTAGTAGTAGTAGTATGCCACAGTCATGACTTTAAAATGGTTAATATGGCAGCAGATATGAATCGTCTGCTGCGTTCATACGGAATGTTTTCTTGTTGGACGTAATTGCGCTGTGCCTGTTTACTGCAGAGTTGCTATATTTGCACCTTTCGGCGGACACATCCGACTTCTTCAGGCATTTTTTGACCGGGTTAACCTTCCCGGGAGACATGTATCATATATCATATTAAAGGAGGTTGCAAATTGAAAGTTTTTCTATACAAGCCCATAGCAGATACTGGAAGAATCTTAAGACGATTTATCATCCCATGGCAATTAATCAGCTTATGACGTCAGAGTTGACCTCTGGTGGTTGTTCTACTCACCCTGCAACATGTTCTGGTAGGCGTTGTCAGAGACGGAGAAAAGATGAGGGGGCATCTCAGCCTTCCTCTTGCCCCTGTAGCAGTTGATAATCTTCTGGGTGTAGATGGGCAGGCGCCGGTAGGGGTTGACAGCCACGCAGAACAAGCCGGAGTAGGTCTGTGACAGAGAATGTGTTCATTAGCATCATTACTGTCATTATCATCATTACTGTCATTATTATCATTACTGTTATTGTCATCATTACTGTCATTGTCATCATTACTGTCATTATCATCATTACTGTGATAATCATCATTACTGTCATTAAAATCATTACTGTCATTAGCATCATTACTGTCATTAGCATCATTACTGTGATAATCATCATTACTGTCATTAAAATCATTACTGTCATTAGCATCATTACTGTCATTAGCATCATTACTGTCATTATAATCATTATTATTATTGTCATCATTTCCATTACCATCATCATAATAATAATCGCATACGTTAGTCTCAACTGTTTTCCTTTCTCTGTTCGCTCGTCTTGAACTCGATTGTAGTCCATGATGGACTGATATTTGCGCGCAGGTTAACTTTCCACACCTTCCCCATCACTAGTTTCCCTCCATAGTATTTATATCTGTTTGTTCGTCTGTAGGTCTATCTGTTTAATATGTTTATCTCTCTGTCTGTTGTGTGTGAGTGTCTCTCTCTGTTTCTCTCTCTCTCTCTCTCTATATATGTATATATATATATATATATATATATATATATATATATATATATATATATATATATATATAACAGCAATCAATTAATATCCCGCTATACTATATTAAATCAAATCTCGTTCTAAAACCAGGTAACAGTCAAATATATGACTGAGCTACTGAATAACAGTAGACTGCACTACCTGCTTTCTCTTAGCGCCGAATGTTGGGCGGGGCTCACCAAACCCGACACGCCACATTGTGCCAACAATTTCGAGAGCAACAAGGAGGGTTCAAGCCTTACCCTAGTTCGAGTAAATGAAAACTAAAGACTAAATGTCCAGGCAGGGCACACCAGACCCTGAGCTTAGTCGGCAATTGGTCTAGGATCGAAGCTATGACAGGCGGATAGTTGAGTCATTGCTTAGCTGATCCGGCAGCTTCCGCAGCTTATCTTGTTTCAAGTGTATTGGTGTTACGTTTTCTTTGGAGTAAACTAGACCGACCGAGAGAGAGATCATGCTACATGGGCAACACAGGGTCTCTAAATTCAGCCCAGGCTTTGTGCTATGGAGAGGTTTAACTCCATTTTACAAACTACCGTCTATCAAAACGGCCAGGTTCCAGTCTTATATCTCACTGCACGGTAACTTGTTAATGACAACTCTTTTCTTCCTACCAATTTTATCCCCCCCCTCCCCCCCCCCCCTTTTTCAGATGTGACTTAAAGTATGGGACTAGATGATAATGGAGCAGAGATGGCGCAGTAACCAGCACTCCCGACTGCTAGCCAGGTGGTCAAATGAACGACTCCCCATCGACGTGGGGAATTTCTTTATCGACATAAGCTCTTAAAACAACGCAGCCTAAAATGAGCGCCGGGAAATTTTCAGGAACATTCAGACGGGCGGTGTGATATTTCCAGCATCACCTGTCGTGTACAAATTGGTCTAAAAATATAGGGTTGTTATCAAATACCCAGAATGCCTTATGGTGCTAAAAGGGGTCCTTTTCTTACTTCTCTTACTTACTTGGCTGAGTGATCTCGAGGTAAGGTGTCAGCCTCGAGTGCTGGAGGTCCCGGGTTCAAGCCCCGGTGAGGGCCGGTATTTTTTCACGTGGACTTCTAGTAACAAAATTTCACCTGGTATCTGGGTAGTGAGGTCGGACGCCCGTGTGTTAGTTAATTAGTTAGTCGTGGTTCTAACTTCACGGCAACGGATCGTCCCCATATTGCTCCGTTCTTATACCAGTGAATATCACACACAATCCTCCTCACTGCCCTATGTGAACAATGGAATAGACAGGAGTATCGGCGAGCCAACATGCCAGAATGCCAATACAAAGGTCCTCCATGAAAAATACAGTTCATCATAGATGGAAACGGCCCGTGTGTATTGTTGCGCACGTAAAGCATCCCATGGTAGATGGAAATCGAAAAAGAGTAGCCTAACGGCGCTGCCCGGGCAAAATTTCGAGTTAAAAATCTACCCAAAGTATTTCAGGATCCTCGCCGGTGCTACGGAGCTCGTGCACTGAGCTGAGATTTTTCGGACTCCGGCTTGAGTTAGGAGTAGAACGGAGCACTTATGGGTTACACCTGTGTGTCGTGATACTGACCACTCTTACTTACTTCCCTTACTCACTTCTCTTACTACAAATGTGATGAAGATTAGCACTTTGGTATACATTATAAGTAAGATTAATTATTTAATAATAACTGTACTTGTCATCCCAGCAATACGAAATGCTTTCTCTTATTTTTTAACATTTGGTTAGAACATACTAGAGAAATCTGACTTCCTCAGTAAGCATGCCAGTGTAGATTAAGCCCAGTTGGAAGGTATGGACTTCTGATTGTCTATATTGATTGTGCCTCCTTGATTATCTATTATGAGGTATGGAGAGCTGAGGACTTTGACGCCAGTGAATCCACTTCATTGTCCAGAACGAGAGATCCGCGCGTAAGAAATGTCACGGCCAGACACGAGAGGCACATCGGGAGAACGAGAGCCCTCGTCAACCCAGAACACATAACGGGCACTATTATCCACTGGACACTGGTGCATATGTTGCGTGAGAATCTGAGCACCTATTTACGTGACCGGAATGTGGGGATGATACTCCAACAGATAATTGACTAACTACCTAACTAATAAACTAACCAACTGTGACGAAACCATCTGCAACTAACGATGGCGAAGGACACCGGTAATAGGGAAAGATAATCCACACGCAAAATTCAATCCAGTGCTACTAGAAGAAGTGTGTATGACTATGCTTGAGTTCAAAGAGAGCGAGCGCCAACGACATGGCTGATTTAGTTGTTCTAGAACTTCAGACTCCAGAAAGTAAACGTGCAAAGTAAATCAGAAATAGTCAAATAATGCTAGGATTGACTGCGACGTCCTGAAGAGAACTTGCAACAAACATGTGTCAGGGACTTACGTAGATGAGACCGGCGGAGTAACGGCTCTTCAAGTTGTGGAGCACGGATGCCTCGTTCAAGTAGGTCATGTTGGCCATATCATCGATCTTCTCGTACTTGGGCGGGTTCATCTGTTGGACGTCATCTTTCTTGACTGTCCTGGTCTGTGGGAGTAGTGGGGATTTGGGTTAATGGGTCAAGGAAAGTATAGTTATATTAACTATAACTGTAATAGTACTAGTTGTCGTCGTCGTCGTAGTAGTAGTAGTAGTAGTAGTAGTAGTAGTAGTAGTAGTAGTAGTAGTAGTAGTAGTAGTAGTAGTAGTAGTAGTGGTGGTGGTGGTGTTAGTGGTGGTAGTGGTGTGGTGGTGGTAATTGTTGTTGTTTTTGTTGTTGTTGTTATTGTTGTTGTTGTTGTAGTAGTAGTAGTAGTAGTAGTAGTAGTAGTAGTAGTAGTAGTAGTAGTAGTAGTAGTAGTAGTAGTAGTAGTGGTGGTGGTGGTGGTGGTTATGGTGGTGGTGGTGGTGGTGGTGGTGGTAGTAGTGGTTGTTGTGGTAGCGGTGTTAGTGGTGGTAGATGTTGTTGGTGTCGTTGTTTTCGTTGTTGTTGTTGTTGAATTTGTTGTTATCGTCGTCGAAGTAGTAGTAGTAGTAGTAGTAGTAGTAGTAGTAGTAGTAGTAGTAGTAGTAGTAGTAGTAGTAGTAGTAGTAGTAGTAGTAGCAGCAGCAGCAGCAGCAGCAGCTGTAGTAGTAGTAGTAGTAGTAGTAGTAGTAGTAGTAGTAGTAGTAGTAGTAGTAGTAGTAGTAGTAGTAGCAGCAGCAGCAGCAGCTGTAGTAGTAGTAGTAGTAGTAGTAGTAGTAGTAGTAGTAGTAGTAGTAGTAGTAGTAGTAGTAGTAGTAGTAGTAGTAGTAGTAGTAGTAGTAGTGTTGTTGTTGTTGTTGTTGTTGTTGTTGTTGTTGTCGTTGTTGTCGTTGTTGTTGTTGTTGTTTTAGGAACTACGATAAATAGCACAGTAAGAATTTCACTACTGTAGTATATAAATAACTGAAATGTTATAATTTCAAATTTCGTACTTTGTGAAATAGCAAAACAGAAGTGAACGTTCATAATCTGAATGAACAAAACATACTGTATACCATTATTATAACCAAGAAATGTTGAACAGGATATCCATGGGTAATTTAAACTACATGCTCCCTCACAATCTAATAGAATACCTCCAAAAACAAGTAAAGATCGTCAAGGACTTAGGAAGCAAATATCATTAAATGGCAAATCATAAGGCGAGATCGAGAAAGATGCAATAAGGCAAACCAAAACATTGGACAACTGGCACCAATACTAAAGAACAAACACGTATCATTAGATACTTAATTTTTTTTAAAGCACTCTACAACAAAATCTTTCCACTAAATTTATACTGCCAATGCTAAACATGAACAATGGCAGAAAAAGAGAAATGTAAAATTGTGACAACAGAAATGAGATTCCTGAGAAGACTATTCAAGTATCAAGAAGAGAGAAAACCAGAAATGATGAAATCAGGACTGAAGTGAGGTTAATAGCAGCGCTAGATTTCATTAGAAAACAGCAAGTGAAATTGTTCGGCCACATATCTAGGCTGCCGTCTAACAGTATACTACAACAAGCAATGGTGTACAGATCAAATGGAACCAGAAGCAAAGGCCGACCATGTAAACAATGGACAGGGGGAATAACAGAGTACATGGGAATCTCGATATATGAAGCCTTTAAATGGGCACTCTCTGGCTGCTTATGCTTCACCTCGACACCGTAAGGTACAAGAGGAACAAGATGAGAAGATGTTCCCTTACCTCTGCAGAGGTGGCTAGCTTGACGGTGATCTCTTCTCCCTTGGAGCTCTGGATCTCAGCAGCCAAATAGCCCTCCTTATGATCGGGGATCCAACAAGCCTTCTTGCCATCAAAGGTCTGGGTTTGCTCCTTCATGAGCTTCTTCCTGTCGACCACCAGGAACTGGAAGTCGGGGTCATTGACATCTAGGCCCGACATGGTTGCTGATGTTGTTGTTGCTGGGGTGTCTGGACTGTAAGCACCTGCACGGCAAGGTCTCTCGGAACTGCGAAAATACTTCTAACTCTCAGAGACTTCAGCCTGCGGACTGGTAGATTGTCTGCCCCTGCTTGAGAACAGCCTGTAGGAGAGAGACAATGAGATGGCAAATATATAAAATATGTAACAATTAGA
Organism: Cepaea hortensis; assembly: GCA_963921405.1. NCBI lineage: Eukaryota > Metazoa > Mollusca > Gastropoda > Stylommatophora > Helicidae > Cepaea > Cepaea hortensis. The sequence goes on from OY992876.1 coordinate 73,360,415, forward strand.
AATATAATTGTTGTTTGCTGTAGGGTTAGGTGAGTAGTAGAGGATCGGAGGGTGTAGACTTGGTTGAGAGTCTAAGCTCTATTGGAGGTCACCATACTGAGCAGGGAGAAAGAAAAGGAAAAGAGGACAGGAGGAGGAAGCAGAAGAAGAAGAAGAGGGGAATGAGTCGGAGCAGGATGTTTAGAAGCAGGAGCAGGAGAGGATGACAATAAGGAGAAGGTGTATGTGAGGAGGAAAAAATGGAGGTGGAGGAGGAGAAGGAGAGAAGAAGAAATTCGTGATATTCCAAGACTTTTTCTATGACATTTAAGTTGTTTTTTTTGTTTTTTTAACTCCGGTTTTCTAATTGAAAAATAAGAAAATATTGCTGACGAAGGCTTTGGCCGAAACGTCCATTGTGTTATTTGTGATCATGTTCTAGTAAAGATTACCGTTTCTACTTCTGTGTTAATGAAATTGTCCACGGATCCCATCCCTGTGATTCCTCGGCAAAGATGCTGTAAGCATTGCTATGTGTATTACTATTTGTCTACAGGTGTTGTGCGAAAGGTTGCATTGTCAATGTCAACCTGTTTCTAATATTTTAACCAGTCCTCTGATGTTAACTGATGTTAACACTGATGTTAACTGATTCAATGCCAACCAAAAGAGTAGGTTTTGACCAAACATTGGGCACATTCACAGGAATAAGGATTATAATGTAAATGTCCATTTACTGAGCATTAAAATTGAGAAAGTACCTGGAAACGAAACAAATAACACGATGACATTGGTACGGCGATATAACGCCCGTCTGTCTACATGATAAGTCACCAATGGTGATATTATTCTTCGGCACTGAATCGGATAATTATTGAGTCACGACATTCAAAATTAAGAGCATTTTTTTTTTTAAATCGTTGATTGTATTGTTTTGTTGATTATGATTTTCTCTTACTGAGGTTTTTGAATGGTCAAGATCATATTCCAGAAAATGCAAAATTCTAGTCATTTTTCACACAATCAAGCAATTCTCTTTTCTTTTCTTTTTTTTTTTGTCTTCGCTCGTTTTGAACTCATGCGTAATTACTACTTCGAGTGCACTGGACTGATTTGTACGTGTGGATTAGCTTTCCCTATTACCAGTGTCTCCCGCCATCAGGCTAATCCACCCGTCTTACTGATTAATAATTAGAGTTCAACCAAATGCTAATTATAGATAATAAAGTGCTATTTATAGTTTATAGGTACTATATATAGACAAGCAATTGCTACATGTGGTTTATCAAATGTTGTATATAGGTAATAAATTGCTATTTGTAGTTCATCAAGTGCTATATATAGATAATTTATGTTTATACTTTATCAAATTGTGTACATAACTAATCAATTTATATTTTAACAAGTGCTTCATATAGTTAAGGGAGCCCCTGCGGTATAGTGGCTAGACTCTCAGTGGTTTACAATTCGAATCCCCTTCCAGTTGGATTTTTTTTTTTTTTTAATTGACCTGGGCTACCAGGTCTTAAGAGGACACCAGAAACTGTTTTGGGACGTAAAGGCGGCCGACTTGAAACTATCCACGGCACCCACCGACTGCCAGTTGGTCTGTAAACAATATGGGTATAGTACCATATACCTAATGTGCATTCAGGCGTGTAAAATGGTGTTTTAATTATTTTATTTACTTACAGCAGTAATCCGGTCTATTCATTTTGATAAAGTCTTCGTCTCTTTTACTGGCTACAATTTTTAAGTGACTGCGACGTCCTGTAACTAACTAACTAACTATTGCTTCAATAAGTCTGCAGAAACATAGTGGTTAGTAAGCTTGTCTGGCCAGACAGTGGTCTGGGGTTCAATCCCCTCATAGGCCAGATTATTTTCCCGAACAGTGCGGCCCTGAGGGTCTAACCACCCTCATAAAAATGGGTACCCCACAACTGTTTAAATTCTGCTGGGAATTAGCTGGGAATAAGGGGTAGCAAGGAAGGGAACTGAAACCACACCTCACATAATGAAGAATGCGTGAGGGCCTAACAATTCACGTCCCAACGACAGTATGGGGCTATGGGACTATATTTATGCCTTTATTTTTAACCCTATCTCTCTTGCCCGAATGTCGTTCTAAGTGTACCGTTTTGTTTTTTCACACATCCGAGTTGGGGGGACTTTTCACACATACGAGTTGGGGGGGGGGGGAATTTTCACACAAATGAGTTGGGTTGGGGGTGAGGAACTAGTTCCCTTTCTCTTCGCTTTTAATTTTTTTAATAATTCGCCCCAAATTGCGAAAATTATCACGTAGTCGTTTTTATTAGACTGTGTAAACTCCAGAGCTTTACGGGAGGGGGGGGGGGGAATAACCATGCACTTGCTGGGATTTCAACTCCAACTACTGTGTTGGCTGGTAAGTGCATTGTGCCAACGTGACCAAATAAGTTTGAAATAAAAAACCAAATATGTGACCACGTGTTTTAATATTTTCTGGCCAAATAAGGAAAACTACGCATAGTACGTTCATTGAGACGCCTTTATAATAGTCTATCGCACGTGCTGTGTTGGTTTGAACAATACGAGTTAAAGTAGCAGTTGATTTAACGCAGTACGAGTTAAAGTAACAGTTGAGTTAACACAGTACGAGTTAAAGTAATAGTTGGGGTAACACAGTACGAGTTAACGTAATAGATGAGTTAGCGCAGTGCGAGTTACAGTAACAGATGAGTTAACATCGAACTAGTTAAAGTAACAGTTAGATTAACATAGTACGAGTTAACGTAATAGATGCGTTAACTCAGTATGAGTTAAAGTAATAGTTCAGTTAGCACTGTACGAGTTAAAGTAACAGATGAGTTAACACAGTACTAGTTAAAGTAACAAATGAGTTAACACAGTGCGTGTCAACGTAATAGACGAGATAGCACAGTACGAATTAATGTAATAGATGAGTTAACACAGTAAAAGTTAAAGTAATACAGTACGAGTTAAAGTAACAGATGAGTTAACAGAAACGGCTAACATAAACTAAGAACTTCAAAACAGACTATCAAGGAATAAAATGCACGTAAGACGATACTAAAAAATGCGAGTAAATGTCATTCTATTTCTATAAAATATTTTATCTCATCTATTGCAAACATCTAAATTGTGTAACAAGAAACCAAAAATAGACAAACAACATAAACTTGTAACTTACGAAAGCACTCGACAAGCTGGCAAGTCAGAAACACATATATCGCACAATACTATTCGCTTTGAAACTAAATTATAGTTTAAACTAGTTTCGTCAGAAGTGCAAAAAAATAACTTGCAAAGTTCAGCGAAGTTATCGTATATCTAACACACGTTCAGAAATGCATATATCACCGATGAAGTAATCAAGGTGACTTATCCCCTCTGTGTACTTTTGGCAGAGGGAGCCTAGTGGTACCTGGCGTATCCCTTGTGCCCGCCCTCTCATTACACTGCGCATGCGCGTAGAAGGGTCGCATGTCCATATTTGGAACATGCAAGCACGCGGTAAAAATCAAGATGTCTGCTATTGCAGATGTGGGATTCATGTTTTTCTCTTGGTTAAGAAACAGACACATGCAATGTATTTTCTCTTCCAGTTAATTATTTTCACAATTTTCTTTGTAACAATGCATTAATTATAAAATTAGGATTTATTACTTATCATTCACAATTAGGCAGCAAATGTTACCATAGAAACACCACACGGAAGTTTTCTCAATGACGGGTTCAAGGTTTAAAGGTCACACAATCCAAGGTTAAAAGCCCCGGGAATTATCCAGAATTAATGTAACGAATGTATCCGCATGACTCGAAAACACAATACATCCAAGTGTTATTTGTTTGAATCCAGGAATGGGCGAAAAAAACATCACAGCAAAATCACACTCATTTATTTACTGTATACAATACAAAGTTTAGTAAAGGTGGTATTGGAAGTAAATCGTAAGCAAGGTCTGTTTAAATCTTTCTATACAAGATAACTAACCAATCGTTAACCAACTACATCATAGATGATCAAAATATATTACATGCTTATTTTATTCCGTCATTCTCAGTTATTAATTTCAAGATTTCAATTCTAAATTTTACTTTAACCCTTTAACTCTGAGACAACTGTCATTTTAACTCATTTAAAATATTCTTGGATATTTCGAATACATAAATGGAAAGATGTGGTGACTGCGAACGTATTATGGTTATTCCAGAGCAAGCGGGTGTGCGGGTCAATGAACAGTTGATAGATTGATTAGCTGCCGCCGCCCCTTTGGGAGGAGGGCTATGACAGAGTTAATGTGGTGAAGGATCTCTAGGATCGGGTGGACAGTACAGCTGAACAGTCGGAGTGTCCATATCTGGAAATACTGTCTCAGAAGGGAGTGAGAAGGGGGTCTGGACGATGGTCAAATCGTAGAGGAAAGTCACCGTGGCGAAGTGGTTAAGCCGTTTGACTCGGGCTCCGAAGGTTGTGGGTTCGATTCCTTCGGTTCACGAGTGAAATTTTTTGTCCTGTGGGTCGTCGCTAGAGCTACGGAGTTCGTGCTTTGGAGTTCGGTGCAATGAAGTCGACCCTGTCGACTTTAAAGCGACTTTTTTCTTCTTTTTTTTTTCTTTCTTTTTTTTTAGAGGAAAATCCAGGCGGACTTTTGATCAAATTGTTAGTGGAGTAATCGGTATGGGAACTCTTCCGTGGCGGTTGAAGTGGGAGTTAGAACATGTGAAGGGATGGTCCGATTTCAGTGATTCTTACATTCGCTATTCAATATTTTGAGAATCAGTTGTGTAGGACAGTATGGGATACACGCAGTTTTTTAGGAGACGTTAAATTTGGTTAACTCCAATGTGTTAGTGGGAAAAACTTCGCTGTGAAGCAAGCACCAACATGGGGCTTCTGATCGTCAGAAGAGTTCACATAATAGTCCACATATCAGTGCCTTTCGTCGTCAGGCCTATCCTCCTCTTCAGAGCAATGGTATATTTTTAGAGGAACTAAAGGAAATAGCCACATGTTCCCAACAAACTGGGTTCAAGCTTACATGAAGGGAAACAATCAGTGGGAATACACGCCTCGATGCATTTATATAATTTTTGTTTAAGTGCTCGCGGTTTCCCCAGGGGCCCGAGCCGCCCCATCAGACCCCCATGCTCCTGTGTGTCATTAGGATGACCACCTCTGTTGGTGGACCAGGCAAGATCAAGCTCAGATAGATCTACACTTTGATCTTAGCTAACAGGCCGAGAAGCAATAGCAAGTAAGTAAAGGACTTTTTCACACCACTGGGATTTTCAATTGTACCATTAACCCTACCTCATTCAACCTCAAAGAGAAGTTATGCTAGGGTACGCCTCTGACCCAGATTAATAATCATGTGACTGCGTCAGCCACAAATGGTTGTTGCACACGCTTTACCCTCACAGGATATTAATTTGAAGGTGATTGTTGTCCAAGTGTGGTAATAGGGGAAATGATCAAAGTTTTTGCTTTCATACTTTAACAGATAAATTTGTAGCAATTTTTGAATAGTGTCTAGGAAAGATAATGTGACTAGAGAGAAAATCATTCGCCTTACATTATAATGACATAATTTACTATATGTATGTATATAACATTCACATATACTTCAGTATCCCTTTATGACACTTTAATGTTCAAGTTTGATTTGGTGAATAGTTTTCTACATTATACGCAATACAGGTGAAAGTTATTATGCCTTTTTAAAGCACAAACTATCGTCTGTCAAGACGGCAAGGTGCCAATGTAATATATGCATTTCTTCAGCTTATTTCCCTTTGCTCACATCTAGTCAAGCTGTCTTCAACGAATAATGTGCGCTCTTTAAAATATTAGGCAGCCTGTGTAGCTAGACGCTCGTCTGCCAGCTCGGTGGTCATGCGTTTAAATCCACACCGGGGCAGAAGTGTTTAATTGTCCAGGGCTCCCAGATCGATCTATTTCAACTCGGGTACCAGAATATGTCTCGGTAGATAAAGGCGAAGCATTATGCTACCACATGACCCAGCGAGCGTCGGTTGGTCTATACAGGTATAAATCGAGCACCACATACCTCTATAAATCTAGCACCACATACCTCTATAAATCTAGCACCACATACCTCTATAAATGTACCGCCATATACCTCTATAAATCTACCGCCATATACCTCTATAAATCTAGCACCATATACCTTTATAAATCTAGCACCATATACTTCTATAAATCTAGCACCACATATGCGTACAAGGAGAGTAAACGGGTTCTTGAGTGTATTTTCTGTGTGGAGTTGGGAACTCTATATATACTAGGTCAGTAGTCTTATGAGTTAAGTGGCCAGCTGCTTTACTCACTGTCTCAATTCTGAAAATAATAGGAAAGACTGATGACTAGTTTATCCTGCCTGATTGTCTATCTGTGTATCTGTCTGTCTGTCCAAATGGCTAGCTGTATGTCTGTACGCTGACTAGCCTGTCTGTCAGTGCGTCTGTCTGGCTGTCTCTTAGTCTGTCTATTTGTCTGTGTATCTATCTAAGTCTTTCTATATTTTTATATTTCTGCCTGTATGTGTATGCAAATCGGTATATCTTGTTATACATCCACTGTTTTCTAGAAGTTTATCCATCTTCCTATCTATTTCTCTGTCTGTTTATCTCTCTGTCCCAATATCTCCACGACAAAACGCGACTTTCCTCTATTTTCCGTGAAGTGACCTATACGCCGGGTCATATCTAACAGCTCACATCCTGGCTACACCTGTTACTACGTGACCTGCATCAGCCAGCAAGGTTATCACTATACCATCCATTCCCAAATTGCCCAGGTAGGCCTTACAATCTTTCCTTGGCACCTGAGTGCTACATAGACTGACACAGCAAGAAGAGCATTTTAGTTCACGATTCCTGTCAACATATCAACACCAGTGGGAACTCTAAGCTCCGCGGGGAGTTTTAAAGCTGCCTATACTTTAATGCATTCATAAAAGGGTTAACTGATTAAGTGACATAGGATGATTAATCGTCTTAAGCGATCTCCCGCATCTGCCATGGATTTATATATCGCCGAAATGTGTCATTTCTTTATAATATATGTCTTATGCTTATTGTTATTGTTGTTGTTGTTGCTGTTGTTGTTGTTGTTTCTGGCTTTTTATTTAACAGTTGATAAAGACTTCCCTATTTCTTTGTTCTATATCCAGGCTCGCCTTTTCACCAGTCGCTCTTCGCAGTTTTATTTGATGTTCTTTTTCTATCTTTCTTTTTTTTTTTTTTAATTCTACTTCTTGCAATCAATGTGGTTACGATTGATGCGGGGGGGGGGGGGGGAGGGAGAGAGACTGTGACTCGGGATGATTAGCATCCATCCACGGTTGGGATTATTAGCATCAATTCTCTGTGACCCGGCCAGTTGTCGTTTTGAAGAAACTGATACCTTGATTCAGATGAACATAGATTCCAGGAATTGTGGTGGTAACTGGAAAGGGAGGTTGTGGGTGGGGGGGGGGGGGGGGAGAGACAACAGTGACAACAAGTGCTAAAATAAAATTTACAAGACAAAACAGTAACAACGTGGGCAACATCATTACCTACGAGAGCAAAAACTGTAACTACGAGGGGAAAAACAATAACAACTAGGGCAAAAAGAGTAATAACTAGGGCAAAACTGAACAGTAGAAAAAAAAAAAAAAAATTTTGTTGCGTATCCCTTACGGGACGTTGCAGTCAACACCAGCATTTTCAGCTGCTGTTGATGTACTAGGCAAGTGTTACGTTCAGTAGTTTGCCATTGCTTTCTGAACGACCGGTCTCTATACCTTTTTCGAAAATACGAGCACCGCCGTGTTTCGAACCCGGGTATACGAGCTCACAAACCGCGTTCGCAAGCCCTTCAGCCACAGAGACCAGTAGAAACAGTAGAAACTGGGGCAAAAACGGTAACAACTAGAGCAAGTCAGAAACTACTACGACAAAAACAGTAACAATTAGGACAAAATCAGCAACAGCTGCGGCAAAAAAAAAAAATGATTGTGTGTGTGGGAGAGTGTAGGGGGTGTAGGAGGGGGGGGGGGTAGGGGGTAGAACAGTAACAAATAGGGCGAAGACGATAGCAACTGGGACAAGAAACGGTTTATAACTGGGACAAACATAGAAATGTGCTTTGGCTACATCGCACCTGGAGTGCCGATTATCTGTCTAGAGCCATATACACGAGACGTCTCGAGACGTTTACTTTACTTTACTTTACTTTACTTTACTTTACTTTACTGTACTTTACTTTACTTTACTTTACTTTATTGGTGTGTGTGTGTTGTTGTTGTTGTTGTTGTTGTTGTTTTTGTTGTTTTTTTAATTCTTTTAACATGGCCTAGTAAATATATAAGCGTAACCTTATTTCTTCTTTATCGTTCAATTTCATATCTCCCTAAATTTACATTAAACTACGTTTTTACCTCTTTCCTTTGTTTTATATCGAGTTATGTTTTTCCCCCCGACTTTTTTATATTTTTTTTTTTAAAATAGTATCTAGTATACATTTTCATTGTAATGTATTACATCTACATTAGTCAAGATTTTGTTTTGGCGGAGAAGGTGGTGGTGGTGGGGGGGGGGGGGAATGTAGTGACCATTAGATAAGGTTGATGAAGGGAAAGAACAAAGGGAAAGCAAAGATATCTGATCAAAGGCACCGGTTATGGTATGAGGTGGCGAACCATACCTGCCCACGTTTATTGGCATGGCTCATAATGATAGTGATATATACATTGTATTAAATATATATGTTTATTGTTTTAGTATGTACTATTGTAGTTACTTTATTAAAACGTTGCTTCCATGTATTAGAGGGGTTAGTTTACTTGCTTGCCAAGGCAGTGGCTTGGCGTCAGTTATTTGTTTATTAATCCGACCTGTACGGTGCTGGGGGTAACCAACCCTAAAACAATGGCTGCCTGACAATTGTCAAACTGTTTGCGGAGGCTATGTCTTGTTGTGATCCTTTATTGACCTTTAATTTGTTACCTTAACCAGCTCTGACCTATCAAATTATTACTTTAACCCTTTTTGATATATCAAACTGTTACTATCCATTTCTATCGAACAAGGGTATAATGTTAAACTTCTAAATCTCAGTGTTGATATACTTTAAGTGAATAACTATGTTGGATAACTCGGATTAATTAAATAACTGATTGCAACAGGAAGAGCTACTCCCCTTGTCTACGAATTTATGGAGACAATTTGTCTTGTTCAAAATTAACATTGAAACGAATAACTGTTTTAGAGGCGTAATGCCATAGGTATTCAATTATAATAAATTGTAACTGCTGAGTTGTGATGGCACACTCTTCTCTTCACTTCCGCTCGATTTATAAATACATCTTTGGTACCCATTTTACGGAAACTAAGCTCATACATTTTATTTGGAAATCGTGAGATGTGGAGAAGTATGATGGCCCACGCCTGTGGGCAAGCATTTGTTGATGACGAAGTCAGTCCAAATATAAAAGCAGTCTTTAAAATGCTCTTTCCGGCTGAGTATTGATCTCTCGCTGTTTATATTGAAATGCCAGTGTATGTTTAGATAGTTTAGTTTAGTCGACAGATCAACATCACGGCACACGGGTGTAACCCATAAGTGCTCCGTTCTACTCCTAACTCAACCCCGAGTCCGGAGACTCTCAGCTCAGTGCAAGAACTATGTAGCACCAGCGAGTATCCTGAAATACTTTGAGTAGATTTTAAACTCGACATTGTGCCCGGGCAGCGCCGTTACGGGAGGTGGGGGAGGGGGGAAGAGGGAGGGAGGCTGAGTGGTCTCGAAACATAGTGTCCTCCTCGAGTGCTGGAGGTCCCGGGTTCAAGCCCGGTGAGGGCTGGGATTTTTTCACGTGGACTTCTAGTGACAAAATGTCCCCTGGTCTCTGGCTAGTGAGATCAGAAGCCCGTGTGTATTGTGGCGCACGTAAACAATCCCTTGGCCATTATATGTAAATTAAAGGACTTTTCTACACACCTTAAAGCTTATTGAGTAAATGTAGTGGCGTAGCTAGAGTGGGGAATCCAAGGGGAGCGACCGCTGCAATGTTTTAAATAAATGACACCTAGTTTATAATTCATTTGGACGTCAACTTAGAGATTTCGAGCGAACGCGTTTATTTATGCTCGTTAAAATTACGTAGTAAATGACAAACATAGAATACATGCTGAGGTTCATTGCAACATTCTGTCACAGGATATGCCACTAACTTTGCCCATAACCGGCTACGCTTCTGGATATATGTCCATGCACTCGCCACGTAACCTACAGGCTGAGATTTTTTGTTGTCTACTCTAAAGTCTTAAGTGGGTCGAACACACATGCCCCTATATACGGGGCAGACACTCTGACCACTTGGCAATCGTTCCTCTTTTACTCATGAGTATCATCACCATCAACCACTTTTGCCGTCGAGCTTCGTGGGGAGAGTTATTTGACTTTCTAGCGACCGATTGGTAGCCCTGAATAGTGTCATTCCGTGTGATCCTTAATGTCGTCAATCCATATTCGAGTCGTGCCACGTCTTTCTTTCCTATCAGAACTTCTTTGGGTAGCGCCATTGCTGGTAACTGATGATGCTGCATTCTAACGAGATGACCGAACCATTTACTAATACAAGGAAAATCCAGAAATATTGATGGGCTTTTATAGATCGTCATCATCATTATCATCATCATCATCATCATCATCATCATCATCATCATCACCCAATGGCGTCATATGTGCAGAACCTTGCTGCCATCATAGTCTTTCTAAATGTCTCAATATCATTTTATTTTCGCTCGCTTTGAACTCAAGCTTATTCCATACAATTAAAGTGCACTGGATTGATGTTTGCGTGTGGATTAGCTTTCTCTGTCACCAGTGTCCCTCGCCATCAGACGGACCCCGCTGAGGATTCAGGGGCACTTGTAATTTACGTCATCAAGTCAAGGACGAGATGTCAACATGTTAGTCCAACTGTCCGGTGTAGGGGATGAACTCACAGCCTGGGCATCAGCACACCGGATGTTTAAAAACGAGAGCTCTTGTCCATCCATCCATGCTGACCTTGTCTCTCTATCATAAGCTATATGTCCTGCCTCTATTGATGTCATATGTACATTATTTATCATATCTTGAATTTATCAACGTCGTCGTCTTCTTCTTCTTAACCTTCCCAGTATACCTCCCTCCATAGATATCTTGCCCAATCACTGAAATCTTTTTACATTCCCAAAATGTTTCACTGTTCTCAATTAGATTTGTCTTCACAACCAATCTGCTTCCATATTAAAGTCTTCTTGGGCAGATCTCTCTGTATTTCCTTTCTTTCAGTGAATCTCCAATACTCTTCTGCGAGATGTATATTCAAAGGAGCTTGACCTTCATACGTCACCTCAGTACATCTGCATGATTATAGTTCTCTGACTTGTGTGGCTATGTGTGTTTCGCTACATACATGTTTTACTTGCTTTAGGATTTTCATGAACCAAGTGATGACTGAATCTATATCCATGGTCAGACTGCGAGAACAGGTAGTTAAAAGAGGTGTGGCCAGACAAGAACACTATACAGGAAGCCAAAGAAGATTAATAAACCAATACAGAACTGATGTCGTTAGCCGCTAAACGCTGCGGGATTTGCTGAGGAGGGGATCTGAGCACTTATGGACTGAATGGTTCGATGTGCAATGATGACGATCTGTCAAATAACTAACTAGCTAACTAAGATTTCCATAGTAGTGTTTGTTTGTTTTGTTGTTATTGTTATTTTGTTTGTTTTTTCATTTCTGTCACCATATTTCTATCGCCTGCCACCAATAAACCTAGATGTTTCTGTAGTTTCTATCCGGTAATAAATATATCTGTTGGCATGTTTGTTTTATTGGCTGTAGTTATTATTTTGATTTATTAATATATTCATATATATATATAACTCGCACTGTTTTTTGTTTTTTAACTGTGGCGCGCAGTCTTATCATTCCCCGTCATACCGAGTGGAGGGTTCCAAATAGCATGCGGTAGCAGACTGCTTTGCGTTGATTTCGATGGCATGAGACGTCTGCCGTTCAGAAAGCAATGGCAAACTACTGAACTAATATAGCCAATGAAATCACAAACAAGCAATAACTGTTGGTGTTGAGTAACGTACAGAGGAGGGCATGCGGCTAACTAACATTGATATAGACATTTCACAAGACCAGTCTTTAACTAACATTGATATAGACATTTCACAAGACCAGTCTTCTATGAGCCACAATTGTTTGTTCTCAATCAATCAATCAGGTGCCGTCGCCACAATGAACGTTGGTTGCAACAGATCTCCAACACTGTCTGTCTCTCGCCCTGACTATACATTCTGTCAGATTGCTGTTCGTCCATCTCTTGATGTTATCTTGCCAATTATATCGTTGTCTACCTCTTGCTCGCTTGCCTTCAACTCTAACCTCCAGTATGGTTTTTATAAGAGTGTTATGTCTTTTAACGTAGGAGACTTTTTTATATCTTTCATCAACTCTCTTTTCATTCCCAGTTGTTCTAGAACCTCTGTATTTGATTGTTTCTGTTTCCATAAAATACGACATATTCGTCTGTATATCCACATCTCCAGGGAATCTGTTCGACTTTCGAATTGCTTGTTCATTGTCCTGTCTTCCGTGTTTGTTCCCATTGTCCTGTCTTCCGTGTTTGTTCCCATGCTGCTCCATTTGACCTGGAGGATGTCTCAAAGACTTAGGTCCCTGATCATCTTCTTTGCCTCTCTATACCCCCAGTGGTGCATAGTTCCTCAACCACCTCACTCTAAACTCTCCTATCTTTAGCTGTCCCATGATGCTCGCTGCCTTCCTATAATGTTTATTTCTGTGTCTACTTCTCTTCTCTGTACGTTTTTATGTCTTCTTCTACTTCTTTTGCCCTAATGGTTCCAGACAAAAGCTTTTCTGGTTATACTATTCTCGGGTTTTCTCAATCTATGTCCTATTCTGCATCTTTCCTTCACTTCTTGGCTTGCTGATATTTGTCTAATTCCACATTAGTGATTTTGTCAGTCATGCCATTTTATTTCTTCTATTTTGCGGAGGCATCATTTAGTGAATCATCACCATCAAGTGCCATGGCGGCTGGCGTAGATGTTCATGACTTTCCACAGAACTCGGTTTTTGGTTTGCTGGATCAACTCTGCTGGTGATATTCCTCCGTGCCACCGTCTCAATCCATACAACATCATTTCTCTTGGTCTGCCTCTGCCTCTCTTCCATGTTTGTTGTTTATTTGTAATCGTTTTCAATGTTCTCCATATTTCTGACTCATACAGCAGTATAGATTTAACGTTAGAATTAAATACTTGAGCTAAGTTTAATTTGGTTGTATTTACATTGAAAGTTCTTTAATTATAAATTGACAACTACGTAATCGTTCCACTCTCCTCCTATAGACTACATAAAGAGACCCTGAACTCAGTGCACCGATCCACTTGTGTGTATACCAGGAACACACATGCTATAAACATTCTGTCTTGTGAGAAGGTTGTCTACTTTTCTATTTAATTTCGGCTTGGGTAATGATATATTCGGATTATTAGTTTTCTTTTTTTTAGCAAAAGATGAACTCACTGCAACCAGGTACGAATGGTTCATATGTGGGATTTAACAAAATATAGTTCATTGTTATTGTTCTGTTACTTAATGTAACAACAATAACGCTTTCGAAGAACATAAAGAAGTTTATAGAAAGAGTGTTTGTTATTTTTAAGGCAACATTAGGAAAACTCACGCTTTCAGTCGCGAATGTTATGCTTATATGTGGGAAATATTATTATACATGTTATTTTCCTAGGATGTATTATAAATATCGGATTCGTAGTGGTGCAGTTGTTAGCGTTCGAGCCCTCCGGCTCTGTGGACATGTGTTCGAATCTTTCAAGGCCAAAAGTATTCTCCTCTTTTTATGGCCAGTGATCCCAGCTTAAATGAACACGTGGAAGTGTCTTGTGAAGTAAAAACCTCGCTGTGATACTGACTACATCACACATGGAGTGTCGGTTGGTCTATACAAATACCGGAGAGAACCATATACCTTATACAACTTATGGCGTGGCACAGAGCCCTTTACTTTGCTTACTTTATTGGAGATAGTATCATCATCAAGCACCCTGGTAGCTGGCGTAGGCGTTCATGTCTCTCCACAGATCTCCGTCTTAGGTGTTCTGGATCAACTCTGCTGTTGATAATCCTCCATGCCACCGTCTCAGTCCATCCGGCATCATTTCTCTTGGTCTGCTTCTGTCTCTCTTCCCTTTGATCTTTCCAGTTGTCAAGATGTTCTCCAATGCCTCTCTTCTCATCACATAACCAAAGAAAGCTGTTTGACTATGTCTTATTGTTTCATATAATTGTGTAGATATAAGTAAATAAATTAAAGGACCTCTCTGCATGCTTTGAGGTGTTCTAGGTATATGGCGCTAGGCCCATATTTGTAAAGATCAATCGGCACCTGAGGTGTGTTGGTATCAACATCACTTAGATCGCCTTTACTTTCCAAGACGCTTCCAGGCACCATTTCTACATTGGTCGACATGCGAACTATTTCAATTTAAAAATCCGCCTCGAAACGAATTCGAACCAAGACCACAGAGTCGGCAGGCGAGCGACCTAGCAACTGCGTCATCGCTGCTGTCTTAATATAAATATCCTTGAAAGAAACGGAATGTATACATCATGAGTCCATTTTCGGTTAATTTAGGGAAATCACAGTACACGATTATCACATTTTGACTAAAGTTACAAGGTAGTAAATTTATGTTACGGTACAGTCCTTGCCTAACGGTCATGCCTCTAATTTGAAGGGTAAAACTATATGTCGGAAGGTCAAATGTTAGACGGGCTGAGGAATCACGTAGGGGTTTAGGTTAAGTTTGGAAAAAACATATTTTGTGATTAAAATATATCAAAATTTATGGGTAGGTTTACGTGTATTGTGGGGTGAACACACAAGGTAGGTAATTACAGGGTGTAAAGGAAGGCACACTAGGGTAGGAAAAATTGAACAAACCAAAAAGGGGGGAGTTCAAATCTGACACTTTTGTCGGTACTTACGATGCAGAGCTGCTGTGTGTCTAGACCTGAGTCGAGAGTTTATATATTTCCAGTCTGGCCGTTTCCTCTCGCCAGGATTATGTAAACGTGGGATTGATTGGTAGGCGCTTGATTCTCCGCCAATGGTAGCTGGTGTTACATTTCCGTCGGTGTCTCTTAAAAAGGAAGGTAAGAAATTCTTGAGGAAGAAGTGCTGCTGCAGGCAGAGAAGTCTGGCATGTGCTGTGAGGGCAAGTTGCACGGGGAGGAGGAGGAGGAGGTGAGGAAGATATTTTTACCTGTGTGTGCTTTCAGCATCATATGCAACCTCCATGGATGGCTATTGAACATGGCTAAAACATCTACACACCGCGGACACACTACACACACCTCTTCGTGCATATGTACTCACACTACAACCATGTCTACACACATACAATGCGGTTGCAGCGTGGGTTGTTCTTATGCTTTGCTATTTCTATGTATGCCTCTAGATTCTGTTGTCAGTCTCTCGAATGAATTTGTATGTATACACTGTTATAAACACTCTTCCTAGACTGTCTTATTCTCATTAATGTTCTCTTAAATTCTCATCTCTGTCTGTCTGTCTGTCTGTCTGACTGACTGTCTGTCTGTCTCTGTCTCTGTCTCTCTCTGTCTCTCTCTGTCTCTGTCTCTGTCTCTCTCTCTGTCTCTGTCTCTCTCTCTCTCTCTCTCTCTCTCTCTCTCTCTCTCTCTCTCTCTCTCTCTCTCTCTCTCTCTAGTTCTGTCCCCAAACTCTCATTTTCTCTCGTACTTACATATATACATTCCGCTTTCAATCATTCATCTCCTTACTCTCTCACTCCCTCTCTCTCTCTCTCTCTCTCTCTATATATATATATATATATATATATATATATATATATATATATATATATATATATATATATATGGATAGGCCTTAGGTTCATACCAGAGTGCGATCAGCGTTGCCAGTAGTGGGTTGTGCTCAATATTTACATATTTATTTCTGCCTCAATTATCAGTCGAACGGCGTTGTCTGCAAAGATCAGGTTGTGTGACGGTTTATTCCATGCTCAGTCTTCGTAGACTTAGATGGATAACCTGATTTTTGCAGATGATGCTGCAGTTACACCCACTCTGAGGAAGAATTACAATGTCTACTATCTGCATTCTCCAATGCTTGTTCAGAATTTGGTTTAACAATTAGCAAAAAGAAGACACAGATTATGTCACAAGTTGCACATGGGGTACCATCAATCTTTATTGACGACGCCGAACTAGAGATGGTAGACCATGTAATAATAATGTTTCCTATAGTATTTTCCACACCTGCATTTTGTGTGTTTTGCAAATATTAAACCAGTTGTACATGTACAGTTAATGCAGTGTTTTTCTTAAACCTGACGATGTAAAAATAAGAAACAAAATGGTGTAGAGATGATACAAATGGCACAAAATGAACATCGAAAATTATAATTTATAACAATAATAAAAGAAATCTATGATATAATTTAACTTAAATATTTTTATAACATCACTTCACATTACTGTACACATAGCGTACTCAATTTACGACCAAATCGTGTTACGACCGGTCTGTCGGAACCGATCGTGGTCGTAAGTCGACGACTACCTCTACTTCATTATTTGTATATATACATATCCATTTCAACCTCTCTCACACACTGTGTAACTCATATCTTCTCATTCTTTTTAATACTTTCTTGCATGCTCTTTTTGATGTTGTTGTTGTTTTTTTCTTTCACACTAACTCACCTACGTTCTCTGTCTCTCACTCTCTAACTCACCTTCTCACTCTCTCTCTCTCTCTCTCTCTCTCTCTCTCTCTCTCTCTCTGTCTCTCTCTGTCTCTTACTCTCTTATTCTCTCTCTCTCTCACTATCTCTCACTCACATTCTCTCGCACTCTCTCTGTCTCACACCATCTCATGCTCTCTCACTATCTGTCACTCTCACTCTCACACTCTCTCTGTCTCTCACTCTCCCTGTCTCTCACTCTCTTTGTCTTTCTCTCCCTCTGTCTCTCACTCTCTCTTTCTCTCTCTTTGTCTCTCACTCTCTCTGTGTCTCACTCTCTCACTCTCTCACTCTCGCACTTTCTCTCTTTTCTCATTCTATTTGTCTCTCATTCTCTCTCACCCTCTCTCACTCTCTCTCTCTCACTATTTTATTCTCTCTCACTCTATCTCTCTCTGTCTCTCTCTTTCTCTGTCTCTCACTCTCTCTCTATCTCTAACTCTCTTTCACTCTCGCTGTCTCTCAATCTCTATGTCTCTGACTCTCTCTGTCTATCACTCTCTCTCACTCTCTCGCAATCTCCCCCTCTCTGTCTCACACTGTATCTGCCTTTCAATCTGTCTCTCAATCACTCTATCTCTCAATCTCTGTGTCTCTCACTCTCTCTCTCACTCTCTCGCACTCGCTCCCTGTCTCTGTCAATCATTCTCTTTCTCTCACTTTCTCTACCTCTTTCTCTCTATCACTCTCTCTGTCTCTCTATCACCCTGTCTTTCAATCACTCTGTATCTCACACTCTCGCAATCTCTCTCTGTCTTACACGGTCTCTGTCTCTCAATCACTCTTTCTCTCACTTTCTCGCAATCTCTCTCTCTCTCTCTCTCTCTCTCTCTGTCTCGCACTGTCTCTGTCTCCCAATCACTCTGTCTCTCACTCTCTCGGTCTCTCACTCCCTCTCACTATCTGTCCCCTCACTCCCTCTCACTCTGTAACTCTCTCTTCTTCTTCTTCTTCTTCTTCTTCTTCTTCTTCTTCTTCTTCTTCTTCTTCTTCTTCTTCTTCTTCTTCTTCTTCTTCTTCTCCTCCTCCTCCTCCTTCTTCTTCTTCTTCTTCTTCTTCTTCTTCTTCTTCTTCTTCTTCTTCTTCTTCTTCTTCTTCTTCTTCTTCTTCTTCTTCTTCTTCTTTTTCTTCTTCTTGTGTGGGTTGGGGGATGGGTGTGTAATGGATGTTGGGGATGAGTGTGGGGGTGTCTGTGAATGGGATATGTCTGTGTGGGTGGGAGTGTGTGAGTGTGGATGGGGTAAATGTGAGTGGGTGGATGATGTATGTGTGGGTGGTGAGGATGTTTGTAGGTGGAGGATGTGTGAGTGGGTGGAGAGATGTGTGGGCGGATGTGTATGGAGAATGTATATGGGGAATGTATGTGGGGTGTGTGTGTGTGGGGGGATGTGTTTATTGGTGGAGTTTTGTGTGGGAGGCGAGATGTGTGAGAGGTGGGGGAGGTGTGGGATGTGCAGGTGATTGAAGGATGTATGCGAGGTTGGGGGATGTGTGTTTGGCTGGGTGGTTGAGGTGTGTCTGGGTGGGAGGGTAGATGAGAGATGCATGTGTTGATGGGCGCGTGGAAGATGTGTGGGTGTGAGTGGTTGATGGATGAGTACGTGAGTGGGTGAATGTGTGTGAGAGATGAGTGTATGGGTGGGGGAGGTGTGTAGTTGTGAGAAGATGTGTGTGAGCGGCGGATGTGTGTGGGTGGCGGGGTGTGTGTGGGTAGCGGGTTTGTGTGGGTGGGAGGTGTGTGTTTTTTGGTTATGGGTGGGGGATATGTGTGGGCAGGTGGGGATATGTGTTTATGGGTGGGGATGTGTGTTTAGGTGGGGATGTGTAGTTGAGAGGTAGCGAATATTGGGTGGGTGAGTGGGTGTGGGTTGGCTGATGTGTGTGTGGGTGGGTGGGGAAAATTGTGAGAGTGCGGGATATGTGTGTGGATAGGTGCGGGATGTGTGGGTTGGCGGGGGTATGTGTGTGTGGTTTCTTCTTCTTCTTCTTCTTCTTCTTCTTCTTCTTCGTCTTCTTCTTCTTCTTCTTCTTCTTCTTCTTCTACTCCTCCTCCTCCTCCTTCTTCTTCTTCTTCTTCTTCTTCTTCTTCTTCTTCTTCTTCTTCTTCTTCTTCTTCTTCTTCTTCTTCTTCTTCTTCTTCTTCTTCTTCTTCTTGGTGTGTGAGGATGTGTGTGTGGGTGGGGAAATGTGTGAGTGGGGGGATCAGTGGGTGGGTGGCCGCATGTATGTTTGCCTGCTTCTGTGTGAGTGCGTGGAAGTATGTGTGGGTGGGTGGGGGAGGTTTGGTGGGTGGGGGTTGTGTTGGCGGCTGCGGGATATGAGGGTGGATGGTGGATGTGTCTCACAACATTGCAATATGCACTGTTTATGTTTACAACTTTCATTTGATAATGTTTTTTTGTTTTTTTTTCATGTGAATGTATCATGCGTAATATGCATTGTTTATGCTTACAAAATTCATTTGACAATGTTTTTTTCCCCTATGTTAATGTAACATGCACATTTGATGAATGAAAGATGAGTGATTGAAAAGGCCGAATGTAAGACGGACCTGCGTGCCCAATTTGTTACCCTTTTAAAATAAAGTTTGTTCGTTCGTTTGTTCGTTCGTTCTCTAATTTTCTCTCATGCTCTCCATTGTCTCTCACTATCTCTGTCTTTCACTCTCTCTCTCTCTCTATCTAAATCTCACTCTTTAACTCTCTCTCTCTCTCTCTCACTCTCTGTCTCTCAATCTCTCTGTCTCTCACTCTCTCTCACTCTCTTTCTCTCACTCCCTCATTCTCTCTCACTCTCTCTCTCACTCTCTGTCTCTCACTCTCTGTCTCTCACTCTCTCTCTCCCTCACTCTCTCTCTCACTCTTAATCCCTCACTCTCTCTCTCACACTCACTCTCTCTCACTCCATCAATATCTCTCACTCCCTCAATATCTCTCACTCCCTCACTCTCTTTCACTCTCCCTGTCTCTCACTCTCTCATTTTCTCTCACTGTCTCTAACTCTCTCTCTCACTCTCTGTCTCTCAATCTCTCTGTCTCTCACTCTCTCTCTCACTCTCTCTTTCTCTCACTCTCTCACTCTCTCTCTCACTCTCTCTCTCACTCTGTCTCACTCTCTGTCTCTCACTCTCTCTCACTCCCTCACTCTCTCTCACTCCCTCTCTATCTCTCTCACTCTCACTCTCTCACCCTCTCTCTCACTCTCTGTCTCTCACTCTCTCTCTCACTCCCTCACTCTCTCTCTCTCTCACTCTCACTCTCTCTCTCACTCACTCACTCTCACTCTCTGCCTCTCAATCTCTCACTCTCTCTCACTATCTCTCTCACTTTCTCTCATTCTCTCTCATTCTCTCTCACTCTCTCGCTCACTCTCTGTCTCTCAATCTCTCTGTCTCTAACTCTCTCTCACTCTCTCTCTCTCTTTCTCTCACTCCCTCACTCTCTCTTTCACTCTCACCCTCTCTCACTCTCTCACTTTCCTTCTGTCTCTCACTTTCTCTCTTACTCTCTCACTTTGTCACTCTCTCTCTCATTCTCTCTCTCACTCTCTCTCACTCTCTCACAATCTCTCTCTCTCTCTCTCACACATCGTCTTTGTCTCTCAATCACTCAGTCTCACTATATGTGTCTCTCACTCCCTCTCACTATTTGTGCCTCTCATTCTTTAACTCTCTCTCTCATTTTCTCTCCCGCTTTCCACTGTCTCTCACTATCTTTTCCTCTCACTTTCTCACTTTCTCACTCTCTAACCCTCACTCTCTAACTCCCACTTTCTCTCTCTCTCTCTCTCTCTCTCTCTCTCGCTCTCTCTCACTCTTTCTCTAACTCTCTCACTCTCTCGCAATCTCTCTCTCTGTCTCTCACAAGCTCTCTCAATTTTTATATAATTTATCCAAGTTTTAAACATTTAAGTCGAGATGTTATGTATATCATTGTGTTCGTTCGAAAACTGGATACAATAATAATTAATATCTTAAGTTGTGACTGTTTATTTAGTGAAATGAGGATTTCTTTGTGAAATGCACGGTAAGAACATTCAATCTTAAAATCTACCAATTATCGACTAACGACAACGTGTGATTAATCCATGCGTGACTAGCGCGTGGTATGTTGTCAAGCACACAATATCCGTTTCAAGTGATAGCTCACATGACTTCAAATTGCCTTCGGCGCGTCTAGACTACAATGAGTTCGCTGCATTCTTCAAGCGGGTTTCATAACATGAAGCAGTAATATCATCGATAGGAGAGGCCTCTCTGGAGGTGACTGGTGTTAAAACAAGATCCGGTTTACGATCGACCGTGAATAAAACATACACACTAAATAAAGAGAAGGCAGTGAAGACCAAGCTAGCCAGGTGGGTGAACCCAGTCGGCCGAGTCGTCAAACACACCAACTCTGGCTAATGTGTTACAGTATCCTTTCACAATACACTCCATTATTAGGCATTTCGAACGTGCCTCAACAACTATTACAAGCCTGAACTAATTCAACACAGACAAGATAGGAGCGGGGCCAACGTTGAAGACCTGATTACGATGCCAGTCCTTACAATACACTTGTATCATTCGAAGAACAAATTATTAGCTCAAGGCAGCGTTGAAAACATTAAATCTTGGCTAAAATTAGACTATGTCGAGCCGGAAAACTCAATGCATGCATTCATGAGTAGAGACATATCAAAGACACAAGATATCATCAACATGCTCGTCTCGAGTGAGGAACAAGAATCTACACAGCCCACAACTACAACTGTGGACATCACAGCAGACAATGTTTCTCAACTAACACATGCAATGAGTGAACAGGACAATACCATCAACACGAGGCCAACTACCCCACCACTGCTCTTGGTCATTGAATATCCAATGGATCACCTCCAAAACAACGTAGAAACCAACGTAAGAGTAGCAGCTGAGTTACCAGCCTTAGATAATACGCCAACTATCAATGGACAATCGTGCGATTGTCATAGGCGCATTGAGGTAATAGAACAATCCTTAAAGACGCTCATTGTTACTGTTACAGCGGACATTGAAGCTAATAGCACGACCAGCAGTGACTACACTGCTCTCAAAGCAGAAATTACGCTTTTGAGAGAGGGAAATCTGTTGCTAAGAAAAAAATAGAAACTTTACAGCATGCGTCCACTACCAACCCAACTGAACAAGCGTGTAATTCCCAAGCAGCTGTATCAACTTCGGAGAATCTATAAGCCCAGTTTCACCTAAAACAAATAACTAAATGTGACATATTCATATATCCATCATTTGACAGCGCGTCAACGTTTCACACCAACCCAGAGATTATCAAAACAATTACAGCACCATAGAGAATCGAACTCACTAAGCGATACTAATGACAGACAGATGCCAGGATAATAATAGAAAAGTTAGCGTCAACAGAATAGAATATGAATGGTAGAGACACATCACGTGGATATAGCGTCACCCAGCTTGGGCGCCGCTTTAATAAAACCGCGCACTTCTACTACTTCAGAGCAAGCGAGCAGTCGCCAAAGCTATGTGTTGTCCAACTTTCAAACTTTTACAACAGGCAGTTTGATCTGGTCTGAGGTAAGCTTGTAAATTCTCAGATCTAAGTGGTACCAAGATGTATAAAGTAAAGGTATCCAGTGTTGTGCGTCCAATGAATTGTATTTTTGATAAAATAAATCTCTGAAAATGTGAAAAACTGCCGACCGCAACTTCAATACTAGCGCCAATTCCCCGGCGAAACCGACATCTTATAATTTCTCAAAACTGCAAAACTCTGACATTCTACACTACATCTAACAACTTCACTATGTGCATATGACTATAATCTATCACAGAATAATGTATGAGGTGAAATTTCCAATGCACTCAAATGCTTTTCGACATCGCTATCAGAGGCTTTAAAACCATTAGAAGAGATCCCTATCAGAAACAAGAGACGGGTATTACAGTTTATATTTCTAACTCGCTTAACGCCCACCGTAGGCTAGATTTTGAAACCTGTGAGATTGAGTGTGTATGGCTTGAGGTTAAGCTTCAAAATCGCATACCCCTAGTAGTTGGCTACCTTTATCGAAACCCCAGTGCAGGAAATATCTGGTATAAAAAATTCACCATTATGATGGATGTAGTCTTTAGTAATGCGAGAGAAATAATACTGCTAGGGGACTTCAACATAGACATTAACAAATCAAACAAACCATGGGAAAACATAATAGAGTCATATAACTTCCAACAGTTAGTCAAACAAGCCACTAGAATAACAAAATCATCTGCAACACTTATAGATCATATCTATACAACGTGTGCTGACAACATCACAGAATGTACTGTACCTTTTAATGCAATGAGCGATCACTACCCAGTATGTTGCATGTGGTCGAAAAGAGGTACCAAAACTCCGAAACACAAACATATAAGTGTAAAATATAGAAATTATAAAAACTTCAATCAAGATGCCTTTTTACAAGACTTGGGCAACTCATCTCTGGACTATGTTTACCAGCTTCCTGACCCAGATGATGCTCTGGACCACTGGCTGAAGACCTTTCTAAGTGTATTTGATAAGCATGTTCCATTTAAGGAAGTTCGTGTTAAACATCACACTAAGCCCCAGTGGGTCACACAGGAGGTAGTTGAACTTATAAGAGACCGGGACAGGGAACATACAAATAGAGATCTAACTATGTACCGTAGTCTAAGAAACAAAGTTTAATATGTTATTCGGAAGGAAAAGAAAAACTATTTTGAGAACTTAATAATAGATAAAACCAACACTAAAGATATATGGAAAGCAATTAATACATTGACAAACAAACACAAATCATCACAATCGTTACAATCAAATCAGGTTATATGTGATCAATTCAGTAATTTCTTTCAGTCTGTCATAAACCAACCGAAGGCTGCAATACCAGATGTGCCTCATGACATATCTTTATTATCATCATTCTGTGAGAGCAAATGCTATGGTGACATTCCCACAAACATACCGCTAATGACGACCACTGAAGTATTTACTCATCTCAGTAACCTAAAAAACAATAACTCATCAGGACTAGATGGAATCAGTCCCCGGGAAGGTTAACCCGGTCAACAAATGCCCGCAGAAGTCGGATGTGTCGGCCTAACGGCGCAAGAACGCAGCTCTGCTGTAAACAGGCACAACGCAATCACGTCCGAAAAAAAAAACTCCGGATGAACGAAGAAGAAGAAGAAGACGGAATCAGTAATCGGATCCTTCGCTATGCTGCACCGGCGATCTGCGAGTCACTAACTTTTATATACAATCAATGTCTCACCAAATGTCACTTCCCATCAGCCATTAAAATCGCTAAAGTGTATCCTCAATTAAAAGCTGGTTCATTAGACGATTGTATCATGAGTAATTATAGGCCAATTTCCATTTTATCCTCACTATCCACACCGCTAGAAAAGCACATCCACAAAACAACACTAGAGCACTTAGTTCGCCACAAACTAATAGTTGACTGTCAGTCAGGATTTCGGCCAAAATATTCCTGTCATACGGCCCTAACAAATATGATAGAAAACTGGCATCAAAATATTAACAACAATACTCTATGTGGAACGATGTTTATAGACTTTAAAAAGCATTCGATATGATAAATCATACTATCCTAATTAAAAAAAACTAGAAACAATGAAAGTAAGCTTTAATATAGTGACATTAATAAACTCATTTTTATTAGACAGAAAACAAGTTGTATCACACAATAAATCTCTATCCCGAGCCATTACCATTAATGCTGGAGTACCACAGGGGTCTATACTTGGCCCTCTGTAAAACAAGTTGTATCACACAATAAATCTCTACCCCGAGCCATTACCATTAATGCTGGAGTACCACAGGGGTCTATACTTGGCCCTCTGTTATTTGCCATTTATATAAATGATCTTCCCTTATATACGTCATCGTCCTGTGATCTATTTGCAGACGACTGCACAGTATATACAAACGCTGATGATCGTAATGTGCTAGAATTATCCTTGCAACAGGAAATAAATAGTGTAGTTACCTGGAGTCATGCAAACCGCATGTAAATTAACATTTCTAAAACTAAATCTATGTTAATAGGAACCAGGCAAAGACTTCACACTCTAAACTCGCAGAGAACTCTTCAGCTGCATATTGGTAGCACGCCTATAGAAAGTGTAACCGAACACAAGGCACTGGGTCTTATCATAGATCAAAATCTATTCTTCAATTCCCATGTTCATGCTCTAGTTAAACAAATAGCCAAAAAAGTATACCAACTTGCCAAAATTAAAAATTTCCTCGACGAAAACACAAGAAAGATATTCTATACTTCTCATATACAAACACATATTAATTATTGCTCCACAATCTGGGATGGATGCTCAAAAACAATAATAAAACGCCTTTATTCACTCCAGAAAAGGGCAGTGCGTCTAATCACTGGTGATAAGCTTACAGACAATTCTAACCTACATGAACGTCTTCAGCTACTGCCACGCCAAAAACGCCTATTTTTTAATAAGGCTAAACTAATTCACAAAATCCTATTCAAAATGCCTCAAGCTAAATTTGGCCATTGTTTAAATATAATGCAAGAAATGGCGAACGACTAAATACACTCCATGTTCCTAAACCTAGGATAGACTTATTTAAAACAAGCTTAGCATACTCTGCCACTCAGTTGTGGAACAATCTTCCACAAGAAATCAAAGACACCACCAATCATTATACATACAGTCGCAACCTGTTTGAACACTACCTCAGGACAGACTACATGCCCCCTTTAAAAAGAAAACAGCAAAAAAAGACAATAATAATGGTAAATTATCTCGATCGACCCCTAGCAAAACAAAACAAAAAAAAAACATTCCCATGTATGGCACGTTACACCCACCTTGGGTATTCATGATGGCCATGTTAAACATTGCCTCAACGAGTCATGTATTATTGATTATTTTTCATGCGTTTTAATGCTTATTGTTCTTTTGTTGTCAAAGAATTGCTTCATAAAAGATGTTGAATGAAAGAATGTATAAGAGGAAATAGAGAAGAAGGGAAGAATGTCAAACGGGCCTGCGTGCCCAATTCTCAACCCTTGGAAAATAAAGATTTACTTACTTACTTACTTACTTACTTACTTACTTACTCTCACTCTCCGTGTCTCTCTCTCTCTCTCATTCTCTAAATCTCTATCACTCTCTCTCTCTCACTCTCTCTCTCTCTCTCTCTCTCTCTCTCTCTCTCTCTCTCTCTGTGCATTGTCTCTCACTTTCTCTCACTATCCCACTGTTTCTCACTCTCTTTAATTATGTCTCTCACTATGTCTCTCATTCTATCTCTCACTTTCTCTCTCGCTCTCTCTCGCTCTCTCTCTCTCTCTCTCAGTGTCTCTCATTCTCTCACACTGTCTCTCACACTGTCTCTCACTGTGTATCTCACTCTCTCTCCCTCTCTCTCACTCTATCACACTCTCTCTTCCTCTCTCTAACCCTGTCACTCTCTCTTTCTCTCACTCTCTCTCTCTCTCTCTCTCTCTCTCTCTCTCTCTCTCTCTCTCTCTCTCTCTCTCTCTCTCTCGCCCTCTCATTTCCCCCCTCCTCTTACACGATCTTGTTAACCTTTTCGCATGTGACATTTCTCTCTCTCTCTCTCTCCTCCCTCACACTCACCTGTATATTTTCCCACATCCCCTACACACATTCGAGACACTAAGTCTCCTGGGCTCTTACATTCTCTTACAATCGCAGATTTCCTGCAATATCCTCTCATACCACCTTATACTCTTTCACATGTTTTATACAATCACTCTATCAGAATTCTAATACACTACAATGCAATCACCATCTCGACCTTTCTTATACACTATAATACAATCACTATCTCGTACTCTCTAATAACTACCTTACAATCACTCTCTCATACTCTCTCATACACTATCATGCAATCACTCTCTCATACTCTCTCATACACTACAATATAATCACTCTGTCATAAACTACAATACAATCACTCTCTCATACACTACAATACAATCACTCTCTCATACTCTCTCATACACTATCATGCAATCACTCTCTCATACTCTCTCATACACTACAATATAATCACTCTCTCATAAACTACAATACAATCACTCTCTCATACACTACAAATACAATCACTCTCTCATGTACTACAGTACAATCACTCTCTCATACACTACAATACAATCACTCTCTCATATACTACAGTACAATCACTCTCTCATACACTACAATACAATTACTCTATTATACATTCTCATATACTACAATGCAAACACTATCTCGAACTCTCTAATACACTATAATACAATCACTCTCTCATATTCTCTCATAACTACCTTACAATCACTCTCTCATACTCTCTCATGCACTATCATGAAATCAATCTCTCATACTCTCTCATAAACTATCATGCAATCACTCTCTCATACATTACAGCACAATAATTCCCTCATACACTACAATACAATCACTCTCTCATACATTAAAGTACAATCACTCTCTCATACACTACAATACAATCGCTCTCTCATAAACTACAATACAATAACTCTCTCATAAACTACAATATAATAACTATCTCATAACTACAAAACCATCACTCTCTCATTTTCTACAATACCATCACACTCTCATAAACTTCAAAACAATCACTCTCTCATACACTATCATGCAATCACTTTCTCATACTTTCTCATACACTATCATGCAATCACTCTCGCATACTCTAGAATACACTCATTCTCACATAAACTACAATATAATCACTCTCTCGTGTACTACAGTACAATCACTCACTCGTACACTACACTACAATGCAATCACTCTCTCATACACTAGAATAGAATCACTCTCTCATACACTACAATACAATCATTCTCACATGCACTACAATACAATCTCTCTCTCTCTCTCTCTCTCTCTCTCTCTCTCTCTCTCTCTCTCTCTCTCTCTCTCTCGTGTACTACAGTACAATCACTCTCACATACACTACAATACAATCACTCTCTCATACACTAAAATACAATCACTCTCTCATACACTACAATACAATCGCTCTCTGATACACTAAAATACAGACACTCTCTAATATACTACAATGAGGTCATGGACTAACGGGGATATGACTCGCCATAGGGGATAGACTCTCTATGGTAAGATTTTTTCCCTAAACCTGCGACTGGCCTAGCAAGCCGGCAGGGGATCTTTATACTGCTCGTAGAAAAACTAAGAAGTATAAACGGACTGACCCAAATGGATATATACCCGGCAATGTTAATGGACCACGAGACAGATCAGCGATTCAAAAAATAGGCACAATGAACGTCTGCGGTTTTAATAGTAAAGAAGAACTTATAGAAACAATTAAAGATAGGAAAATTGGACTGATGGGAATAGTGGACACCACAATAAAGAGACGAATGGAGACGGATTGTATTTGCAGCAAAGACCTCAATGGCTCGGAACGCTGAAGAAGAAGAAGAAGAAGACAATAAAGGGGGAAGGATGCAATGAGATCCACCACAGTTACACGTTTGTCTACTCTGGAGTGGAACAGCAAGAAAGGGCAAGACACGGTGTGGGAATAGTCATTGAACCACAGCTAGCAAGAAGAATACTAGAAATAAAATATATATCAGAAAGAATTATAACAGTGAGAATAAAAGAACAAACAATTACAACATATTTACGAATATACACACCATGTAATACAAACAATAATGAGCAAGAATGCGAGGACTTCTACGAAGACACCCCTGATTTGCTAAATAAAATAGATAAGCAGGACAACATCTTTGTTATGGGAGACTTCAATGCAAGACTAGGACACAACAGAACAGGCATAGAAAAACATCTTGGAGCATTTGGGGACCAACATAATGAAAGAAATGATAACGGAAGTAGTCTGATAAAGCTATGTAGCCAATACAACCTCTATATAACAAATACATTCTATAAACACAAAGACTCACAAATATACACCTGGTATAAATGGAACGATTTAGATACTAAAAGCCAAATTGATTTTATATTAACAAGAAATAATAGAAAGAGAAATATATTAGATGCAAAGGCAGTGCCCAATTTAGGTATAAACACAGACCACAAAGCAGTTGTTGCCACAATAAGAACCATCAGTAGAAGGAAGTAAAGACCAGGAAAATACATGCCATGCGAATCAGTAAACTTAAAAAATCTGAAAGACCAGGCTGTGAGGGAAAATTATGAAAAAGAGCAAACTGAAATCTTTGTAAAATTACCTATAGAAAGAAAGACAGTGGAAGAAGAATGGGAGATGTTCAAATCAAGCATTTTAAATACTGCAAAGATAACATGTGGAACCACGAAAAAACGCAAAACACGAATAAAGAAAATAACAAGTTGGTGGAACGCAGAAGTAGAGAAAGCTGTAAAGACTAAAAGGAAAAAAATATAAAAAGTGGTATAAGAGCAAACGGGAATGCGATTACATAGATTAAATAATAGCGAGAAGACATGTGAATAGAATAGTAAAGAGAGAAAAACAAAACGACTGGGAGGAGTATGGAGAAACTCTAAATAAAAACTACAAGGAGGCAAATAGAAAATTATATAAAAAGATAAGTGCAATGAGAACGAGAGGAGAACCTTTTGACCCAAACTGAAATAATGAACAGTGAAAATGGAGAACCAATAAGTGAACAAAAGCAAATCCTAATAAGATGGAAACAGTACTTTGATTAACTTCTCAACATCCCATCAGATATCACAGGAATTCAAGAAACCGACACAGATGCCACCGAAGAACTAGAACCAGACATACTGAAAGAAGAAATTGTAGAAGCCATCAGATTAGCCCCATTGAACAAATCACCAGGACAAGATGAAATACCAAATGAACTAATTAAAGCAGCAAGAGAAGTAGGAACAGCATGGCTACATAGACTATTCAACCATGTTTGGGTAGAACAACAGACAACACGAGACTGGGGAAACGCCATCATTGTCCCAATTTGGAAAAACAAAGGCAGTAAAAGAGACGGTACACAATACAGAGGCATTTCACTGTTGAGTCATACTGGGAAAATATTTTGCAAAATTCTTGAGAAAAGATTACGAACTATTATTGAACACCAGCTAAGCGAAACACAACTTGGATTTAGGAAAAACAAGCACGGATGCCATTTTTTCTCTTAGACAACTTATAGAAAAATCAATCGAATTCAATGAAACACTCTACTTAGCCTTTGCCGACCAAGAAAAGGCGTTTCATAGAGTAGATAGAAATAAGCTGTGGGAAATCCTTAAACAATATGGAGTGAGTACACATCTAACAAACCTATGTAGAAGCTTATACAACAACAGTGAATGCATAGTGAGAGCAACTGGAGGACACTCAGAACCCTTCACCATAAGATCCGGAGTACGACAAGGTTGTTTCCTGTCCCCTCTCTTGTTTATAACATATATAGACAACATATGTAAAGAAACCAGCCAAATATAAACCGTAAGAACACAGAAGAAGAACCATCTGCAAATCTAACCATTAGAGAACTCCTGTTTGCGGATTACCAAGCACTAATAGCAAAATCAGAAGATGAATTACAAGACCACATGAATAGTCTAAACGAAATATGTAGGAAACATAACATGAAAATTAGCACAAGTAAAACAGAGGTATTGACTATAACTAAAGAAGAAAAAGCAACGATTCACCTAAACGAAATCCCTTGAAACAAGTAAAGAGTTTCAAGTGCCTAGGAAGTATGATAACATCAAATGGCAAATCAGAAGACGAGATCGAAAATAGATGCAATAAGGCAAACCAACTCATTGGACAAATGGCACCAATACTAAAGAACAAACATGTATCAATAACTACTAAGAAAGCATTTTACAACACAATCTTCCTACCAACTCTATGTTATCAATGCCAAACCTGGACAATGAAAGAAAAAGAGAAAAGAAAAATCACAACAACAGAAATGATATTCTTGAAAATACTCAATGTATCAAGAAGAAATAAGATCAGAAATGAAGAAATCAGGACTAAAGTGGAGGTTATAGCTGCACTAGATTTTATTAGAAGGCAGCAAGTCAAATGGTTTGGCCATGCAAGAAGGTTACCAACTAACAGTATACCACAACAAGCAATGATGTACAGACCAAAGGGAAGCAGAGGAAGAGACCGACCACGTAAACGATGGACGCAGGGAATAACAGAGTCCAAAGCGGGCACTCTCCCGCTCTTTATACTTCACCTCGACACCGTAAGATACAAGAAGAACATGATGAGATGAGAGATGAGATACACTAAAATACAATGACTCTCTCATTTTCTACAATACAACCACTCTCTCATACTCTCTCCTAAACTATCATACAATTACTCTTTCATACTCTCTCATACAATACCATACAATCACTGTCTCAAACTATCTCATACATTATCATACAATCACTTTCTCATGCACTACAATACAATCACTCTCTCGTAGACTACAATAAAATCACTCTCTCATACACTTCAATGCAATCTCTCTCTCTCTCTCTCTCTCTCTCTCTCTCTCTCTCTCTCTCTCTCTCTCTCTCTCTCTCTCTCTCTCTCTCATGCACTAAAGTACAATCACTCTCCCATAGACTCCAATACAACCACTTTCTCATACTCTCTCATACAATACCATACAATCACTCTCTCATACATTACAATACAATCACTCTCTTATACTTTCTCATAAGCTACAATACAATTGCTATCTCGTACAATACAATGTTATCACTCTCTCATACTCTCTCATGCACTACCAAACAATCACTCTCTCATTGTCTCTCCAACACTATAATACAACCACTCTCCTATACTCTCTCATATACTACAAAACATTCACTCTCTTGTACACTACAATACAATCATTATCTCATACATTACAATACAGTCACTCTCTCATACCCTATCATACTCTCTCCTAAACTATCATACAATTACTCTCTCATACAATACCATACAATCACTGTCTTAACCTCTCGCATACACTATCATAAAATCACTTTCTCATGCACTACAAATCAATCACTCTCGCATGTACAATCACTCTTGCGTAAACTACAATAAAATCACTCTCTCATACACTTCACTGCAATCACCCTCTCATGCACTACAGTGCAATCACTCTCCCATAGACTCCAATACAATCACTCTCCCATAGACTATATTACAATCACTCTCCCATAGTCTCAAATATAATCACTCTCACATAGACTTCAATACAATCACTCTCCTATACACTACAATACAATCACCCTCCAATAGACTACAATACAATCACTCTCCCACACATTGCAAGGGAGTCTCTGTGGCGAAGTGGTCAAGCCGTTTGGCTCGTGCTCGGAAGGTTGTGAGTTCGATTCCGGGTCGCACCCTTCGGTTTACGAGTTAAATGTTTCGGAGACTCCTGTGGGTCGTCGCTAAAAGCTACGGAGTTCGTGCTTTGTGCGACGCTTTCCGTGCTGCGGAAAGAGACCGAGCCATATGGGATAAAACCCGGTGCAATGAAGTCGAACCTGTCGACTTTTAAGCGACTTTTTAAGCGACTCTGCAATACAATCACTCTCTCATAGATTACAATATACTCACTCTCCCATAGACTACAATACACTCACTCTCCCATATACTGCAATACAATCACTCTCCCATAGACTACAATATACTCACTCTCCCATAGACACCCATGCAATCACTCTCTCATACACTTCAATACAATCACTCTCCCATACACTACAATACAATCACTCTCCCATACACTACAATATAATCACTCTCCTACAGACTACATTACAATCACTCTCCCATAGACTCAAATACAATCACTCTCACATTGACTTCACTTTCCTATACACTACAATACAATCACCCTTCCATAGACTACAATACAATCACTCTACCATACACTGCAATACAATCACTCTCCCATAGATTACAATATGCTCACTCTCCCATAGACTCCAATGCAATCACTCTCTCATACACTACAGTACAATCACTCTCTCATAGACTCCAATACAAGTACTCTCCCATAGACTCCAATACAGTCACTCTCCCATAGACCACAATACAATCACTCTCCCATAGACTCAAATACCATCACTCTCACATAGACTTCAATACAATCACTTTCCTATACACTACAATACAATCACTCTCCCATAGACTACAATATACTCACTCTCCCATAGGTTCCAATGCAATCACTCTCTCAAACACTACAATACAATCACTCTCACATAGACTACAATACAATCATTTTCTCATTCTACAATACAACCACTCTCTCATAGTCTCTCATACAATACCATATAATCATCCTCTCATACACTGCAATACAATCACTCTCTTGTGCTCTCTCATACGCTGCAATACAATTGCTATCTCGTACACTACAATGCCATCACTCTCTCATACTCTCTCATACACTACCAAACAATCACACTCTCATACTCTCTCATACACTACCATACAATCACTCTCTAATACTCTCCCATAGACTACAATACAATCACTCTCCTATAGACTACAATACAATTACTCTCCCATAGACTACAATACAATCACTTCCTCATACACTACAATACAACCACTCTCTCATACAGTACAATACAATAACTTTCTCATACACTACAATACAATAACTCTCTTATACTCTCTCATACACTACAATACATTGACAGTCTCATACACAATAGTACAATCACTCTCTCATACACTAAAACACAACCACTCTCTCATACAGTACAATACAACAACTCTCTTATACTCTCTCATACACTACAATACAATCACTCTCTTATACACTACAACGCAATCACTCTCTCATACAGTATAATACAGTAACTCTCTTATACTCTACAATCAATCTCATATACTCTCTCATACACTACAATACAATTACTATCTTATATACGACAATGCAATCACTCTCTCATACTATCTCAGACACTACCAAACAATCACTCTCTCATAGTCTCTCACACACTATAATGCAACCACTCTTACACGCGCTCATACATTACAATACAATCACTCTCTCGTATACTACAATATAATCATTATCTCATACATTACAATACAATCACTCTCTCATTACCTCTCATTGTCTCTCCTAAACTATCATACAATCACTCTCTCATACTCTCTCATGCACTACCAAACAATAACTCTCTCATACTTTCTCATACACTACCAAACAATCACTCTCTCATACTCTCTCATACACTACCATACAATCACTCTCTCGTACACTATAAGACAATCACTATCTCATACGTTACAATACATTCTGTGTCAGTGTTAGATGACTTATCGATTTCGCTGTATTTGTGCCTCTGATGTTAGCTGGGGGATTGGCGGGCGGGTTTTCCTTTGTGTCCGTCTCCTCTGGCGGTTTCTTTGGTCAGTGTTGGCTTCTGGTTTGTCTGTTTTGATTTCGTTGCAGTCCTTATAATGACTCTTTTATTGCTTTTTCCTGTTTTTATCAATACAATCACCCTCTCATACTCTATTATACACTTTCATACAATCAGACTTTTATACTCTCTCACAGAGACCAATACACATAATCTCCCCTTCTACACAATCACAGACCTCCAGACACGCCCCGTGCACATCTCCATACAAACCTGTACTCACATTCAGTTTGCTCTTAAACTTCCGATTTACTGATGCCGAGGAAGCAGTTGGACTAAACTGTTGACAACTCGTCCTTGACTTGAGGACGTAACTAACAAGTACTTCAGAAGTCTGAGTGGGTTCACCTGATGGCGAGCGACACTGGTAATAGGGAAACTAACGCACACGCAAAAATCAATCCAGTATACTAGAAGTAGTAACGGGTGTATCGACAACGCTTGAATTCAAAGCGAGCGAAAGAAAAACAGGGACAAACATTCAAATTAATATCATAAATGTCACGCCTGCTCTAATCTTATATATAAATTAGGATGTGCGTCCGTATTTATGTATCTCTGTATCTATGTATGTCCTTTATTCGTTCGCGAACGGCCCATCCGATTGAGATGAAATTTTCTACACGCCTTCCTTTCATTCCAGAGCTGCCAACTGTCATATTTTGTTAGTGTGAAATCGCCTGCTTACTCAGTATTATTTCATTTTTCATTTTTCATCATAATTGCATATATCTCAGGGGACCTAACACTGTAAAAGTTATTTCAAGGGGCATAACTTTTCTGTATAACTTATAGTCATATTGTGGCATCGTTTTCAAAGATTTATAAACTCTTTGTCCATAGTTATGTACCGGCATATGAGTTATAATAAATAATGATACAATCTGTAAGGCATTTTCAAAGTTTTCATAAAAATGATGCACAATGCATAACATTGTAACTCATCTTTTTTTGCTTAAGAAGTTACTGTAGTCATGCAGGTGATTAGAAAGAGTTTTCATTAAAAATAATGGATGGTGTGTGGTAGAACGTTCTTTTAAGTTACATTTTTTTTGTTGTATGAATTTAATGAAGCCGGACAGGGTCAGGCAGACAGATAGACAGACAGACAGATAGACAGTCGGGAACAGGAACTTATATGACTACTTATATAAATTAAATGAGATGCTTCACACCAGGAGCTGGGCGATGTCGGGCCGGGTCAGACAGACAGACAGACAGACAGATAGTCGGTAACGGGAACGGGAACTTATATGACTACTTATATGAATTAAATGAGATGCTTCCCACCAGGGACTGGGCGAAGCCGGGCAGGGTCAGGCAGACAGACAGACAGACAGATAGACAGACAGATAGACAGTCGGGAACGGGAACTTATATGACTACTTATATGAATTAAATGAGATGCTCCACACCAGGAGCTGGACAATGCCGGGCCGGGTCAGACAGACAGACAGACAGACAGACAGACAGACAGACAGACAGACAGACAGACAGTCAGTCGGTAACGGGAACGAGAACTTATATGACTACTTATATGAATTAAATGAGATGCTCCCCACCAGGGTCTGGGCGAAGCCGGGCAGGGTCAGCTAGTGTATTTATAAATATCATTGAAATACTTGGTTGGTTGTTTGGTTGGTTTTTTGGTTTATTGGTGGGTGGTTTTGTTGGTTCATTGATTGGTTGGTTCATTGATTGGTTGGTTGGTTGGTTGGTTGGTTGGTTGGTTGGTTGGTTGGTTGGTTGGTTGTTCGCTTGGTTTGTTGATGAATTGGTTGCTTTGTTTTTGGTTAATTTGTTGGTTGGTTGGTTGTTGTTTGGTTGTTGGTTGGTTGGTTGGTTGGTTGGCTGGGTGGCTATTTGGCTGATTGGTTAGTTGGTTTGTTGATTGATTAGTAGGTTGTTGATTCTATTGTTGTTTGGTTGATTGACTGGTTAGTTAATTCGTTGGGTTGGTTGGTTGGATGGTTGGTTGTTGGTTGATAGGTTTGGTGGTTGTTGGTTGACTGGTTGGTTAGCTAGTTGCTAGTTAGCTGGTTGGATCGTTGATTGTTTGTTGGTTGGTTATTTGGTTGGATGGTTGGTTGTTGGTTAATTGGTTGGTTGTCGGTTGGTTGTTTGGTTGGATGGTTGGTTGGTTGTTCGTTGATTGATTGATTGGTTAGTTGATTGGTTGTTGGTTGATTGATTAGTTGGTTTGTTGGCAGATTGGTTAGTTGGTTTGTTGGTTGATTGGTTGGTTGTTGATTGGTTGGTCGTTGGTTGGCTGGTTGATTGGTTGGTTTTTGGTTGGTTGATTGGTTGTTAGTTGGTTGGTTGGTTAGTTGTTTGGTTGTTTGTTGATTGATTGGTTGGTTGTTGATTGGTTGATTAGTTGGTTGGTTGATTGGTTAGTTGGTTGGTTGTTGATTGGTTAGTTATTGGTTGATTGTTTGGTTGACTGCCTGTCTGGATGCTTGCTTGGATGTAGGTTGGTTTATTGGTTGGTTGGTTGCCTCACTGTTTGTTTAATTGGATTTTCTTTATATCTGCAATGTTGTCTCTTGTATAGACTTAATTGTCTATATCTGAATCGTCTCTAGTATAAACTTGATTATCTATATTTACAATGGTGTCTTTTCTATAAACTTGATTGCCTTTACCTTAAATAATAGTAATTTTTGTAAAATCGTGAATGCCTATATCTACAATGTTGTCTATTGTATAAACTTAATTGTCTATATCTACAATGTTATCTTTTGTATAAACTTGACTGTCTACATCTACAATGGTGTCTTTTGTATAAACTTGATTGTCTATATCTGCAGTTTCGTCTCTTGTATAAACTTGATTATCTATATCTACAATGGCGTCTTTTTATAAACTTGATTGTCTGTATCTACAGTGTTGTCTTTTGTATAAACTTGATTACCTATATCTACAATATTGTCTCTTTTATCAACTTAATCTTCTATATCTACATTGTTGTCTCTTGTATAAACTTGAATGTCGTGTTGCCGTTGTCAAGCCCCATTCGGACTCACTCTCCTGCACGCTCCCAGTGGAAGCAGCTAATTTAAACAGTCCTCGCCTAGACGGAGATTATACCACATGAGCACCGAGTCGGTGCTAGAAACTAGCTCGATATCCGGACTCGTTGCCTGCGAAAGTGAGGGAATGATTGACCACCTATTCCTCCACGTACTAAGACCTACAAAATGTGATGTCCCGTAGCAGAAACCTGCTTCCAGACATTGTGTTGTTGTGTACTGGATGCAGCAGCAGAAAGCGTATAATTCACATCAACACATAAACACCCATTGTCCACACCTTGGGGCTGTTGGTTATATGGTGCTAGCCCCACTAAACTTCCAGTCCGCTGATGTCGAGGTAGGCAGTTCAACTTCTACACCGGCATTAAGTTGGACTTCAAAGTTGACTGCTCGTTCAGAAAGCATTGGCAATCTACATAATGTACAATTATCTAGAAAATCAACATGTGGTTGATGGCAAGGTACTGCAACATTTTTTTTAAAAATCCGCACTAGATCTTCATGTGGCCAATATCGCTTTCATATTCTGGAACATTTCCTCGTACCCACTGCATATTGGATTGGCTTGGAAGCCAGGGTTCTTTCTTTCTTTCTTTCTTTCATATTTTCTGTATGTATTTCCTTCTTTCTTTCCGTATTATTTCTTTCTTTCTTCCTGTCTTTGTTTCTTTCTTTCTTTCTTTCTTTCTTTCTTTCTTTCGTTCTTTCTTTCTGTATTTCTTTGTTTCTTTCTTTTCTTCTTTCTTTCTGTATTTTTCTTTCTTTCTGTATTTCTTTCTTTCTTCCTTTCTTTATTTCTGTCCTAGTTTCTTTCTGTATTTCTTTCTTTATTTATTTATTTGTTTCTTCCTTTCTTTATTTCTTTCCTTCCTTCTTTCTTTTTTTCTTTCTTCTGCTGCATTTTCTTCTTCGCTATATCCTCACCCTCCTCCTTTTGCTTCTTCGTCCTCTTCATTTACTCCTCCCTCTTCCTCCTTCTCCGGTTTTGTCTTTCTGTCTTTTTTTTTCTTCCTTTTTTTCTTTCATTTTTTCTTTCTTTCTTTCTTCTTTTTCTTCTTCTTCTTAGTCTCGTCCTCCTGCCCCGCCCCCGCATTCTTTTGGTTCACATTATTATTAGATCATTCATGAATTATTTTTATTATTGTGGTTCCTCGCCGTGCAGGCAGGTACTCTCCGACTTCGGAAGAACCAGCGATCCTACTACGTTAGCCAGGAGCCCGAAGGGACCTGTTGCCCAGGAAGCACGACTAGGACGTGTTAGTAGGTCTTGGCCAGTGTAGAACCTGGCCCTGGTGCCTTGGAAACACCTCCGCGTCCCGTTATTATTGTTATTAAAATTATTATTATTATTATTATTATTATTATTATTATTATTATTATTATTATTATTCGTCTCCTCCTCATCCCCTCCTTTTCCTCATTCTTCTTCTTCTTCTTCTTCTTCTTCTTCTTCTTCTTCTTCTTCGCTATTCCCACCCGCCTAGATGAAGATTTGAACACGTGTAACTAGGGCAGACAGTCAAACGTGCTAGCCATAACTACACCCCGGCTCCCTGAAAGCCTGTGCGTTGGCAAGCTACCACCAGTGAGCTCCGATCTTTGGTCTCCACCAGGCGCCAACATATGGTTCTTATTAAGGCCACAGCGCCAGGTAGAAAGATGACACAGCACGGGTGCTGCCTACCTAGACGGTCGGGTTTAGTCTCTGTGCTACCGACTACACCCACGCCGCGCGCGTCTGTGTATCACTGCCAGGTAACTGTTGGCAGGGGAGAGAGCAGCCGTTCTGTTCTTTCTTTCTTTCTTTCTTTCTTTCTTCTTCCACCTCCTCCTCCTCCTCCTCCTCCTCCTCCTCCTCTTCTTCTTCTTCTTCTCCTTCTTGTCTTTTTCTCTTTCGCTATCTCTTGGCATGAAAGATCATGCTTCTTCATATATCGCTGCCTCTAACGGAATGTTTCACTTCACAGGCTGATATTTATACAGGCTTATCGACTATATCCTGCTATGATGAAAGTGAACGAAGAACATATTTCGTTGCCTTCCTTTAACTCTTTTTCCCCCTATAAATCTTTCCAGTTGTTACATGTTCCAATTTTGTTTTCTCATAATTTGGCTGACAAATTCCCACTGTCGCTTTCTATTGTTTGTAACAAGCTGTCTTTCTGTATTAGCAAAGTTGACTGTTTGTCTTGACCTCTTTCAACACATTTAGACTGCTCATTTTGGCTGCAGGACTAGCAATATTATCTCCTGGATAACCCTGTCCTAGTTATGGCATGAGGTGGCTTGAAGGATAAACCCTAGCTATTTCTGATCGAAGCAGCAGCGTACAGTGTGTAATGAACTATTACCCTCGAGTGCCACACAACGTATGTTGTGTTAAGAATATTGTACCTTTGGCCTGATCCTGCTAAGAAAATCTGGCTATGTATTTGTAGAAGCAGAACAGTACGTTTATGAGTCGCTATGGCTCAGTGGCTAGTATGCTTGCCTGCCGGCCAGGTGATCGTGTATTCGAATCCCTATGGAATATGATTATTTTTTTTTAATTAACCAAAACTCCCAAGTCGATCCGGCCTAAGATTGGTACCAGAAAATGATGTGGGACGTAAAAGTGACCAACGTAATATTGACCACATCTCCCATGCAGTGCCGATTCTTCTTTAAAAATATGGGGTTTCCACCAAATGCTCAAACTACCTCAAGACATGTAGAGGAGTTTTTGTCATTGTTGTAACCACATGCGGAAATCGCCCGAAGCCGTGTACAGCGTCGATTAATTATATGTAAATATAAGCTGCCTGATAGAAAATAGGCGCTGTGGCTTAATCAAGGGGTGGGCAAACTTGTTGTGCGGAGGGCCGCATTGACAAATATAAAGCTATTGTGGGGGGCCGCACACACACACACACACACACACACATATATATATATATATATATATATATATATATATATATATATATATATATATATATATATATATACAATGTCCATTGTGTTTATAGCAACCTAATACAATAAGTAATTATTAATTATTTATAGGTTATTAAACAGTATAAATAACTATTTTTTACAATTTTATTTTACTTATACACTTATACATTATATTTGACAATATGGACAAAAACTTTTACTAATTTGTTAACAAGATTTTACAACTTGTTATTATAACAAATTTTCTTTATTATCTATCAATGGCTTTAATTTAGACACAAACCGACTACATTGTCACTATAATTGTTGATTTATAATGAAATGTATGTAACTGCCTGCACTTTTTGACAATATTCTTGAAATCTGGAGCAAGTTTACTTGTTGAAATTCGGATGACAGCATGCAAGTTGCAGTCTGACAATAAAGACCTATTCTTAGGTTTGTTGATCTTCATGCAAGAGAATGCTTGTTCGCAAATATATGTTGATCCGAACAATGATTAAAGTTAAGCTGCACAGTTTTTCAAGTTGGGAAATGATTCTTGTGATAAAGATATATAAAAATCCAGCAAACCATCTGATTTGAATTTCTCTTTCAGGTCATGCTTGTAAGTCAAGCAGCTCCAACTTTATGTCCTCTGTGGCTGTATCAGCTTATGCACTAAAAGGGGAACTGAGAATATTGAACTGTGGCTCTAAGTTCTTGAAATATTGGAATCTCAATCCAAATACTTCAATCAATGCATCTAATTGGGCTTTGTACTTTTGAGTCATTTCACCAGAAATGGTTTCTTGTTTCAGCAAAGGGAAGTGACAAAATCTTTTTTTCACTTGCTTGTCTGGAGAACAGTGAGAGTTTTGCCTGAAATGATTTTACATGTACATACAATTCATGTGCAAACACACCATTGCCCTGAAATTTGACATTCAGTTTATTTAACTTTTCCATAATTTCAAAGGCAAACATAAAGTCTAACTTCCACTCTTTATTGACAATGTTAGTATTAAAGTCACATTCAATGCCCTTCATCTCTAGGAACATCATTATTTCTTCTCTGAGTTCCCACACTCGCCTCAACACCTTGCCGAGACTCAGCCATCGAACTCTGGTGTGGTACAGGAATGTCGGAACATCGGGATGTTATGTTTCCAAATCGTCAAGTAATGCCTTGAACTGTCTGTGATTAAGTCCTCTTGATCTGATGAGGTTGATGACACTGACAACTGGGTCAATAACATGCTTGATATTCAAAACAGTTTTACACAGACTTTCTTGAAGAATCACACAATGAAGTGGTAATAATGTGTGGTCTGGATATTCTGCTTTAATCTTATCACTTATCAACTTTACCAGACCTACATTTTTTCCAGTTAAAGCACGAGCTCCGTTAGTTGTAACAATTGCCATCTTGTTCCAAACCAACCCAGTTCTTTCAATACAGTTAGTAACAGCATTGAATATATCATGGCCTGTGGTTGTGTCTTTGTGTGACTCAACACCCAGCAACTCTTCAGTGAGTTTAAAAGAAGTGTTTATTCCACGTATAAATATCAATAATTGGGCAGTATCATGTCCATCGGTACTCTCATCCTATGCAAGGGAGTACCACAAAAATTGTTTACTTGCATCTTGAAGTCTGTGCATCAGATTGTCACTTATGTTGTCAACACGTCTGACCACAGTTCTCCTTTATAAAGTAATGTTGCTAAATATGTTTGTTTTTTTTTTTTCTGGACACATAATACTTGCTGCATCTAGGAAACATTTCTTGATGAACTCGCCATCAGAAAATGGCTTTTTCTGTTTTACAATGCTGTGTGACAGCACAAGACTAGCTTCAGTTGCAGCATCTTTAATTGAATACTGTTTAATGAAAACAGTTTGCTGTTTCTCCAAATTTTTCACCAACTCCAGGCATTTACTTTCCCTCCCTTCGGTTGTTAAATTATATCCGAAATCGGAATGTTTTGTTTGATAATGTCTTTTTAAATTGTACTCCTTGAAGACAGCCACTGACTCACGACACAACAAGCAAACTGATTTGCTACCAACTTTTATAAAACAGTACTTAGTTTTCCATTCATCATTAAAAACTCGGCATTCAATTTCAATATTACGTTTGTTATTGACACTCATTGTTTTAATAAAATTCGAACAGTTAGAATTGTACAAAACTTTAAAACGGAAATGAAACAAAACCTACTTCCGGCTCTGTGTGAAAATAAAATATTCGGAAAACAAGCAGTAAACTCAGAATAAGTTTCAGAAATATATCATGATTACTACAACAAATAAATTAATTTGAACATTGCAAATGTGGAAATAATTTATGACAGCAAAAAACTTTTAAATTTAATATTTCCTTGCAAAATACATCATTTTATTCACCGGAGAAATATCTGTTTTTCATAAAAATCAACCTTATTAAATGTTTAATGTCGATAAATATTTCTTTATATGAAAATCGATAAATTCGCATTTTAGCAATACATGGTTCCAAATGTTGCTTTAAGTAGCCGTGGCGGGGTTCGGGTGAGCGCCCAATCTTGCATAAATACCCCAATGGCTCGTGCATTCAT
This sequence comes from Cepaea hortensis, assembly GCA_963921405.1. Taxonomy (NCBI): domain Eukaryota; kingdom Metazoa; phylum Mollusca; class Gastropoda; order Stylommatophora; family Helicidae; genus Cepaea; species Cepaea hortensis. The sequence continues at coordinate 73,403,321 of OY992876.1, forward strand.
CACCTAAGCAGCAAAAGTCCAACTCCTGGCCTTCTCGTGGCAGAACTGTTTTAACTAACAGGAGAAGGAGCGGCGGCGAGTCACTGGTGCTCGAGTAAGACCACAGTCTGCTCTAGCAAAGGAAAGGCGCTGAAGTCGGAGGCAACCAGCCAGGAGGTGTACCACCGAAATCAGGATGCCACGCAATCACGCGTAATGAAATATGTCGACTACTGCTAAATATGGTGCTCGCCCTGCTTTGGACCCCCAGGCAGGTGCAGTGCTGGATCCTATGCCTCGAAAGGGTCCAACCACAGTTACTGGAGGTCCTTGTCATATGTCCTGTGGAGCCAGGGGACCTGAGAATTGAGCGTCTGGCCATACCAAACAAAGACTAAAACTAATGCACTGGAATGCGGAGGGAGTCAGCAACAAACAAAAAATAGAACTAGCAAACATCTTGGACCAAGAAAAGGTAAGCATATGCTGCTTGCAAGAAGCTCACCTCATGATGTCTGGAAAATTGCCAGTACTAAGGATACTACTTTCTGAACATAGCAGTCAGCATAAGGTCACAAAGATAAGCATATGCTGCTTGCAAGAAACTCACCTCATGATGTCTGGAAAATTGCCAGTACTAAGGATACTACTTTCTGAACATAGCAGTCAGCATAAGGTCACCATACAGTGGATGCCATCCCACTGTGGAGTACTCGGAAACTAGAACTGATCGATTGGCTAAGGAAGGAGCAAACGAACAACAACCTGATGTGCCCGTTACATACCAACAAAATAAAAGAATGATCAAATCAGTCAGATGGCCACCAAAACCTGCTCAAGACGACTACCACATTATGGACAGACTAGAACAAGTCATTATTCTGCGCCTCAGAACAGGACACAATAGATTACGCAACCACATGCGCACGTAAAAAAATCCCTTGGCAGTTGGAAATCGAAAAAGAGTAGCCTAACGAAGCTGCTCGGGCAAAATTTCGTGTTAAAAATCTACCCAAAGTATTTCAGGATCCTCGCCGGTGCTACGGAGTTCGTGCACTGAACTGTTTCTCCAGACTCAGGTTTGAGTTAAGAGAAGAACGGAGCACTTATGGGTTGCACCCGCGTGCAGTGATGTTGATCCGTCGACTAAACTAAACTAAACTAAACTTGAAACATTAGGAGAGGAGTAGGTCAGAATGCCAGAAGAAATGTTGGACGTGTGCATAGTCAATATCTCACTGGGTCCGGAGTGTAGGAAATGACCAGCGGGCAGCGATGAATGGGAGATGCAAAAATAGATACACGGAAATTCGCGCCCAGATGGTGTGATCATCTACACGGATGGCTCTATGCTAAGATGTGAAAGAAGTACCTGGCGGTTCATAGCGAAGGTTAATGGACGGGGTTTAGTGCTGGAGAGTCCATACTGGCAACCAGGGAGTCTCCGTGGCGAAGTAGTCAAGCCGTCTGCCTTGCACTCCGAAGGTTGTGGGTTCGATTTCGGGCTACGTCTTTCGGTTACCAAGTGCATTCTTCTCGCAGACTCCTGTGGGTTGTCGCTGGAGCTAAGGAGTTCGTGATTTGTGCGACGCTTTTTGCATGTTGCCCTGCGGAAAGAGGCCGAGCCGTATGTGATAAAACCCGGTGCAATTAAGTCGAACCTTTTGACTTTTAAGACTTTTTAAAGACTTTAAGTGAATGTTAATGGGTAGTGTTTAATGCAGGAGAGCCTGGCATATGATACCTCAACATATAGTTTGAGAATGGAGGTGGAGGAAGTCACTGCTGCGTTTCGTTGGCTGGAGGTTGAACAGCACACACACACACGGGTGTCATTGTAATGGACTCACATATCATGCCGAGTAAGATGAAGACAAGCATGCTTCGGGCAGAGTGATATGTTACGATTAACAAATCTAAAATATAGCTCATCTGTTAGATCTTGTCCCCAGGACATGCTGGTTACTTGGGAAATGAGTCGAGGAACAAATTGGCTGGATCTGCATCTCTGGGTGGGGTTTTAGTGCAGGACAGGCAGATATAGTCAGAGTCTTTGAGATCATATTCATAATGTGAACAAAAACAGATACTTCATCATTGCCCGGAGAGAATGGTGTTGCAGGGAGTCACCAGAGGATCTGCCCTACATTCAGTTCTCTAAGGAAAGACAAAACGGCACTCACAATCAGATTTCAATTGGTATCATTAGTATTAGGACTCTTCGCTTGTTGTTGAAGATTAGGACAGAGCACGAATCGGAATGTCCATACTGTTGTGATATCGGTTCTCGACTCAACTCAACCAAACGGAGGACATCAGCACTTAATGCTGCAGTCATAATGAAACATTGCCAGCAAAAGATCAAATCGGGAAAGAAAGAAAAATGGCCATGCTGGCCAGGCTTCAAATTGTTGTATTACCTGTTACTGGAAATGTAACAGCTTATCAAGATGCCTGCTGGCGCATCTCTCCCACACGTGATAGATTTTACTGCCTTGACTTCTTTTCACGCAACTTACCTGCCCTGTGTTCTGTGATAACTAGGAGAAGTGGAGGGTGTAGGAGGGAGGCGGGTTGGAACGAATAACTGGTTTCAGAGCTCCGCATTTTGTCATGGAGCGAACTAGAGAGATATCAGTGAATCAGGAGGTGAAGAAAAGACTCTGGCGTTGGATAGGTCATACATTTAGAACCCCTGAGAATCTTCTTCTTCTTCAGCGTCCCGAGCCATTGAGGTTCTTTGCTGCAGATACAATCCGTCTCCATTCGTCTCTCTGGTGGACCTTCTCTTGCCAGTCGTTGATTCCAAGTGCTTGTAGGTCTGTATGTATATTATCTCTCCACCGCCTTCTTGGTCTACCTCGGGGTCTACGGTCATTTATTTCCTGAGTGTAAGCGAGTTTTGTTTCCCTATTATCTTCCATTCTTTCTATATGCCCCAGCCATTGCAGTCTATTAGCCTTCATGATACCAGTGATTAGCGGGGACTTAAACAGATCATAAATGTCTTTGTGGTACTTCTTCTTTTCCACTCTCCACTTTGTGTATCCCTAATGGGTCCAAAGATGCGTCTTAAAATTTTGTTCTCAAAGGTTTGTAACTGAGAATAGTGTAACTAGAAAAGTTTTAGTCTGGAATCAACAAGGCGAAATAAATAGAGGAAGACATAAAAACTCACGGAGAAGAGAAGTAGAAATAGAAATGAAGAATAAGTGGAGGACATGGGCAGAGCTGCGTGGGATAGCTAAAGATATGGATCCTTTAAGTGAGTTGGATGATGAGGGGGGGGGGGGGGGGGGGGCTATGACCCAAATGGAGATGGTGGGTACAAGAAGTAGAAGAGCTCCGCATTTACGCATCTAGAACACCCGAGCTGACTCTGCCAAAGAGGACGTGGTGAGTATTATTTGTAGCTGTGTTCATTCTGCACTGGTTGTTCTTTTGTACGAACAAAATTGTGTATAAGCATACCCCTATGATTGCTTTTCCTGTTCAGTCAGTCATCTATTCTTTTATTCACATTTGACTGAAGCATTAATATAGGCATCACACTCTTATAATCAGTATACTAGAGTGAAAGACAGGCATCACACTCTTATAACAGCATACTAGAGTGAAAGACAGGCATCACACTTTTATAAACAGCTTACTAGAGTAGAGGACAGGCATCACACTCTTATAACAGCATACTAGAGTGAAAGACAGGCATCACACTCTTATAACAGCATACTAGAGTGAAAGACAGGCATCAAACTCTTATAACAGCACACTAGAGTGTCTTATAAACATCATACTAGAGAGAATGACATACATCACACTCTTATAAACATCATACTAGAGTAGCAGACAAACATCACACTTTATAAATATCACACTAGAGTGGAAGACAGGCATCACACTCTTATAAACACCACAGTAGAGGGGAAGACAGACATGACACTCTTATAAATAACACACTAGAAGGGAAGACAGACATGACACTCTTTTTAAACAACACACTAGAGGGGAAGACAGACATGACACTCTTATAAACAACACACTAGAGTCTGTAGACAGATATGATCACCAACGCCACACGGCATGGACTATAAGAAGACTGGCAGTACACGAGACAGAAGGTTGTGGACACATATGATCCCCCAACGCCACAAGGCATGGAATATAAGACTATTAGCAATAAACGAGAAAACGTTTGTGGACAGACATGATCACCAACGCCACACGGCATGGACTATAATAAGATTGGCAGTACACGAGACAGAAGACTGGAAATACATGATCGCAACTCCACACGGTCATGGACTAAGAAAATTTGCAGTACACGAGACAAAAGGCTGTGGACAGATATGATCACCAACGCCATAAGGCACAGACTACAAGAAGATCTTACTTTCCGCAACTTTCTTTTCTTTCTCTTACAATTTACCTTAACAACAAGCAGGTTGTGAGAATACTTCTCAGGAACAACACAGCTTTGACGTCGTCATAGCAACCCACAGATGCTTTCCCTGGAGACTTCGTTCCTCAGCGTGCTACCGTCTACGCATGTGTGTGTTACTCCGGGTAGAGTCAATGGCTGAGCACAGAGGCAAGAGGAAAACCCAGTTTATGTAAGCAGATACCACAGCGACTACATGTTTGACAGCTAAACGTGGAATCTGCGTGAAACACACGCCGATAAGCTGGATGTTCGTGTTGTGTTGGGTACAGACTGGATTGTTTGAAAGCTATGGATGATACATTTTTGTTTTTGTAGCATTGTTGTGTATCTGCGAGTGTCTGCGACTTCAGGCAGGCAGATAGGTAGGTGGGTAGGTAAACAGGTGGGTAGACAGGTAGGTAGCAGGCAGATGTGTAGTTAGATAGGTTTGTAGGTAGGTACGTAGGCATGTAGGTAGGAAAGCAAGCTGACAGGCAGGCAGGCAAAGAGACCAACAACAACAAACAGACAGAAAGTGTGGTGTGAAAGAAAAACAAGACACGATCGAAAAAACAGAACATTCCTCAATTATCTTGTAATCATTAGGAAAGCCTGTGGCAGTTTGCCGATCCATCAACATCACCTCTTCAGTCGTTCATTAACTATAAACACGTGCGTGCACATGTTGCTATCTTCTCTTTCGCTAATAAGACTAACGACAAAAGCAGCAAACACTGAAAATTAATAACAGCCTCTTCTGTGCATTATTTTCATCTGCCTACAGACGCCGCTCAGTGGCTAAGGTGGCACGGACGCAATACGTAATCTCGCATACCGCGGTTCGAAACACAGCTGTGGGTGAGTTGGCAACAGAACGCCTTGTGTTGGTTTTCATAAAAATGGTATGAGTGCCGGTCGTTCAGAAAGCAAAAGCAAACTACTGAACATAAACTTGCCAAGAAATCACAAATAGTCAAAAAATGCTGGGGTTGACTGCGACGTCCTGTAAAATAGTGTAAAAGATATGCAACTAACTAACAGATGCAGACGTTAAACTGAAGATACGTGTTGTATGTAAAGAAAGGAATATGTAAAAGCGCAGTGGTGTGCATGTTTGCATACCAGCCCAGGGGTTTTGTGTTTGAATCCTCTATCAGCCGTGGATTGTTTCTTTCTTTGACCTGGTCTCCCGACCGACCCAGTCTCACCTGGGTACTGGGGGGACAACGTGGCCGAATGGATCAGAACGCTGTTTCTTACACTTCCGGTGTGCTGATGCCGTGGTAGTGGGTTCATCCCCTATACAGGTAGTTGGACTACAATGTTGACTTCTCGTCCTTGACTTGGGGATGTAAATTACAAGTACCTGTGAAGTCGGAGTGTGTTCGTCTAATGGCGAGGGACACTGGTAATAAGGAAAGCTAATTCACGCGCAGAAATCAGTCCAGCCCACTAAAAGTTGTAGCTCGTGTATAGACTACGCTTGAGTTCAAAGCAAGCGAACGCAAAGTAAAATATGAGTAACAAGAATGTCTTAGGAAGTAAAAGCGGCGGGCGTGGTAGTGATCACGTGACCCATCGAGCGCCGATTGGTCTATACAAATATGGATCTTGCACCATTTTCCCGAAGCGTCTTTGGACGTGTGACAGGGTTCTTTAATTTGTGAAGTGACCAATGGGGGAAGTCAGATTCTGTGCCATGCTTGTAGGTGTGGGCTGTCATCGTTAGACCCCTCACACAATCAGCAGTCTGGGCCAGGTATATACATGTCCCGAATGTACGAGGGGGCTTCACATGAAAACCGTAACAGTGTGGTAGCAATTACAATAACCATGCCATTGTCTGGTCACCTACATCACGGTGCAGACTAACACGGTGTGTCACAAGGTATGATTGACATAGAGGAGTGGCTATGGTTGTGTCTAGACGATGTCTGTGTGAATGTTGTCTTGAACGACTGATCAACCACGATGCATCAATACCAAACACCAGGCTGCGCACATAATACTTAAATTTGATCAACTTGATACGATACTATTCCTCAGGAACACTTCATCATTACATATAGATATATTTCATCTGCACAATTATAATACACGTAGCCCCAAACACTATCGCCGCTGACAGCCGGGCTAAGTATCCAATACTTAGCCCCAGAATTACTATCACCTCCCGTGTGTTGCCGGGGCCCATAAGGGAAGCAAAGAATAGCAACACTGCAGCCTACCACGCATGTCGTAAGAGGCGACTAAGGAGGCTTGATGGTTCCGTCGCCCTGCTACTGAGTGAGTGCGTGGCGCGACACTGTGAGCTGTGAGTTTCGTGTGAAATGCTTTTGAATCTGCCCGAGGTTTTTTGGAACGTGACTGCATGTTCGGAGCGATGGCAGATGGCTAAGTCCCAGAGTTGACCGGTTTTTGCCTTATACAGAAATGCCTGGCTGCTGGGCTTCTGGTTGACTGCCACTACCATCGACGATGAACTGTATTTCGTGGACTGTGTGGGTGAACATCTAGGAAACATCCAGATGGGAAAATGACTGCAGATTCCATCAGAAATGAACTGGGTGTTTTGTGGGGGACTATTGTGTTGACAATCTTGCGGCGGCATTATGCACAGTGCATCTGTGCGGGCTGTTGTTTGTCGAGACTCCTGTCTTTTCCACTTTTCACATTTGACAGTGGGGAGCATTTTGTATGATATTCACTGGCACAGGAACGGAGCATAATGGGGACGACCCTTTGCTGTGAAGTTGGAACTGCGACTAACTAACTAACTAACTAACTAACTAACTAACTAACATTACTATCACACAAAAACACTGGGCGGAGTTCTCTCGCTAACTCCGCTACCATTCAACTTCCCAGAACTCAGACCTCCACTGTCTGGTTCAAAACTCAACTGTCACCTCCTTTCAATGTTTTAGACTTTTCTGTTTATCCCTTCTTTTCAGACCGCCCAGGGAATGCCCTTTAACCCCGTGATCACACTTATCAGTTGCCATGAAAATTGCATATAGAATTCTCCTTTGTTTCTTCCTTGGCTGGCACGATTCACTTTCCCCCAGGTAATTTTAATCTCGACAAGTACGTGATTTCTTAACCAGTTCTTTGGGGTTTTCCATTAGCTGCTGATTTATCTGATGCCTACGTGCCTTAACAAACCCTTTGTTTCGGATTACCTCAGTTTGTTGCAAATTGTGATTACCCTGCTGTCCTAGCATTTGCATATTGCTTTGTTACTTTTCCCTTTCTTAGCTAATATATCAGCTCTATCTTGGCATATCTACCTCCCACTTTCTGACTTACCATTCGCCTATTATTTCTCTAACCCAGTTAACTTGTTTATGTTCTAACATTCCTACCTAGGGCAATCACCCCCGGTTAGGTCCGCCCAAGCACGTTACACGGTGACGTCATAAGGACAGTTTAAAGATGGCCGCCCCACTTTTGACATGAACCAAAGAGGAGCAGCGTTCTGTTATTCGTTTTTTTTTTAACTCATCGGCAAATGAAGATCCAATATTGTGATGCTTGCTTATCAATGCAGCAAGAGTATGAGTAGAGTAGAAAGTTTAAATAAGATGTGACTTTTGTGACAGACTGTTCACGACCGGATCAGTCTCACGGAGTAGGGATCCCAGAGTCGATTTTTCTACAGAAATCCAATAATTTAATCGGCGCTTGAGGACTTGCATTGAACGCAGTAGTGACTACATCAAAATAGGATACATTCGTTCTTTACTTTTTCAGAATATGTTCACCCAAAAAACAACAAAAAACATTTAAGATTTTCAATTGAAGCCCCCTCATACCATGACGTCTAGCCATCTAGTATTTATGTATTTGTCTTTCCATTGCTCTCTTCTCGTGAGGTTTGCCTGTTGTCATTGTTTTAAGATGTCTATCCATCATGTGCCATGCCGATAAGCGTGGGCGGTCATGTTCTGCCATCTCACTTGATCACCAGAGGTGTGGATCAGCTCCGTGTTCCTGTCTCGACTATGCCACGTGGCCAAGCCATCCGGGTATTTACTTATCGGTCTTCCCTTTGGTTTCTTCCCTTCGATCTTGCCAGTTGTCACCAAGTTCTCCAATTCATTTCTTCTCATAACATGCCCAAAAAAGTGTGACTGTCTACGTCTAATGACTCTAATCAGTTTACGATCTTCACTTATTTCTTGAAGGACTTGTTCATTGGTTTTTCTCTCTGTCCATGGTATTCTTTGCCTTTTCTTCAGAAACCACATTTCCACAGCCATCAGCTGTTTTTCAGCTTGACTGTTTATTGTCCACGCTTCACATCCATACAAAAGTATAGGTTCTATGTAGCACTTCGACACTCTTTTTCTCGTTTCAATTGATATCTTTTTATTGGTCAGTATGTTTTTCATTTTGCAAAAGGCTACCTTCGCAATGGCAATTGTGGTTATAATCTCTTCAAGGCATCTCCCATCAGATGTTATGACTGTGCCGAGATTACTGTATTGATTCACTTGCTTAAGAATATGCCTATTTACTCGTATATCACATTGTGGTATTTCCTTCTTCCAAGTGACGACCATAATCTGCGTCTTCTTAATATTCAGTTCTAGCCCTAGTTGTTCACTGTGTGCAACAACCGCATCTACTAAATTTTGCAGGTCCTGTTCATTGTCTGCAATCAAGACTGTATCATCTGCATATCTAATGTTATTGATGTATCGTCCCCCAATGTTGATTCTTTCCATATCTTCTATATTTCTGAAAATGTTTTCACTTTACAGGGAAAAAAGATCTGGAGACATTACGCTTCCCTGTCTCACACCTCTTTTAATAGGCTCATATTGACCTACATCGTTATCAATTCTTATGGCACCTTGTTGTTTCCAATATATGTTTTTTACAAGTTTAAGGTCCTTTCCATAAATTTGTAGATCTTCAAGCATCCTTATCATGTCGACACGTCTCACTCTGTCGAAAGCCTGTGCGTAGTCAATAAAGCAAAGATATAGATCTTTGTTTACTTCTATAAAACGTTCAGTTACTGTTCTCAGTATGTACACAGCATTTACTGTGCCCTTGCCTTCTACAAACCCACATTGTTCTTCCCTATTTCGGGTTGTATTTTCTTCCTAACTCTTTGCCTGATAATTCTCAGCAGAATCTTCGTGATGTGGCTCATTATACTAATTGTTCGTTATACTAATTTAAGGTGTATTTCTTCCAATATCGTCTTTAGAACTTCTTGACTGTCTGCGTACAATTTCTCTAATCAATTCATGGTTTTGATTTGTTTCTTGATTGAACAGGCTGATAGGCTGGCAGGTAAGGCACCTCTCGGTGGTAGATTACCTAAGGACAAGGGAGAGGTGATCGGGCGTCTGTGGGACCAGGTGGAGAAGGCGGGGCAACAGACTGAGAACCCGTATGTGGAAAGGATGATATGCCGGGAGATCGGCAGGGGCTCTGGGCGAATTTCAAAACTGAGAGGAAACCAGGTCCAGGAGAACTTTCGATCAGTTGGCAGTTTGAACCATTAGCAATATGACTCTTCACTGACTGTTGAACAAGGGGGCGAAGCGCGTGTGGGAATTCCTGAGTGCAGTAATATTGTTTCTTAGCTCAATTCAACTCAACTCAACTCTTGAAGGACTTACTCATTTGTTTTTCTGTCCGTCAGTGGTAATCTTTGCATCTTATTCAGAAATCATATGTCCACTGTCACTAGATGTTTCTCTACTTGTGATATGATTGTCCATGTTGCGCATGCATACACCTGTATAGACGCGTACCACTGTATTCTCACTATTATGGCACGGAAAGATATCAGCACACGAACCGAGAGATCGGAAGATGTGGCGAAGCATGATCACCAACGCCAGTAGGCAACGTATTTGTTGATGACGATATTAAATCTAAGAAGTACAACCACCTGTATTGGCACCAGCCGAGAACAGCCTCTCATACCTGGCGGCATTTTTTTGTTTTAGGTAAAGTTCATAGTTCAAAGGCACACAGCGTAACATGATGTTTCTATAACACATGCTGTCGCCCACGTAACTTCACTTCTATCTGTCTGACGTCAGCGCCGGTCCTGGGAATGTATGCCTTTATTGTACCAGCTCGTCTCCGTTCATTCTCCAGACGAGGCAGTACTTTTCCTATGGGGACAGATCGAGATTTCCCCCGTCATCATCACCATCATCATCATCACCATCATCATCATCCTTCATCATCATTACCATCATCATCATTGTCATCATCACCATCATCATCATCATCATCACCATCATCATCATCATCACCATCACCATCATCATCATCCTCATCATCATCATCATCACCATCATCATCACCATCATCATCATCACCATCATCATCACCATCATCATCATCATCATCATCATCACCACCATCATCATCATCCGTCATCATCATCACCATCATCATCATTGTCGTCATCATCATCACCATCATCACCATCATCATCATCATCATCACCATCATCATCATCATCACCATCATCATCATCACCATCATCATCATCATCACCATCATCATCATCACCATCATCATCACCATCATCATCACCATCATCATCACCATCATCATCACCATCATCATCATTGTCATCACCATCATCATCATCATCATCATCATCATCACCACCATCATCATCATCACCATCATCATCATCATCATCATCATCATCATCATCACCATCATCACCATCATCATCACCATCACCATCATCACCATCATCATCACCATCACCATCATCACCATCATCATCACCATCATCATCACCATCATCACCATCATCATCATCATCATCACCATCATCATCATCACCATCACCATCACCATCATCATCACCATCATCATAATCACCATCATCATCACCATCATCATCATCACCATCATCATCACCATCATCATCACCATCATCATCACCATCGTCATCATCATCACCAGCATCATCATCATCACCACCATCATCATCACCATCATCATCACCATCATCATCTTCCAGTGTGTGGCCTGTGGAGAACTGTTCATCAGTTCAGACAAGTGACATGGCTACCGGATGGTTTGTGTGGAGAACTGTTCCTCAGTTCAAACTAGCGACATGGCTACCGGATGGTTTGTGTGGAGAATGGTTCCTCACTCAGTTCAGACAAGCGACATGGCTACCGGATGGTTTGTAGAACTGGGTGAGAACTACGAAGGAAACGATGGAGGGGAAGGTCGCTGGTTTCTCATTACAACCATCTCATTATGTCGTAAGTAGTACTAGAGGGTCTCTATCCCTCGGAATGAGGCATAAAATACCTCATATACAAAGAATATATAGAGAGGACCATGAGGAGCCATGAGGACCCGCATTTTTTAGTAAGCTCAAAGAAGGGGAATGGGGGAACATAATTTATGCATAATCGATTGGTGTGCGCAGACTGTTACGGGTTGGTGTATTCGTATATTTGTTAAGATAGGCGACCATCTGTGAGCAAAAAGTTGATATTGCCGGCAGGTGTACATTAGTGTCGGGGTCGAGGGAGGTCGCTGGTGCCATCTGTTGTTTTTAATTACGGGCGGTGTCGGAATAAAATAATAAGAGCAGAGAAAGATGTGTAGGGTGGGTTGGTAAGTGGTGAAAGACGGGGTGGGTGTGCGTAGTTGGTCATAGTGGGATATCACCAATGTGTAACAGGGGTTCTAGTTACTGCCATTGCGCTTGACAGGTTCGAATCTCAAGGTGTGGTTGAGGTAGTGTGGTGGTGGTCGAGTTGTAACGGAGCTAGGTGGTAGCATTGGTGGTTCGAATCACGCTGCTGGTCGATAACGATGTCCGCCCTAGACGGGGACTTTTTAAATGTCTACTAAGGGGTGGTGAGGGCTTAGAGGTGAGAAGTAATTGGTCGTAGAGGGGTGTGGTGGGATATCACCACTGTGTAACTGGGGTGTCTAGTGGGTTCCCTACCGTGCGACAGGTTCGAATCGTACTGTGAGATGGGGTAGTGTGGAGGTGGGCGAGTATGTAACGGAGCCAGGTAGTGTCATGGGTGGTTCGAATAACGGACCTAGTTGATAAATGCGGTATGAGCCATGTCTCATGGTCTCGTGGTGGGGTCTATGCCTCATGTCTCGTGATGGGTGGGTTGTGGTCTGCCTCATGCCTTCCAGCTCCTTCCTGGTTTTTTAAAGTGTCAGCTGTGGTTTTTAATCAGAGCATCGGGGTTAACAATGGAAAGATCAATTGAACTAGGTGGGTAGTTGGTACCACAGTCGCGTTGGAGATGTGTAATTGATTCAGAAGATGTCAGCTGGTGTAATGCATTAATTAGCTTCCCGTCTGTATAGACGGCATAACAAACTGGGCAACCAGCATGATCTTTATCATATAACAAATGTGGCAACCCTTAGCACAACTCAACAAGAAAATATGGTAATGAAACTGTGCGAAAGATCAACTGAACTAGGTTGGTAGTTGGTATCACAGTCGCGTTGGAGATGGTGCGATAACCAATTCGGTAGAGTGTGTCGAGGTAGCGCCAATGTGTAACTGGGGTGTCTAATGGGTCTAGTTGGTCCCATAGACCTCTGATTTGGCGGTGTCATCTCATTTTTGGCTTCTGGCGGCAGAGTGACTTGTGAAACAAACAAACCGATGTGTGGCTTACAACCATTCAGGGTGTTTGTCTTAGAATTGTTCCACTTTTTATGTTAGACAAGCACTAATTGGCTGGCAACTATACTGTGGGCGGGGCTTAATTTATGTAATATATAACCAACTCACCACCTCTCACTCACTTTGTGCTTTACACAAGAATGACGAACGATCGAGTCTTCAGCTTTGTGGTTATTCAACGGCTATTTACCTTCAAATGTAGAAAGTTTGCCAGGCACCTGTTTGTCTCTGTATCAACGGACTTTCAACCATACACGGACATACCGATTTAGTGGATCTGTCTCCCAGTTTTTGGCTATTCACAGCTGACTTGTAAGAATTATCAATCAGCTTCTTACCCAGACCCACCCTAAGTGTAAGCAATAGCATTATTCTGCCTTAGTTTACAACGGAATCTGCAAAGAGTTCATCACCTATTGAAACAAAGACTGGTACAACTTGTTCGGGTTTGATACCGCATACTAAACTAGTGAACATTGCATCTTGTTGTTTGGGTATTTGGCGTCCTAAACTAGTCAACGTCAAGTTATCTACCATTAGTGCAAGTTATAAACTAATTGTATTCAACACCATATACAGAGGCTCAGTGTAAACAGGTTTCAAGTCGAGTGTCGATTATCTTACTATCAATTCGCTAGCGGACGTGCCTAAAAAGATGTCTACTCGGCAACCATCTGAGAACCACGTATGTGCAACTTGTGGGAAAGGCTTCACTGATGCAAGTAACCTTCGTCGCCATATTCGGACCAGTCACAGTCCCAAGGAGCAAGTGTATTCGTGTCAAACTTGTGATCATCATTTTAACCGGAAAGACAATCTACAACGTCACATTACAAAAGAACACACAACATCAGGAGCAGTATCCAGTGTAATACCAACAGAAACGGCAACACCTTTTTCACCAACATTGCGTAAGAGACCAGCGGCTACTAATAGTGATGTGACATGCAGGAAGAAGAACACTAAACAAAACGAAAACGCCGAACCAGTCAGCGACACACAACCCAAGGATGAAGCGAGCTCTCTACACAAGCTGCCAGATGATGTCAGACAAGTGTACACCGACAACTGGAGTAGTATCAAAACACATAACAAGATCAACAAATATATGTCTGTCTATACATTTTTTATTAGTCCACAGACACAACACCCTACAGACTGGACAGAGACCTTGTACAAGATCTTTAACACTCAAAAGAACATATTAAAAATCAACTTTAGTTATCATGTAGTCCTTAGGCACATCGAAACACAAGCTCTTCGGTTCTACCACGCATCGTCCAATAACGCTTCTGTCTTAGAAATTCCACAGCTAATCCGAAACAGACAAAACTTTGACGAGTTTATCAAAACAGTACACGGACACGACATTCTTACATACGCTACGCAACAACGTCCAAATACCAAATACACGACAGAGACGATTCCAGCTATAAGTTTTTATCTCTATCATATCCCAGAACTCTGTCTCGTTTAATAAATAACCGCCGTTTTATGACAAAGGTTCGATACCATTGTACATGGTGTGTGTATGATCATATTAGATATAACATCACCTATTGATCAACCATTTTGTATACTGGTGTTATGCTTCTTTTTATTTTTGTAACATTTACTGGAAATACTGTACAATAAACAGTTATATGTATTATAATTGCGTTTACTTGTTGGATTTTAGTGTTGCCGGTACATATCGGTGTCATGTGGTGAACGGATGTTACATGTTGAGGGTCAAATTAAAGAAATATCTCGGCGAAACTTATGAAAAATAGGAAAATTTGTTAACTAGATGGGAAAAAATTGACCAAGTAAAGAAATAGCTCATCCAAACTTATAAAAAACATGAAAATTTGTTAACCAAAGGTGAAAAATATTTGCCAAGTAAAGAAATATTTCAACCAAACATATAAAAAGTAGGAAAATTGTTGGTCAAATGTAAAACAATATTGCCCAAGTAAGAAATAATGTTAGTCAAAGGGGCAAAAATATTGGTCAAATACAGAAAGATCTCAATAATCTTATAAAAAGTAGGGAAACAAATGGTGGCCAAATACATAAATATCTCAACCAAACTTATAAAAAGTAGGAAAATTGTAAGTCAAATGTAAAAAATATGGGGCAAATAGGAAATCATATTAACCAAATAGGAAAAATATCGCTCAAACTTATAAATATATCGACCAAATAGGAAAATGTGTTAACCAAAGATGAAAACTATGGGTCAGGTAAAGAAAAAATTTCAAAGAAGCTTATAAAAAAAAAGGAAACAATGATAGTCAAACTAATTTTTAAAAATGGTGGTCAAAGACAGAAATATCTCATCCGAACTTATAACAAGTAAGAAAATATACTAGTAAAATCAAGAGATATGTCGACCGAAGTAATACAATAGGCAGAACGATGGACAAACATATAAATATTTCATTCAAACTTATAAAAACTATGATAAAATGTTATCCAAATCAAATAACAGGCTGACCAAACTTATAATTAGCTCATTCAACCTTATAAATAGGAGGAAAATTTGTTAGCCAAATAGGCAAAATATTGGTAAGATTCAAAAATATCTCAATCAAACTTATAAAAAGTAGGAGAAAAGGCTACTCCAACTAATAAAAATGGTGGCCAAATACATAAATATCTCAACCAAACTTATAAAAAGTAGGAAAATTGTAAGTCAAATGTAAAAAATATGGGGCAAATAGGAAATCATATTAACCAAATAGGAAAAATATTGCTCAAACTTATAAATATATCGACCAAATAGGAAAATGTGTTAACCAAAGATAAAAAACTATGGGTCAGGTAAAGAAAAAATTTCAAAGAAGCTTATAAAAAAAAAAAAAGGAAACAATGATAGTCAAACTAATTTTAAAAAATGGTGGTCAAAGACAGAAATATCTCATCCGAACTTATAACAAGTAAGAAAATATACTAGTAAAATCAAGAAATATGTCGACCGAAGTAATACAATAGGCATAACGATGGACAAACTTATAAATATTTCATTCAAACTTATAAAAACTATGATAAAATGTTATCCAAATCAAATAACAGGCTGACCAAACTTATAATTAGCTCATTCAACCTTATAAATAGTAGGAAAATTTGTTAGCCAAATAGGCAAAATATTGGTAAGATACACAGATATCTCAATCAAACTTATAAAAAGTAGGAGAAAAGGCTAGTCCAACTAATAAAAATGGTGGCCAAATACATAAATATCTCAACCAAACTTATAAAAAGTAGGAAAATTGTAAGTCAAATGTAAAATGTTCTTGTCGAACTTTACTTTTTAAATTTTAATTACCAGTGACCATACTGATCGATAATCACATCCCTTGTCTAAAACACGCGTCTAGTGGTTTCGGTGACAACCGTTTTATCTCCAACAGGTTGGGTAATTTGACCAACCAGAAGAGACGAGTCCATCTCTTTATACAAGTATTATGTTATTATCCATTTTGACCACTTTGCGCCGTTTCACAATAGTGGATCAGCAGTTTGACTGCTAGACATCTTTTGATGAACGTTATCTATCAGTATAATAATGACACAAGCAACGATTGACTTGAAACAAGTTCATAGCGAGATGGTGAATATGGCGCTGACTATTATTAGTTCCTACAATTCCAAAAAAGGAAATAACTCGACGTTGTCTGATTTAGTCGGTCAAATAGCCAAACAACAATCTGTGTTGTTCACGAGACTAGAAGACAGTATCAAGCCCGAACATGTTTTCCAAGTCTTTGTTTTAGTCAGTGATGAATTCTTTGGTGATAACGTCATCAACTATGGGAGAATAATTATGCTGTTTACCTTTGGCATGCGTCTGGGTAAGCATCTGGTTGATAATTCTTACAACGCCGATGTGAATGTCCAAGACCTGGAAGAGGACTTCGCTAAATCTGTAGGCGAATATATGGCTGATAAACTAAGTCCTTGGATACTTCAACAACAAGGTGGTTGGGCGGAATTTCTATGCTTTGACTGCAAACAAAGAAATTGATTAAAAACAGGCTTAAATCCCAGTATTTCGTTATTCTTGTGAGTGTGAGAGCGCTTGATTGTGGATATATAATACCTATAGTAAACCACTTTAGGTAAATTGTGAGAGGGAGTCAACACGTTGTAATGGCAAGTGGTAAAATTGTAAGAGTCAGTGGGGAATTTGTGAGGTTAATTGGTCACTTTGATAAGTTGTGAAAGCAAATGGGGTAGTTGGTAGGGCAATTCGACAAGTTGTGAAAGCAAATTTCTTAGTTTGCTATAATTTTTTTCTCCTTTTGATTAATATTTCTTCATTTGGCTAGCGTATTTATTACTTTGACCAACTTTTTTCTTACTTTACCATACATATTTCTTAGTTTGGTTGGTATTTTTCTCACTTTGATTAGTGCCTTTTCCAGTTTTGGTAATATATTTTCTAACTTGGTCGACAAATTTTCCTATTTTTTGTAAATTTGGATGACATATTTATAAGTTTGGTTGAAATATGTGTTTACTTGGCCAATATTTTTCCCATTTGGCTAACAAATTTTCCTATTTAGGTCGATATTTTTCTATCTTTGGTTAATAATTTTCTTCGTGTGGGTTAACAAAGTTTCCTACTTTTCATAAGTTTGGCAGAGCTTTTTATAAGTTTGGTCGATATTTTTTCCCGTTTAGTTAACAAAGTTTCCTATTTTTCATAAACTTACCGGAGATTTTTAAAAGTTTGGTCGATATTTTTTCACATTTAGTTAACAAAGTTTCCTATTTTTCATAAATTTACCAGAGATTTTTAAAAGTTTGGTCGACATATTTCTATATTTACCCAATATTTTTATTACTTTGGTCAGTTTGGATGATATATTTATAAGTTTGGTCAGCCTTTTAGTTGATTTGGCTAATACTGTTTTCCTACTTTTTATAAGTTTGGATGAGACATTTATAAGTTTGGCCGATCTTTTTCACATTTGGGTAAGACATTTTCCTACCTTTTATGGGGTTGGACGAGCAATTTATTTACTTGGTCAATAGTTTTCACCTTTGGCTAATAAAGTTTCCTACATTCTGTTAGTTTGGATGCGCTATTTCTTTACATGGCCAATATTTTTTTCCCCATTTGGTTAACAAATGTTCCTACTTTACATAATTTTGGTAGAGATATTTCTGTATTTGGCCGACATTTTCCCCATTTGGTTAACAAATGTCACTACTTTTCATAAGTTTCGATGCGCTATTTATAAGTTTGAGCGGTATTTTTCCTATTTGGTTAATATGATTTCCTATTTGCCCCATATTTTTTACATTTGACTTACAATTTTCCTACTTTTTATAAGTTTGGTTGAGATATTTATGTATTTGGCCACCATTTTTATTAGTTGGACTAGCCTTTTCTCCTACTTTTTATAAGTTTGATTGAGATATCTGTGTATCTTACCAATATTTTGCCTATTTGGCTAACAAATTTTCCTACTATTTATAAGGTTGAATGAGCTAATTATAAGTTTGGTCAGCCTGTTATTTGATTTGGATAACATTTTATCATAGTTTTTATAAGTTTGAATGAAATATTTATAAGTTTGTCCATCGTTATGCCTATTGTATTACTTCGGTCGACATATTTCTTGATTTTACTAGTATATTTTCTTACTTGTTATAAGTTCGGATGAGATATTTCTGTCTTTGACCACCATTTTTTAAA
Organism: Cepaea hortensis; assembly: GCA_963921405.1. Classification (NCBI taxonomy): domain Eukaryota; kingdom Metazoa; phylum Mollusca; class Gastropoda; order Stylommatophora; family Helicidae; genus Cepaea; species Cepaea hortensis. Next base: position 73,422,080 of record OY992876.1, read on the forward strand.
ATTAGTTTGACTATCATTGTTTCCTTTTTTTTTTTTTTATAAGCTTCTTTGAAATTTTTTCTTTACCTGACCCATAGTTTTTTATCTTTGGTTAACACATTTTCCTATTTGGTCGATATATTTATAAGTTTGAGCAATATTTTTCCTATTTGGTTAATATGATTTCCTATTTGCCCCATATTTTTTACATTTGACTTACAATTTTCCTACTTTTTATAAGTTTGGTTGAGATATTTATGTATTTGGCCACCATTTTTATTAGTTGGAGTAGCCTTTTCTCCTACTTTTTATAAGTTTGATTGAGATATTTTTGAATCTTACCAATATTTTGCCTATTTGGCTAACAAATTTTCCTCCTATTTATAAGGTTGAATGAGCTAATTATAAGTTTGGTCAGCCTGTTATTTGATTTGGATAACATTTTATCATAGTTTTTATAAGTTTGAATGAAATATTTATATGTTTGTCCATCGTTCTGCCTATTGTATTACTTCGGTCGACATATCTCTTGATTTTACTAGTATATTTTCTTACTTGTTATAAGTTCGGATGAGATATTTCTGTCTTTGACCACCATTTTTAAAAATTAGTTTGACTATCATTGTTTCCTTTTTTTTTATAAGCTTCTTTGAAATTTTTTCTTTACCTGACCCATAGTTTTCATCTTTGGTTAACACATTTTCCTATTTGGTCGATATATTTATAAGTTTGAGCGATATTTTTCCTATTTGGTTAATATGATTTCCTATTTGCCCCATATTTTTTACATTTGACTTACAATTTTCCTACTTTTTATAAGTTTGGTTGAGATATTTATGTATTTGGCCACCATTTGTTTCCCTACTTTTTATAAGATTATTGAGATCTTTCTGTATTTGACCAATATTTTTGCCCCTTTGACTAACATTATTTCTTACTTGGGCAATATTGTTTTACATTTGACCAACAATTTTCCTACTTTTTATATGTTTGGTTGAAATATTTCTTTACTTGGCAAATATTTTTCACCTTTGGTTAACAAATTTTCATGTTTTTTATAAGTTTGGATGAGCTATTTCTTTACTTGGTCAATTTTTTCCCATCTAGTTAACAAATTTTCCTATTTTTCATAAGTTTCGCCGAGATATTTCTTTAATTTGACCCTCAACATGTAACATCCGTTCACCACATGACACCGATATGTACCGGCAACACTAAAATCCAACAAGTAAACGCAATTATAATACATATAACTGTTTATTGTACAGTATTTCCAGTAAATGTTACAAAAATAAAAAGAAGCATAACATCAGTATACAAAATGGTTGATCAATAGGTGATGTTATATCTAATATGATCATACACACACCATGTACAATGGTATCGAACCTTTGTCATAAAACGGCGGTTATTTATTAAACGAGACAGAGTTCTGGGATATGATAGAGATAAAAACTTATAGCTGGAATCGTCTCTGTCGTGTATTTGGTATTTGGACGTTGTTGCGTAGCGTATGTAAGAATGTCGTGTCCGTGTACTGTTTTGATAAACTCGTCAAAGTTTTGTCTGTTTCGGATTAGCTGTGGAATTTCTAAGACAGAAGCGTTATTGGACGATGCGTGGTAGAACCGAAGAGCTTGTGTTTCGATGTGCCTAAGGACTACATGATAACTAAAGTTGATTTTTAATATGTTCTTTTGAGTGTTAAAGATCTTGTACAAGGTCTCTGTCCAGTCTGTAGGGTGTTGTGTCTGTGGACTAATAAAAAATGTATAGACAGACATATATTTGTTGATCTTGTGATGTGTTTTGATACTACTCCAGTTGTCGGTGTACACTTGTCTGACATCATCTGGCAGCTTGTGTAGAGAGCTCGCTTCATCCTTGGGTTGTGTGTCGCTGACTGGTTCGGCGTTTTCGTTTTGTTTAGTGTTCTTCTTCCTGCATGTCACATCACTATTAGTAGCCGCTGGTCTCTTACGCAATGTTGGTGAAAAAGGTGTTGCCGTTTCTGTTGGTATTACACTGGATACTGCTCCTGATGTTGTGTGTTCTTTTGTAATGTGACGTTGTAGATTGTCTTTCCGGTTAAAATGATGATCACAAGTTTGACACGAATACACTTGCTCCTTGGGACTGTGACTGGTCCGAATATGGCGACGAAGGTTACTTGCATCAGTGAAGCCTTTCCCACAAGTTGCACATACGTGGTTCTCAGATGGTTGCCGAGTAGACATCTTTTTAGGCACGTCCGCTAGCGAATTGATAGTAAGATAATCGACACTCGACTTGAAACCTGTTTACACTGAGCCTCTGTATATGGTGTTGAATACAATTAGTTTATAACTTGGACTAATGGTAGATAACTTGACGTTGACTAGTTTAGGACGCCAAATACCCAAACAACAAGATGCAATGTTCACTAGTTTAGTATGCGGTATCAAACCCGAACAAGTTGTACCAGTCTTTGTTTCAATAGGTGATGAACTCTTTGCAGATTCCGTTGTAAACTAAGGCAGAATAATGCTATTGCTTACACTTAGGGTGGGTCTGGGTAAGAAGCTGATTGATAATTCTTACAAGTCAGCTGTGAATAGCCAAAAACTGGGAGACAGATCCACTAAATCGGTATGTCCGTATATGGTTGAAAGTCCGTTGATACAGAGACAAACAGGTGCCTGGCAAACTTTCTACATTTGAAGGTAAATAGCCGTTGAATAACCACAAAGCTGAAGACTCGATCGTTCGTCATTCTTGTGTAAAGCACAAAGTGAGTGAGAGGTGGTGAGTTGGTTATATATTACATAAATTAAGCCCCGCCCACAGTATAGTTGCCAGCCAATTAGTGCTTGTCTAACATAAAAAGTGGAACAATTCTAAGACAAACACCCTGAATGGTTGTAAGCCAAACATCGGTTTGTTTGTTTCACAAGTCACTCTGCCGCCAGAAGCCAAAAATGAGATGACACCGCCAAATGAGAGGTCTATGGGACCAACTAGACCCATTAGACACCCCAGTTACACATTGGCGCTACCCCGACACACTCTACCGAATTGGTTATCGCACCATCTCCAACGCGACTGTGATACCAACTACCAACCTAGTTCAGTTGATCTTTCGCACAGTTTCATTACCATATTTTCTTGTTGAGTTGTGCTAAGGGTTGCCACATTTGTTATATGATAAAGATCATGCTGGTTGCCCAGTTTGTTATGCCGTCTATACAGACGGGAAGCTAATTAATGCATTACACCAGCTGACATCTTCTGAATCAATTACACATCTCCAACGCGACTGTGGTACCAACTACCCACCTAGTTCAATTGATCTTTCCATTGTTAACCCCGATGCTCTGATTAAAAACCACAGCTGACACTTTAAAAAACCAGGAAGGAGCTGGAAGGCATGAGGCAGACCACAACCCACCCATCACGAGACATGAGGCATAGACCCCACCACGAGACCATGAGACATGGCTCATACCGCATTTATCAACTAGGTCCGTTATTCGAACCACCCATGACACTACCTGGCTCCGTTACATACTCGCCCACCTCCACACTACCCCATCTCACAGTACGATTCGAACCTGTCGCACGGTAGGGAACCCACTAGACACCCCAGTTACACAGTGGTGATATCCCACCACACCCCTCTACGACCAATTACTTCTCACCTCTAAGCCCTCACCACCCCTTAGTAGACATTTAAAAAGTCCCCGTCTAGGGCGGACATCGTTATCGACCAGCAGCGTGATTTTAACCACCAATGCTACCACCTAGCTCCGTTACAACTCGACCACCACCACACTACCTCAACCACACCTTGAGATTCGAACCTGTCAAGCGCAATGGCAGTAACTAGAACCCCTGTTACACATTGGTGATATCCCACTATGACCAACTACGCACACCCACCCCGTCTTTCACCACTTACCAACCCACCCTACACATCTTTCTCTGCTCTTATTATTTTATTCCGACACCGCCCGTAATTAAAAACAACAGATGGCACCAGCGACCTCCCTCGACCCCGACACTAATGTACACCTGCCGGCAATATCGACTTTTTGCTCACAGATGGTCGCCTATCTTAACAAATATACGAATACACCAACCCGTAACAGCCTGCGCACACCAATCGATTATGCATAAATTATGTTCCCCCATTCCCCTTCTTTGAGCTTACTAAAAAATGCGGGTCCTCATGGCTCCTCATGGTCCTCTCTATATATTCTTTGTATATGAGGTATTTTATGCCTCATTCCGAGGGATAGAGACCCTCTAGTACTACTGTCGTAACCTAGTATATGTTGTTATTGCTGGTGCTGATGATCATGACGATTTTTGTTTATTACGTAAATTGCAAGTACCTCAGAAGTTGGAGTGGGTTCGCATGATGGTGATGGACAATGGTAATAGGGAAAGCTAATCCACTAGCAAAAATCAGTCCAGTGCACTAGAAGTAGTGGCACGTTATGGACTACACGTGAGTTCAAAGCGAGAGAACGCAAGCTGCTGCTGATGCTGATGATATTGGTGCCGTCGAATTCCAAAGATTCGAACCGTTCCCCTCTAAACGGTATGATGATTTAGATTTTGGGTAGTGACTAAATCCCATCCCGTATGGCAGAGATGAGGAACATTTTCTTTCCGTCAAAGGCCATTTGGATATTTATAACATCATTCCCGAGTCACACAAAACTACTAGGGAGCTTCAAGTGAAAACCCTACAAGTGTGATAGAAATTATAATAACTACACCATTGTCTGGTAACCTGTCAGTATTGTTGTTAAAGATGTCAAGAAAGTTAAACACGTGACATGACAGTACAGACGAACACGGTGGCGTCATAAGGACAGTTTAGATATGGCCGCCCCACTTTTGACATGCATCAACGAGCAGCGTTCTGTTATACTGTTGTTGTTTTTTTTTTTTTTTTTAATTTGTGAAGGGGTGAAATCTATAGAAATTCATCGGCGAATGAATGTCCGGTATGGCGATGCATGCCTGTCGGTCCCGCAGTGTATGAGTGACTTCTGTGACAGACTGTTCACGACCGGGTCAGGCACACCGAGTAGTGATCCAAGAGTCGATTTTTCTACAGGAATCCAAGCATTTTATCGGCGCTGGCGGACTTGCATTGAACGCAGTGGTGACTACATCGAAAAAGTATACATTTGTTCTTTAGAATATACTCACCATACACACACACACACACACACACACACATCACACACACACGCACACGCACACGCACACACACACGCACACGCACACGCACACGCACACACGCGAGCACACGCACACACACATTTAAGGTTTTCATTTGAATCCCAGTCGTATTAACTACAACATTAGCCACCTAAATTTGGTCAATCATTTCATTAACTCGCCCGTGACTGATTAAGTGCCATGGGCTGATAAATCGTCTTGTTCAAATTTCCCGTAACTGCCATGAGTTTATAAATCAAACTATACATAAAATATCAATAACCTAATTTTACCTATGCAACTCCCTTTAATTTGATATATAATACAACATATCTGCTACCATATTAGCTTTTAAGTCATAACTGCGACACACCCCTACTTCCCATTTTCTGACATCCATTTTTGTTTGGTCTAAACATACTTTTTGTTTCGTACTGGATCTATTACTATTATGGCTGGAACTTTCATTACCGTAAACGCGTCGCTACAAACTAGTTAAAGTATGAGTAAAACTTGTGGAACTGTGCTGAAGTGGTGGGAATATAAACAATATAAAATAAAACAAAGTTACGCGGCTTTACAGAACACAGTTACGGAAAACATAGGTCGTTGCAGAGACTAGTATTCATTAGCAAATAAATACACAACATACAACATATAAACAACGAGAAGACACTATAGTGAATACCTGAAGGCATAAACGGGATAGAAGAATGGAAAGATGAAAATAAATGAGAATAATGAACAGAAAATGAAAAATATGTGCTATTTATCCCAGAACCCCAGTCTCACATAGGTTTGCCTTTAACTTCAACAAATAATTAACCATGTGTCCATTTCTCTTGGAACGATCGACTGATAAACCCCTTCATGAAGCAAGTACTTTACACAACGGCGTTCTCATCACGGACCCGCCGACAAGCTTCTTGATCCTCTGCTAGTTCTTCTACCTTGTTCATTTTCAATGTCCTGTGTCCATCTTCGTGATGGTCTACCGCTTTCTCTTCTTCCGGGAACCTAAGGGGTGAAAGAAGTGCCTGGGGGGTTTGTGGCCAATGTTGGTGCACGGTGGTTGGTGCTGTGTCGAACAGGAGGTCTTGAGCCTAAGGAATTAAGGCCGCCTTGCCTCAACTCCCAACACCAACTCTCCCTTATCTCCTAAGTTCAGACTCTCCCTTAACTCATAAGATCAGACTTTCCATTAATTCCTAAGAGACTCTCCCTTAACTCACATGAACAGACTCTCCCTTAACTCATAAGAACAGACTCTCCCTTAACGCATAAGAACAGGCTCTCCCTTACCTCATAAGAACAGACTCTCCTTTAACTCATAAGATCAGACTCTCCCTTAAATCATAAAATCAGACCCTCGCTTAACTCATAATACCATACTCTCTCTTAACTCATAAGATCAGACTCTCCCTTAACTCATAAGATCAGACTCTCTATTAACTCCTAAGTGACTCTCACTTAACTCATGAGAACAGACTCTCCCTTAACTCATAAGATCAGACTTTCCCTTAACTCATAAGATCAGACCATCGCTTAACTCATACGACCCGACTCTCCCTTAACTCATAAAATCAGACTCTCCCTTAACTCATAAGATCAGACTCTCCCTTAACTCCTAAGAGACTCTCCCTTAACAAAAAAATAGACACCCCCTTCTTCTTCTTCTTCTTCTTCAGCTTTCCGAGCCATTGAGGTTCTTTGCTGCAAATACAATCCGTCTCCATTCGTCTCTCTGGTGGACCTTCTCTTGCCAGTCGTTGATTCCAAGTGCTTGTAGGTCTGTATTATCTCTCCACCGTCTTCTTGGTCTACCTCGAGGTCTACGGTCATTTATTTCCTGAGTGTAAGCGAGTTTTGTTTCCCTATTATCTTCCATTCTTTCTATATGCCCCAGCCATTGTAGTCTATTAGCCTTCATGATACCAGTTATTAGCGGGGACTTAAACAGATCATAAATGTCTTTGTTACTTCTTCTTTTCCACTCTCCACTTTGTGTATCCCTAATGGGTCCAAAGATGCGTCTTAAAATTTTGTTCTCAAAGGTTTGTAACAAGGCTTCGTCTCCTTTCGTTGTACTCCAGGTTTCAGAGCCATACAGCACAACTGGTCTGATCAGTGTTTTGTATATTGTGATTTTGGTGTTACGAGATAGCGCCTTTGATTTTAGTAGATGTTGTAGTGCGTAGTATATCTTATTTCCAGAGTTGATTCTTGTTTGTATTTCTTCCCTTATGATGTTGGAGCAGTTGAAGATTGTACCCAGGTATTTGTATGTTTCCGTTCTTTTAATGGTCATATTATCTATTTGTATGTGGCCAGAGTTTTTAGCCACTCCGTCTCTTGAAATTACCATATATTCTGTCTTATCTTGGTTGATAACCAGCCCCATCTGTTGGGCTTTTTCCTTTAAGTGAGTCAATATTTCCAATGTCTTTTGTTCACTTTGCCCTATAATATCTATATCATCCGCATAACCAAGCAGCTTGGATGTTCCTCCAATATCACATTCCTCCTTTATCTTCCTTACAACTTTCTCTAGAGTCAGATTGAAGAGTAGCGGCGATAGTGCATCACCCTGTTTCAAGCCAGATGTTATTTGGAAGGGGTCTGATTTCCTGCCTTTATATGTTACTATAATATAAGTATCTTCCATGCATAGTCTGGTCATGTTGATTAACTTCCTTGGTATTCCAAATTCCTGCATAGCATTCCATAGACTATTCCTATGGACACTATCATAAGCATTTTTAAAATCCACAAAAATGTTATGGAGATCTCTTTTATATTCCAAATGTTTCTCGGCTATTTGTCGTAAGATAAATATCTGATCTATTGTTGATCTGTTTTGTCTAAAACCCGCCTGGTAGTCACCTAATATGTCTTCTGAATATGGTTTTAGTCTATTTAGTAATACTGCGGATAGTATCTTATAGCTTGTGGACAGTAGTGATATCCCCCTATAATTTCCACATTGGAACTTGTCTCCTTTCTTAAAGATAGGTATCAATAATGACTTTTTCCAGTCATGGGGTAATTCTTCTGTCCTCCAGATTTTTATTATTAGTTCGAATAGCTTTAGATGTAATGCATGGCCACCTGCCTTTATAAATTCAGCAGCAATTCCATCAGTCCCAGTTGCCTTATTGCTTTTAAGTCGTGTGATTACATATAGGATTTCTTCAAATGTAGGTTCTTCAATTTGTGGTTCGCATGTTAGAACCTCTTCCTGTGGGAAAATGTGACTTGGAGCTTCACAATTTAGTAATTCAATAAAATATTCTTTCCATGTGTTACACATTTCCTCATTGGTATTTATCATATTCCCATTTTTGTCTTTTAAACCATATGTGTTTTGTTGGTGCCCTCGTTTCATTGACTTCAGTTCTTTAAAAAAATTTCTGGATTCATTTTTCTGGTGATTAGTTTCCATATCTTTGATTATATTACTCATATATTCTCGCTTCTGCTGTCTGACTATTTTTGTAGCCTCTTTACATTCATTTCTATAATGCTCTTCCTTTTGGATGTTATTGATGTCATTTAACCATACATGTCTGGCATTCTTCTTCCTAATGACTGTTTCTTCACATTTTTGATTGAACCATCTGTTCTTTCTATGCGTGGTTAACACACCGAGACATTCTTCTGCGGTAGATTGAATTGTATTCTTGATGTTCAACCAAGTTTGGTCAACGCTTTCCTACGAAGGGTTTTGCAGAGTTTCAAGTTTACATTTTATTTCATCTGTAAATTTCTCTTTGACTGTAATGTCTTGTAGTTTTTCTCTGTTATATGTTGGGTGTAATCTTTGTAATTTAGTATAGAAAGCTCTCTTAAGTTTTATTAAAAATTTTGCTCCAACGAGGAAGTGGGTCACTGTGGCACTCAGCTCCTCTGTAACTTCTGACTTGCTGTATGTTTGATGCATTTCTGTTGTTAATTAAAATGTGATCTATTTGATTATAGGTTCTCTTGTCACATGATTTCCAAGTTTGTTTGTGTATATCCTTTCTTTGTAGTCTGGTACTGCTAATCTGCAGTCCTTTGGCTTCTGCCAGGTTGATGACTCTCCATCCATTATCATTTGAAGTTGTATGTAGACTTTCCATACCGGCCACTTTTTTATTAGTTTGCTCTCTACCTATTTTTGCATTGAAGTCTCCCAGCACAATCAGGATGTCCTGTTTGGGGGTTTCTTCTATGACATCTTCCAGATCATTATAAAAGTCTTCTTTAATATCATCTTCTTTCTCTTCAGTAGGTGCATGTACATTAATCATCGGTATATTTTTCCATTTACCTTTTATTCGTAATTTACTAATCCTGTCATTAAAAGCTTTAAAGTTTAAAACGTTCCCCCATAACTCTTTTTTGATGACAAATCCTGTTCCTAATTCATGTTTATTTTGGGTGTTTCCTCCATATATTATAATCATTCCATTTTGCTCTAAAGTACCCTCTCCTGGCCACCTTATTTCTTGAATTGCTGTTATATCCATTTGATATTCAACCAGCTCCCGGGTTAGTTCTTCGGCCGCTCCAGCTCGATATAGTGTCCGTACATTCCATGTTCCAAATCTTAAAAGTCCTTTAACGTTCCAAGGTCGTTGTCCAGATAAGTCAGTCCGATATCGAGGCTCATGTATTTGTTTCGTAACAAAGAAAGGTTTTTACAAAGGTGGGGATGTTAACCCCACGCTTCAACCCCCAACCTGGAGGACCAGGGTGTTTCTCTTTGTCTGTTCTCTACCCTTTGACCTGTCCGGCTTGGGAGGCCCTGCTGGTAGCTACGCTACCGCCGGCATAGCTCTCAGGGTCATTGAGAAACTCAAGCTCCCCTACAAGGTGGAAACACCATCGGGGGAGAGACACCCCCTTAACTCATAAAAATTAACTCTCCCTTAACTTATAAAACCAGATTCTCCCTTAACTTATAAGACCAGATTCTCCCTTAACTTATGAGACCAGATTCTCCCTTAACTTATAAGACCAGATTCTTCTTTAACTTATAAGAACAGACTCTCCCTTAATCTATAAGAACAGACTCTCCCTTAACTCATAAGAACAGAACTCTCCCTTAATTCATAAAAATATACTCTCCCTTAACTTATATGAACAGTCTCTCCCTTAACTTATAAGGCCAGGTTATCCCTTAACTCATAAGAACAGACTCTCTCTTAACTCATAAGAACAGACTCTCCCTTAACTCATAAAAATAGACTCTCCCTTAACTTATAAGAACAGACTCTCCCTCATAAGACCAGACTCTCCCTTAACTCATAAGACCAGATTCTCCCTTAACTCCTAAGATACTCTCCTTAAACTCCTAATTCGAACATCCAGTCGTATGTTGTTTCGTCCGTTTCTGCATCTTTATCTATTGATGGTTCCTAGATTGTCCTTTCATCATACTGTGCCGTTCCGAGAAGCCTCGGCGGTCATGTTTCCACATCTCACACGATCACCAGAGTCGTGGATCAGCTCTGTGTTCTTGTCTCCACCACACCACGTTTCCAGTTCCGATTTGTAGAAGAAGAAAAACTTTCCACCTCGTTCAACCAGACTCAGTGGCGTTGGTTATAGTTGTGGTGGTTCATAATGCGGTATAGATTGCTCTGGTCTCTTGCGCATTGGACGACTTTTGTTGTTGCATGTTTGGCCGGGTTTCTCCGTTTCTTCCTTCGCCGATGCCTTCCTCGTTGCTTCTGCCGGTGCTACTGGATATACCTGCACGGGGCCATGCCATCCAGATATTTACCTCTCAGCCTTCCCCTTGTTCTTTCCTCCTCAATCTTGCCAGTTGTAACCGAGTTCTCCAGTTTATTTCATCTCATAACGTGCCCAAAATATCTTGACTGTCCTTTGCAACGCCCTAATGCGCATTAAACATAGAAAAAATGGTTGTAATACATCAGATCGACTTCATTGCACAGGGTTTAACCCATTTGGTTTTATCTCTTTTCACAGGACGGAAAGCCACTCAGTAGCTAAATTGCACTCGCGAACCAAATTGACGGATTCTAGAATCAAACCTACAAACTTCGGAGCCCCAGGCAGGCGATTGAATCACTTAGCCACGCAGACCCCCAGGACAAATAGTGCTAAACCCATATTGTTATTGACCAGCGGTACTCGTAGTGTTAAGTAGTCAATATCAAGTCAGCCGCGTTCACTTTCCCTAGACATTGCATGGTACCTACTTAATGCTACATCGACCCGGTAACCCAGATCAATTTTACGAAGGAGATTCAAATGAAAACCTTATATATATATATATATATATATATATATATATATATATATATATATATATATATATATATATATATATATATATATATATATATATATATATATATATATAATGGCACACTGCTGAACGTAAAACTTGCCCAGAGATAACAACAGCAAAATATAATGTTGGTGTTGACTGCAACCTCCTGTAAAGGATATGCAACTAACTTGTTATATTCTACAAAGGTAAAGAACAACTGTATTATTTTTAGATACAATGCAAGTCCTCCAGCGTCGAAAATTCACTTGGTCCCGTGTGTAACCAACCACTCACGCACCACCTGCTATACCCTTCCACGGACCGAACAGTTCTGAAACTTCCTACACCACTCATACACATGCTGGACTGACAGGCATGTATCATCATACTGGACCTTCATTCGCCGATGGATTTCTATAAGTTTCACCCCTTCACTGATTAAAACACGGATAACAGACCGCTGCTCCTCTTTGGTGCATGTCAAAAGTGGAGCAGCCATCTTTAAAATGTCAATTTGACGTCACAGTTTTCGTCTGTACTTGATGCCACGTGCTTAACACTCTTGGCATCATCAACATCAATATTGACAGGTTAAAAAACAATGACATGGTTACTGTAATTTATATCATTCTTTTAAGGTTTGCATTTGAAACCCAATCGTACATATCCGCCTCGATGCGGACTCGAACCATGACCACCGGCAGGCGTCTAGCAACCACGCTTCCAAGGCTCCCTTCGTGGATAGTCTTCTGCCTTAGAAGTACTCTAGTGACAGTTTCTGAGAAACGCGTGGACTGAACGATGCTGCAGACACTGAGACACAACACGCATGCCCAAGAAACCGGCATACCTTTTATGGAGACGGCTTCGGGTAGCTGAGGTAGTACAGGTGAAACTCTACCTGGCGAATGTGGAGTATACGTTTTCTATACCTTTTTGTAGGGCAAAATCAAACGGCTGCGGATCGTGGTGAGCGGGAATAGAATTACGATGGCTGGAACGAGAAGTTGGCAAGCGTAGTAAGTATCGCGCAAAATGCAACCAGGTGAAAACGGGAATGTATGGAGTCGCTGAGATGGAGTTATGGAGGGGTGGAAAAGAGAAGAGGGGGGGAGGGATGAATGGAGAGAGAATGAGTATGTAAGTGTCAGGAAGGCAAATGTGACTGTAAATTAACTTTTTCTTTTCTACTTATGATCTTCTTCTTCTTCATCATCTTTTGTCTAATACTTTTGCCATGAAACGTCGCAATTCCTTACGATCGGTGTCTTTAATGATTATACCATCAGGCGGGGTCTCTTCATGAGTTGCAGCGTGCTTTCTTCTGCTTCTTTTGTCCTTCTGCTTTTGAGGTGAGCTGGCTCTGTGGCGAAGGAGTTACGGACGCAATTTGTAATCCCTCATACCGCGTTTAAAACAGCTGCGGGTGATTTGGCAGCAGGCGGCCTTGCGTTGTTTTCATACAATGGTATGAATGCCGGTCGTACAGAAAGCAGTAGCAAACTACTGAACGTAAACTTGCCAAGAAATCACAGTCAAAAATAAGTGGGTTAACTACGACGGTTGTGTAAAGGTTAATCAAACGATTGTCATTTTGCTTGTGCTAATGTCAAATCTGATTTCTCATTTTCTCTTTCACTCTATCCAACTATCTTTAAAATCGCTAAAGTGTATCCTCATTCAAAAGCTGATTCATTAGATTATCGTCTCATGAGTAATTATAAGTCAATTTCCATATTATCCTCACTATCCAAACCGCTAGAAAAGCACATCCACAAAACAACACTAGAGCACTTAGTTCGCCACAAACTAATAGTTGACAGTCAGTCAGGATTTCGGTCAAAATATTCTTGTCATACGGCCCTAACAAACATCATAGAAAACTGGCATCAAAATATTAATAGCAATACTCTATGTTGAGCGGTGTTTATAGACTTTAGAAAAGCATTCGATATGATAGATCATACTATTGTAATTAAAAAACTAGAAACAATGAAAGTAAGCTTTAATATAGTGACATTAATAAAATCATTTTTATTAGATAGAAAACAAGTAGTATCACACAATAAATCTCTATCCCAAGCTATTACCATTAATATTGGAATACCTCATGGGTCTATACTTGGCCCTCTGTTATTTGCCATTTATATAAATGATCTTCCCTTATATCTGTCGTCGTCCTGCGATCTATTTGCAGATGACTGCACAGTATATGCAAACGCTATTGATTGTAATATGCTAGAATTATCCCTGCAACAGGAAATAAATAGTGTTGTTAACTGGAGTCATGCAAACTGCATGCAAATTAGCATTTCTAAAATAAAATCTATGTTAATAGGAATTAGGCAAAGATTTCACACTCTAAACTCGCAGAGAACTCTCCAGCTGCACATTGGTAGCACACCTATAGAAAGTGTAACCAAGCACAAGGCATTGGGTCTTATCATAGATCAAAATCTAACCTTTAATTCCCATGTTCATGATCTAGTTAAACAAATAGCGAAAAAAGTATACCAACTTGCCAAAATTAAACATTTCTTCGACGAAAACACAAGAAAGATATTCTATATTTCTCACATACAAACACATATTGATTATTGCTCCACGATCTGTGACGGATGCTCCAAATCAATAACAAAACGCCTTTATTCACTCCAGAAAAGGGCAGTGCGTTTAATCAATGGTGATAGGCTTACAGACAATTCTAACCTACATGAACGTCTTCAGTTACTGCCACTCCACAAACTCCTACTTTTTAATCAGGCTAAACTAATTCACAAAATCCTATTTCACAATGCTCCAAGCTACCTTTGGCTTTCGATAAAGTGAGACATGTCGACATGATAAGGATGCTTGAAGATCTCAAAATTGATGGAAAAGACCTTAGACTTGTGAAAAGCATATATTTGAAACAAAAGTTGCCATCAGAATTGATAACAATGTAGGCCAATATCAACCTATTAAGAGACGTGAGACAGGGATGTGTAATGTCTCCAGATCTTTTTTCCCTGTACAGTGAAAATATTTTCAGAAATATAGAAGATATGGAAGGAACCAACATTGGGGGACGGTACATCAATAACATTAGATATGCAGATGATACAGTCTTGATTGCATACAATGAACAGGACCTGCAAAATTTAGTAGATGCAGTTGTTGCACACAGTGAACAACTAGGGCTAAAACTGAATATTAAGAAGACACAGATTATGGTCATCACTAGGAAGCAGGAAATACCACAATGTGATATACGAGTAAATGGGCATATTCTTAAGCAAGTTAATCGATACAGTTATCTCGGCACAGTCATAACATCTGATGGGAGATGCCTTGAAAAGATTAGAACAAGAATTGCCATTGCGAAGGTAGCTTTTTGCAAGATGAAAAACATACTGACCAATAAAAAGATATCAATTGAAACGAGAAAAGGAGTGTTGCAGTGCTACATAGAACCTATGCTTTTGTATGGATGTGAAGCGTGGACAATAAGCAGTCAAGCTGAAAAACAGCTGATGGCAGTGGAAGTGTGGTTTCTGAGGAAAATGCAAAGAATACCATGGACAGACAGAAAAACCAATGAACAAGTCCTTCAAGAAACAAATGAAGATCGTAAACTTATTAGAGACATTAGACGTAGACGGTCAAAATTTTTTGGGCATGTTATGAGAAGAATTGAATTGGAGAACTTGGTGACGACTGGCAAGATCGAAGGGAAGAGACCAAGGGGAAGACCGAGAAGTAACTACCTGGATGGCTTGGCCACGTGGCATGGTCGAGACAGGAACACAGAGCTGATCTACGACTCTGGTGATCAAGTGAGATGGCAGAAAATGACCACCCACGCTTATCGGCGTGGCACATGATGGATGGACCTTTGGCCATTGTTCAAATATAATGCGAGATATAGCGAACGGCTAAATATACTTCATGTCCCTACCCCTACGATAGACTTATATAAAACAAGCTTAGCATACTCTGCCACTCAGTTGCGGAACAATCTTCCACAAGAAATCAAAGACACCACCAATCATTATACATACATTCGCAACCTGTTTGAACACTACGTCAGTACAGATTACATGTCCCCCCCCCCCCACCCCCACCCCCACCCCCTCCTAAAAATAATAATGGTAAATCATCTCAAACGACAACTAGTTTAATAAACATTCCCATATGTATAGCACGTTACACCTTCTTGGGTATTTATCATGTCCATGGTAAACATTGTCTCAGTGAGTCATGTATTATTGATTATTTTTCATGCGTATTAATGATTATTGTTCTTTTGTTGTCAAAGATTAGCTTCAAAAGTGAATGACATAATGTATGAGAGGAATTAGAGAAGAAGGGCAGAATGTGAGACCGGCCTGCGTGCCCAATTCTTTTTCATTTGAAAATAAAGATTGTTCGTTCGTTCGTTCTTTCTTTTTCTGGGTCGGCCTCTCGTCTGATCCTGATGTTGGTCAGTCAGTCAGTTAGTCGCGGTTCCAGCTTCACGGCAAAGGGTCGCCCCATTGTGCTTCGTTCCTGTGCCAGTGAATAGCACACAAAATGCTCGTCACTGCCCCATGTGAACAGTAGAACAGATAGGTGTTTTGACAAACCAACAGCCCTCACAGTTGTACTATGAATAATGCCTCTGCCAGAATGCCAACACAAAAGTCCGCCCCTAAAATACAGCGCATCGTCAATGGAAGCGCAGTCACTAGAAAACCAGCAGCCACACACTATTGCAAAAAGCACCCAGTTTTTTCAGCGACCGACCTGCCGTAATTTTTCTGAACATGCAGTTCAACGCTACAAACAGATGTAAAAGCACTCCTCGAGAAATTCACAGCTCAGAGTGTCGCTTCACGCACTCAGATCAGTAGCAAGGCGTACAAACCATGCACTACCATTCGAACATGAGGAAAATGCGTACGAAAACCGCAGCCACAAGCATAAACACTCCAGAGGCCTTAAAAGCTGAACCGCCCATCATCCACGTTGGGGACCGGAAGTATATGATCCCGATGTTCTACGCAGAATGTTCTCGCCGCTGGTTGATATTGTTCCATTCTAGATTTTTTTTTAAAAAATGTTCCGCGTTTCCATCCTGTTTCAGGATATTGCGGTCAACACCAGCATCTTTCAGCTGTATGTTGATTCCTAGGCTAGATTACGCCCACCAGCACGCCACGACTTTCTGAGCGACCGGCTCCATACTCTCATAAGTCTCTGGCGTGACTCGAACCACTTCTAATTCTCGTCCGCTCACGTCGACCACGAGAGTATTCGGGGTTAACGGAGAAAGGTGCTAACCCCTCGGCCAGGCAGCCGGCCCATTCTAGCTAAATGTTCCAATAATGTAATTCTTTCCATCCATCATGTGCCATGCCGATAAGTGTGGGCGGTCATGTTCTGCCATCTCACTCGATCACCAGAGTCGTGGATCAGCTCCGTGTTCCTGTCTCGACCATGCCATGCGGCCAAGCCATCCAGGTATTTACTTCTCGGTCTTCCCCTTGGCCTCTTCCCTTCGATCTTGCCAGTTCTTCAAGTCATTTCTTCCCATAACATGTCCAAAATATTTTGACTGTCTACGTCTAATGACTCTAATCAGTTTACGATCTTCATTTATTTCTTGAAGGACTTGTTCATTAGTTTTTCTATCTGTCCATGGTATTCTTTGCATTTTCCTCAGAAACCACATTTTAACAGCCATCAGATGTTTTTTAGCTTGGCTGCTCATTGCCCACGCTTCACTTCCATACAAAAGTATAGGCTCTATCTAGCACTTCAACACTCTTTTTCTCGTTTCAGGTGATATATTTTTATTGGTCAGTATGTTTTCCATCTTGCAAAAGGCTACCTTCGCAATGGCAATTCTTGTTCTAATCTCTTCGAGACAACTCCTATTAGATGTTATGACTGTTCCGAGATAACTGTATCGATTCACTTTCTTAATAGTATGCCCATTTACTCATATATCACATTGTGGTATTTCCTTCTTCACAGTGTCAACCATAATCGGTGTCTTCTTACTATTCAGTTCTAACCCTAGTTGTTCACTGTGTGCAACAACCGCATCTACTAAATTTTGCAGGTCCTGTTCATTGTCTGCAATCAAGACTGTATCATCTGCATATCTAATGTTATTGATGTATCGTCCCCCAATGTTGATTCTTTCTATATCTTCTATATTTCTGAAAATATTCTCACTGTACAAGGAAAACAGATCTGGAGACATTACACTTCCCTGTCTCACACCTCTTTTAATAGGCTGATATTGGCCTACATCGTTCTCAATTCTGATGGCAGCTTGTTGTTTCCAATATATGTTTTTCACAAGTCTAAGGTCTTTTCTATCAATTTGTAGATCTTCAAGCATCCTTATCATGTCGACATGTCTCACTTTATCGAAAGTCTGTATGTAGCCAATAAAGCAAAGATATAGATCTTTGTTTACTTCTATAGAACGTTCAATTATTGTTCTCAGTATATACACAGCATTTACTGTACCCTTGCCTTCTACAAACCCACATTGTTCTTCTCCTATTTCAGGTTGTATTTTCTTCCTAACTCTTTTCATGATAATTCTCAGCAAAATCTTCGTGATGTGGCTCATTATACTAATTGTTCGATGTTGATCACACTCCAAGGCTCCTGATTTCTTTGGGATTGCAATAAATACAGAATTACATAATTCAGGAGGTATATCTCCAGTATCGTATATTGCATTCAGCAGTCTGGTGACTTGGTCTATTCTATGTTCTTCTAAGGCATTGATCATTTCTATTGTGATGTTATCTGTATCCGGGGTCTTGCCAGTTTTCATATGGTTAAGGGTATTCTGAAATTCCATCTTCGAACTTAATGGTCCTTCATTATTATTTCAAAGATGGGACGCACAGGTGTTTCCAAGGCACCAGAGCCGGGTTATATACTGGCCAAGACCTATTGACGCGTCCTCGTCGAGCGTCCTGGGCAACAGGTCCCTTCGGGGTCCTGGCTAAAGTCAGTAGGATCGCCGATTCCTCCGAAGTCGGAGAGTGTCTGCCTGTACGGCGAGGAACCACCAGTCTGCACACCAATAAGCCAGACATGGGACAACGAATACTCACGCAAACCTCAGGTCCTGTATGACATCACACTGATGTTGGACAACAGGATGCCTTCATCCGACATACAGGACTTCGCGTTGGAGCTCAAGCCAACGAACACAAGCAAGCAAGCAAGCAAGCATGCCAAAGATCATATTATTCTTCTCTTGTATCATCATAAAGGTCTTTCAAATAATCTGACCACGCATGTGAAATCTGATCTTTTTCTATTATGATGTTTCCATCTTTGGTTTTTAGGCAACCCGTTGATGTGTGTGATCTTTTGTTAGTGATGTCATTAATTTTTGTGTGCATTAATTTGATATTCCGGGTGTTGTGTTGGTTTTCAATTTCCGTGCAATTTTCCTCAAGCCATGTTTCTTTTGCCTCTTTGCATAGCTTTCTAATTTTCCTGTGAATCTCTTCATATTTTTCCTGTTATTTTTGTTATTTCTTCTTATTTCCATGAGTTTTAAGATGTCTTCCGTCATCCATTTCTTGCATCCTATTATCTTTATTTTTGGGACAATGCATCGAATCTGATCTTTACCTCTACGGTGAATTTATCTTTTATCTCCTCACTCTTCAGTGCCTGTAGATCAAATTTTGTGCTTCTTTGTGAATATTTGACTTTCTTTAATTGTATATGTAAATTGCTTAAGATTAATCTATGGTCGCTGTAGCAGTATGCGCTTGGTATAGTTTTTTGCGACTTTTAGGGCATTTCTAAATCTTCTGTTGATGAGAATTTAATTTCTGATCTTATGATAAGGACTTCTCCATGTCCATAATCTCCTTGGGTGCTGTTTATACCAGGTGTTTCCAATAATCAAATCCTGCTCTTTTGCCCACTGTACAAGTCTGCAACCTCTTTCATTCTGTTCCCCCTAGTCCAGTGTTTCCCAACCTTTTTTGTGCTATGCCCCACCAAAGCCTTTCTAAAATTCGTATGGCCCCCCCCCCCCCAACATATACATAATTTTTAATATTCAAAAATTAAAATGTTCACTAAAGAAACTTGAATGATAGGTTTTAGGAAGAAATCACTAGGAAACTATTGAACAAACACAGTAAGTAAATTTTCAAAACATATAATGGAGAACTGAAATTCAAGTACTAAATAATTTTTATGAAAGATTTTTCTATATTATTTTAATTATTAGTAATTATTTATTATTTAAATTTAGTGAGATCCTTGCACTTGATGCTTACTGCAAAGAGATTTATGTCAGGTTCCAATTTAGTTAACTTCAGTCTCAAGTCTCCCCGTTTTGTTATATCGAGCCGATTTCTTTTTTTATTTTAGCAACGAATCATTTCTGGTACTAAATTCGCATTCAGCTAAAAATGAAGACGGAAACGGCAACAATAGTTCTCTTGCACATTTGGTTGCATTTGGATATTTGATTTCGGTTTCCTCACAAAGTCATGCCATCGCTCCTTTTATATTAAATAAAGTTTTAATTGACTCATCATTTTGCATTTCTACGAGTTCTTTTTGATACTGCATATTTGAAATATCAGACAAATCCACTAAAATTGGCTGGATCATCCAAGTTGGGAAATCAATTTGTTTCAAATCAGAAAATCTTTCATGTAAATTAGCCGATAAAATTTTCAGATGATCGACAATAACATATATAGCGGTTTCAGTCACTTCAAATTTTTGGAGCCAATGAAACTTTTCAAAATTTTTGTTGTATATGTCAGACATAATTCAGTAAAAGTAATGAAAACAGATATCTTCGCTTTTTCATCGACAAGAGTTTTATTTGTTCTTTAAAGTTATTTATTTAATATTTTTAGTTTTTCAAAGATATCGGCTAAGTAACTCACAAATGCCTTACCATCGACCGTTAAAAGATTTTTCATTTCAGGTTTGTCACTTAAAATATCACTAAGAGTATCAAATAGTTCCATAAATCTTTTCAAGCAGTTCCTTTTCGAGAGCCATCTTACGTCTGTGTGGAGTATAAGTCTCACATGGTCTTCATTTTGTTCTTCACAAAATAACTTGAGGAGACGTTCACATTTGTCACTAGCTTTAATAGCATTGATAAACTTTATAACTAAATTTATTACTTCATTTAGAACAGGCAAAATGTTTTTAGCTGCCAGGTTTTCCCTGTGAATAATACAATATACAAGAAGAATTTCTGGATTCTCATCTTTCATCAATTTTAAGCCACCATTTTTCTTCCCTATCATATAAGAAGCAGTATTACTAAATAGACTAAAACCATATTCAGAAGACATATTAGGTGACTACCAGGCGGGTTTTAGACAAAACAGATCAACAATAGATCAGATATTTATCTTACGACAAATAGCCGAGAAACATTGGGAATATAAAAGAGATCTCCATAACATTTTTGTGGATTTTAAAAAGGCTTATGATAGTGTCCATAGGAATAGTCTATGGAATGCTATGCAGGAATTTGGAATACCAAGGAAGTTAATCAACATGACCAGACTATGCATGGAAGATACTTATAATATAGTAACATATAAAGGCAGGAAATCAGACCCCTTCCAAATAACATCTGGCTTGAAACAGGGTGATGCACTATCGCCGCTACTCTTCAATCTGGCTCTAGAGAAAGTTGTAAGGAAGGTAAAGGAGGAATGTGATATTGGAGGAACATCCAAGCTGCTTGGTTATGCAGATGATATAGATATTATAGGGCAAAGTGAACAAAAGACATTGGAAATATTGACTCACTTAAAGGAAAAAGCCCAACAGATGGGGCTGGTTATCAACCAAGATAAGACAGAATATATGGTAATTTCAAGAGACGGAATGGCTAGAAACTCTGGCCACATACAAATAGATAATATGACCATTAAAAGAACGGAAACATACAAATACCTGGGTACGATCTTCAACTGCTCCAACATCATAAGGGAAGAAATACAAACTAGAATCAACTCTGGAAATAAGATATACTATGCACTACAACATCTACTAAAATCAAATGCGCTATCTCGTAACACCAAAATCACAATATACAAAACACTGATCAGACTAGTTGTGCTGTATGGCTCTGAAACCTGGAGTACAACGAAAGGAGACGAAGCCTTGCTACAAACCTTTGAGAACAAAATTTTAAGACGCATCTTTGGACCCATTAGGGATACACAAAGTGGAGAGTGGAAAAGAAGAAGTAACAAAGACATTTATGATCTGTTTAAGTCCCCGCTAATCACTGGTATCATGAAGGCTAATAGACTACAATGGCTGGGGCATATAGAAAGAATGGAAGATAATAGGGAAACAAAACTCGCTTACACTCAGGAAATAAATGACCGTAGACCCCGAGGTAGACCAAGAAGGCGGTGGAGAGATAATACATGTACAGACCTACAAGCACTTGGAATCAACGACTGGCAAGAGAAGGTCCACCAGAGAGACGAATGGAGACGGATTGTATTTGCAGCAAAGAACCTCAATGGCTCGGAACGCTGAAGAAGAAGAAGATCATATAAGAAGCACGATCTGCAGAACAAGATGTAATATTTTTAACATAATATTATTTTAGCTAACTCTAACTTAAGAATGGAGGTGGTTGTAACTGACTCAGAAAGCATGCTGAGGAAGGTGATGACATGCAAGCTTCGGGCAGAGTGGCTTGCTTCGCTTCGGAGGTCACGGGTGGAAAGCATCGTCTGGATCTTTTCTCCGAGGCATGCCGGTGTGCTGGGGAATGAACAGGCTGACAGACTGGCTGGCTCTGCAAAACATAGTGGAGTATTGATGCATGGCAAGGCAGACGTGGTTGCGGCATTGTGGGAGCACGTGTACACCTCGGAGGAGCAAATGGATTGCCATGATCTGGCAAGAATGAGGCAGCGAGGAGTGGCGAGGGGATCTGGCCGACGCTCGACGCCCAGAGGAAAGGCGAATGGACATATAATCAGATTGCTACTGGTACTATTGGTGTTGGAACTCTTCGCTTGCTGCTGAGGATGGGGACGGGGAGCTTATGGGAATGCCCCGAATACTGTGATGTCGGTTCCTAAATCAGTCAATAAATCCATCAGTTTACTATATATATATATATATATATATATATATATATATATATATATATATATATATATATATATATATATATATATATATATATATATATATATATATATATATATATATATATATATATATATTGGGAGGTAGTGGTGCTTTCTAATGATTTACAGAACAACATTTCTTCAGCAAAATCACCTTTATCAATATATCTTACATAAATTATAAGTACGGCCTCACTGTCTCTCAGAGTTGATTCATCCATGTGCACAGAGAATTTTCTTGTTTGCAGCTTTTCAACAAGTTGTATTTCAATATCCTCACTCATTTCGTCTATTCTTTTGCTAACAGTATTGTTACTTAGTGGCATAGCTTTAACATCTTGGTCATCTTTTTTCCAGAACTGTTTTAAGAAGTGCTGATATTGATGGTTTGATTAAATTCTCCCCTATAGTATGACTTTTCCCAGATTTAGCGATGCGTAATGAAATTTTATAACTAGCATCAAGAGTAAGACTGATAGTTGCATTATGAGCAATAAATAGAGACTTTAATGTTACTCTTTTTTTCAAAATTGTTCTTTAAAGTTTAAAAGTAATTCAAATCTGAATTAATATGAGCATTATGTTATGTGTGTCTTGCCACCAGATCTCTTCTCCCTATATAGCGAAGTAATAATGAGAGGGATCAAAGAGATGCCAGGAATACTAGTTGGAGGTTATAAAATAAATAATATACGCTATGCAGATGACACAGTATTGGTGGCGGATAATTCAACAGACCTACAACAATTGTTGGGCATTGTAGTAACAGAGAGTGCAAAGAAAGGACTGTCCTCGAATATCAAGAAAATAGTAACAATGAGGATATCAAATAAAATGGTGACACCAAAATGTGACAAAGAAATAGAAGGAAAAATTCTTACCCAAGTGTATAATTTTAGATACCTAGGTTCATTTATAACATCAGATGTAAGATGTACAACAGAGATTAAGAGCAGAATAGGGCAAGCAAAAGCCGCATTTCAGAAAATGAAGAGTATCTATGTAAAATGTCACCTTCACTGAATGTAAGAAAGAGAGTGCTGAAATGCTATGTAGAACCAGTTTTGCTGTATGGCAGTGAATCTTGGAATGTAAATGAACAAATTAGGAAGAACTTAGAAGCAACAGAGATGTGGTTCCTGCGACGAATGTTGCGAGTTTCTTGGACTGCCAGAGTAACTAACAACGACTGCCTGAAACAAGCTAATGAAACTAGAATATTATATACACCAATAAGGAAGAGACAAACATCTTTCTTCAGTCATGTGATGAGAAGAGAGGCATTGGAGAATATCGTGACAACTGGAAAGATCGAGGGGAAGAGAGGCAGGGGCAGACCAAGAGAAATGATGCTGGATGGATTGAGACGGTGGCGTGGGGGAATATCAACAGCAGAGTTATTCCAGAAAACCAAAGACCGAGAGCTGTGGAGAGCCATAAACGCCTACGCCAGTTGGCAGGGATTTTGATGATGATGATGATGATGATGATGATGATGATGATGATGATGATGATGATGATGATGATGATGATGATGTTTCGCCTTCAAATGTGCCTTAAGATGGCCTCGTTTCATTGATTCGTTGGTCAAGCATTGTTAGCATAAAAGACAAAAAGGTGACCGTTCATCGTGGACAGCGGGTATGAAACCAAATTTTAAATATTCCTTCGCATACTGATGAATTTTTTTATTCTTGCTTGCACCACTCATTTCACTATGAGCTGAAATAAATAAATAAATATAAGATCAATTAGAAACTTTAAAAGAATAACATTAACTGGAGTAAACGCAGACCAACAATGCATATTTAAATATGTTTGGCACATTTACCCCATCGCAAAAAAAAAAAAATACTTTTTCATTTGATACATTTTTCTGGAAAATGATGCTTCTACAACTGAAATTAATATTTAAAAAAAATAAAAAAAATTACCAATTGAATTTACATACCATTTATATATCACTGATATGTATACAATGTATATATTTTTTTAAACAATGAGACTTTTACAACAATTTAGCGGACGCTTATTTCAAATTAACACCAACGGTGAATGCTGAGCGTTACTGCTAAACACTACAGAAATTGAGATCCCGGCACTAAGCATTTCGCACCATTCAGAACAAATAGCGCGAAATGCTTAGTGCCGGCCCAGTATAACCAGTAGTTCAACTCTAACGTCTAACAATGAAAGCACGGCTACTAACATGGCGGACCGAAGTTACTTATACTGGACGTTTACCCAGCTCGAGTAGCGACTGAGAGTCACTATACGGTTAACTTAAACTCTGGATGATTCCATTTTCAAATTGCCCCTCTTAACAATCGAATTGTCTCCCTGTGGTGCGTGGTCCCCATGTTGGGAAATACTGCCCTAGTCCATACTTGCCTACTATGCCTCCGTCCTGTTAATTTCCAACTTTGGCATTCAAGTCACCCATTATGATATTTACTTCAGAATTCTTGCATTTCTTGAAGGCTTTCTCTTAATCATTATAAAATTCACCAATGCTGTCATCACTACTGTCTGCTGTTGGTGTATAAACTTGTATGACGTTGACATCAAAAGGTCTTTCACTCAACTTCACCAGTAACACTCTCTGATACAGTCCAATATCCTTTGATCGATTTTGATCTCTCTGAATCCATTATAATTGCTACTCCTCGCTGTTGTTTCTCTCCACCAGAATAGATTATTCTATATTCTTCAGATGTTATAATGCCCATTCCTGTCCATCTTGTCTCACATATATCTAACATGTTAATATTTAACCTTCTCATTTCATTCTTAATGTTATCAAATTTGCCATCCCCTTTCATAGTTCTTACATTCCAAGTTCCTACTTTCAATGTTGATACTCTTTTGCACTCAGTCGCCAGCTGACGGTCTGGAGTCACCTGGTGCACATGACTACCTCTACCGGGCGAGGCTGCTCCTATGGAGCACCTATTTACGCCGTTTCTCTGATTATTGATAAGACTGCAGTACATGATATACGTGGCATCTGTAAAGAAGGTAGTTTGCCATTGCTTTACTTCCTAGCAGTGACCATACTGGTCGATGACCATAGCCATTGTCTCCCAAAAAAGAGATCCTCTGCCTACCGTCGTGAAGCTTGAGACCATAACCTACAACTATCTGTTGGCTGCTCTTCAACTTCATCCACCACCTGCACCCATGGCTTCACGTAACCCTGATCGGGGGGCTAAACGGGTATTCCACCTTGCCCAAGGGTGTCCCGTAGGCTATCGGAGGGAAGGAGGCACCTTACCTCTCCTTTGATTGGGAATACCCCTACCCAACCACCAAATTTTTAAGTAATTCTTTATTGTTCTATAAAATCAGCAGTCGGTGATATCCCCACGTTTGTTCTTAGTTTCTAATTCTTCTCTCTATGTCTTTTTTTTTTTTCTTATACATCGCATCTAGCATAATGTGATTTTTTTTTTTTAATTTACGTTCGATCGCTTTCAACTCAAGCGTCACATCTTCTAGTGTACTGTGGTGATTTTTCGTGTGAATTAGCTTTCCCTTTTACCAGTGTCCCTTACCATCAGACGAACCTACTCTGACTTCAGAGGTTCTTGTAATTTACGTTCCCAAGTCGAGGAAGAGAAGTCAACATTCAACTGACCGGTGTAGGGGTTGAGCCCGCTTCTCCGGCATCAGCATCAAGAAAACAAGAAGAGAGAAAAATGTGATTTTACGACCCTTGTGTTTCTAGTACTGTCCATGTCTGAAATTGGTAAAACGGCGCTGGGACGGACCCTGTAAACATTCTGTAGTGTCTCCGCAGCTGAGCTATTACACACTCTTGCAAGGCAACTCAAAGACACATATTCCAAGTTCACCAGCATCGAGAAACAGCGAGACAAGACACAAGAAACGCAAATAACAGCCGTTCTGCGCATCCTGGACGAAATGAAGCAAGTGCAGCAGACGATTGAGCAGGATGTCGCTTGAATGGCTGCAATAAAGGCTGTGTATATGTGTGGATTAGGGACGTGTGGGTGGGGGATGTGTGTTTTGGGTGGGTATCTGTGGGTGGGGTTATGTATTTGTGTGGGTGGGGATGTGTATGTGGGTGTGTGTAGGTAGTGTGGGGTGGGGATATGTGTGTGTTGGTGGCGGTTGTGTGTGGGTGGGGGATGTGTGCGTGGGTGATGGACGTGTGGGTGGTAGGCTGTGTGTGGGTGGATGGGTGATGTGTGAGTGGGTGGGGATGTGTGTGTAGGGGATATGTGTATGGGTGGGGATGTGTGTATGGGTGAGGGATGTGTGTGTATTGGTGAGGGATGTGTGAGTGGTGGGGGTTGTGTGTGTGTGGGTGGTTGGGTGGGGATGTGTATGTGGATGGATGATATTGTGATTGTGGGGGAGGGGTTGTGGGGGATGTTGTGGTTGAAGGATGCGTGGTTGGGTTGGGTGATTGGGGGTGTGTGGGTGGGTGGAAGATGTGTGGGTGGACGAATGTATGTGGGTTGGTTATGAGTGGGGGATGTGTGTATGTGTGAGTGGGGATATGTGTGTTGGTGGCGAAGTGTGTGTTGGTTGGTGCGGGAAGTGTGAGTGGGAGGGATGATATTGTGTGGGTGGGGGATGTGTGGGTAGATGCAGGATGTGTGGTTTGGCGGAGGGTGGATGTGTTAGTGTGTGTGTGTGTGTGTGTGTGTGTTTGAAAGAAGGTAAAGAGAGTTGAGAGCACGCATGTCATGTAACATGCTATTCCATATATTTCATATTATCATTTTGATTGTTACTTGATTTTACCATGTATAATATGAACATATGTACTTTACTGTAGACCAAGTGAGAGATTGAGAGAGCGTGAATGAGAGAGAGAAAGTGAATGTGAGAGTGAATGTGTTTGTGCGTGCGTGCTGTCTCTATGTGTGAGAGCATTGCTATCTTTTACGTTACATAATGTATATGTGTAATATTTTCTCCATGTTTTACATTTCTTTGAGATGCTCACGATAATCGTCAGTGTATGTGCGTGTAAAGTATGGGGGTTTGTCCATATTAGTTTCAGTGATTACGCGAGGCATCATGTATGTGTCTAGGTGTGAGGATGTGGGTGTGTGTGTTTGTGTGTGGGTGGGTAGGAAATGTGTGGGTGGGTGTGGATATGTGTTGGTGATGGATGTGTGTGGGGGGGTGTGAGGGTGAGTGGGAAAATATCCAGGTGGGTGGGGATGTGTCTGTGGATGAGAGACTTGTGAGTTTGGGGATGTGCGTTATTGTAATTTCTACCACCTTTTAAAGTTTTCATTTAAAGCTCCTAGATTTATTGAATTTGAAGTCCCACCTTGATAGGGTCAGACCACATGATTTTACAGGCATTATACGGCCCGCGAACCGGACATTCCCCAACCTTGTTCTAAACAGACACACACAAACACATTTTCACTAGTCAGTTTCCCACAGCTTGGCTTCTAAAAGATCTCTCACTGTTCAGGTCTGCTAACTTAATTTAGACAGTCTGTTTCTCACAGTTAGAAATAAAGTAACGGAGAAGGAAGCGAGAGAAAACTGTGAATGGGGAGTATAAAAACTAGGGGTTTAAGCCGTTTTTGGAAAGAAGCCAGTGTTCTCAAGTCAGTTGGAAGCTGTTGGACATATACGAAAGGAGAACAAAATTACACTGCATTGAATGATGTGAGAAAAACTCCACTGGGGAACAAGCGCGACAGGAGGGCTCCGATCGTCAGAATTGTCCGCCTTCCCGGAATGCTTTTACCTTTTATACACTCTCTTGGGGAGGGTCCGCCCAGATCAGACTCCGAGTGTCTTTCTCCTGCTGTAAACTCCGACTGTGTTTCGAGATGTACCAACCATTTTCCCCACAAATGCGTATTGTGTCTGCTCCCAAGCCACCCCTCCCTCGTTGAGGAAAGCATCGTTCCCTCACATGTATTCTAACAATAAAAATATACAGGCTGGCAAACATCGATGCAGAAAGTGGAAGAGGTAGGGGATTGTACGAGGGGGCTTCAAGTGAAAACCTTAAAAGTGTGATAGAATTTACAATAACCACGCCATTGTCTTTAGCCTTTTAAGGATGTCAAGATGGTTAAGCACGTGCCATCACGGTGCAGACGAACACAGTAACGTCATAATGTCAGTTTAAAGATGGCCTCCCCAGTTTTGACATGCACCAAGGAGGAGCAGCGTTGTGTTTTCCATTTCTTCGACGCCTTTCGTCTCATCAGTATGGTGATGCATGCCTGTCTGTACAGCACGTGTATGGGTGGAGTAGGAAGTTTCAAAACAGCGTGACCTCTGTGCAGAACTATAGCAAGTGGTGCAGGAGTAGTTACACACGCGACCAAGATGTTTTTTCCTACGTGAATCCACGAACTTTATCAGCGCTTGGGGACATGCATACATTTGTTTTTTACTTTTTCAGAATATAATCACCACACACAGAGAAACACACATGTAAGGTTTTCATTTGAAGTCCTCCTCGTAGAATATCACGGACCAAGAGGAACATCGACATTTTACAAGAACAAAACTTGGAGGAAAACTGGGTCATAAACATCATCATGTGTTGGAAACTGAAAGACAGGGTGTATTTTTAATGGCTGTGTAGTGTTTAGAAATATTGCCGGTCCAAGTTTTGTATTTACCTATTATGTTGCAAGAACTTTACAATGGGTGAAAACACAACTTGGACCGGCAATTTTTTCAAACACTGCACAGTCATTAAAAATACACGCTATATTTTGGCCATGTTATGTGTCAGCGATTTGGAAAGAACAGTCAGTTAGTTAGTTAGTCGACAGATTATCCTCATTGCACATGGAACCATTCAACACATAAGTGCTCAGATCCCCTCATAAGTAAATCCCGCAGCGTGTAGTGGCTAACCACACCAGTCCTGTGTTGGTTTATTAATCTTCTTTGGCTTCCTGCATAGTGTTCTTGTTTGGCCACACCTCTTTTAACTTGCTGTTCTCGCAGTCTGGCCATGGTTGTAGATTCACGGTCATCACTTGGTTCTCGCAAACGACTTACTTCTCGTAAAGCATTCAGTATATCAGCCTAGTCCATGGCTCATCCGCCCCCCCCCCCCCCCCCGCCCCCCGCCCCACAGTAGCCTTACCTGCAAGCCTGCTCATTTCCTTGTGAAGGGTGTATTTGTAATGACTGGGGTTTTTTTTTTTTTTTTTAATATTGCCGGTCAAAGTTATGTATTTACCTTTTATGTTGCATGAACTTTACAGAGGGTGAATACAAAACTTGGACCGGCAATACTTTCAAATACTGTTTAGTCATTAAAAATACACGCTATACAACCGAATCTACACAGCTAAACACAAATGGAGTCTCTGTGGCGAAGGGTCAAGCCGTTTGACTCGTGTTCCGAAGGTTGTGGGTTCGATTCCGGGCCGCACTCTTCGGTTTACGAGTTAAATGTTTCGGAGACTCCCATAAGTCGTCGCTAAAAGCTACGGAGTTCGTGCTTTGTGCGACGCTTTCCGTGCTGCGGAAAGAGACCGAGCCATATGGGATAAAACCCGGTGCAATGAAGACGACTTTTAAGCGACTTTTTAAGCGACAAATCTAGCCCCTGGATTAATATTATAAACACTCACAATCCTGAAAAGTGCTTTAAGTTTCAACAGCAACTTGAAGACGCTTTCACTGATACATCAGAAAATTGTACAGCAAGTGAAAAGTGGAGTAAACTTAAGGAAACTATTTATAAAACAGCGGTAGGGGTTTACAGCACCGCGTGGATCATAAGAGGCAGGGCTGGTTTGCGGCAAACAGCCAGATAATGCAGCCCTTGATTGATAAAAAGAAGATAGCTCTCTTAAGAAACAAGGAAAGAACAACGCGTAACACTCTTAGTGAGCTGAAGCAAGCTAGGAAGGATGTGCAAAAGGCTGCCAGGCAGTGTGCGAATAACTATTGGATCAAGTTATGTGAGTCCATTCAAATCGCAAGTGATAAGGAAAAATTTTTTTTTTTTTTCCTAAAAAAAAAAACAGAAGCATGTATGAAGGGATCAAGAATGCCTGTGGTCCAATGATCAAAAGAAGTGCACCGCTGAAAACCTTGACTGGAGAAATCATCACTGATAAGAAACAGCAGATGGATAGACCACTATTTAGAGCTTTACTCAAGTGAGATCAAGCTAGCGGATGATGCCCTCAACGCTATAGAGGCCCTGCCACCTCTTGACCACCTGGACACACTTCCCACCATAACAGAAGTCTGCTATAAATGAACTTGCATCTGGCAAGGCTCCAGGTAAGGATGGGATTCCAATAGAGGTAATCAGGAGTGGGCAAGACACACTCACTCTACATATCCACCAGCTAATAGAGCTATGTTGGCGAGAAGGACAAGTCCCACAGGATTTCAAAGATTCAAGCATCATACGGACAAGGGCGATCGGAGCGACTGTAACAACTATAGGGGTATCTCACTTCTGTGTATTGTTGGGAAAGTATTTGCCAGAATTGTTCTGCGCAGACTTCAAGTCCTAGGAGATCAAGTCTACCCCGAATCACAGTGCGGCTTCCGACAGAACCGGTCTACCACTGATATGATATTCTCATTGCGACAAATGCAAGAAAAATGCCGGGAACAAAATCAACCACTGTTTATTGCCTTCATCGATCTCACAAAGGCATTTGATTTGGTCCAATCGTGAGGATCTGTTCAAAGTACTAAAGAAGATTGGCTGCCCACCAACTCTTCTGTCCATTGTGGAAACGTTCCACACAAGCATGAAGGGTATAATCAAGTTTGATGGTGCAACTTCAGAAGAGTTTGAAATCAAGAGTGGAGTTAAGCAAGGTTGTGTACTATCCCCCACCCTCTTTGGGATATACTTTTCACTTCTACTGAAATATGCCTTTCGTGATCAGGATGGTGGTATATACATTCACTCACGCTCAGATGGCGGCCTCTATAATGCTCAGAGATTGAAGGCCAAGACCAAAATTAAGAGGGTACTAATCAGAGTTTGTTTTTTGTGGATGATGCTACAATCACGACCCACGCTGAGGAAGAATTACATCTACTATCTGCATTCTCCAATGCTTGTTCTGAATTTGGTTTAACAATTAACAAAAAGAAGACACAGATTATGTCACAAGGTGCAAATGGGGTACCATCAATCTTTATTGACGACGCCGAACTGGAGATAGTGGACCATTTTACATATCTAGGATCAGAGGTAAACAGCAAATTATCCCTGGATCCGGAAATCAACATCAGGATTGGTAAGGCAGCAACAACAATGAAAATGTTAGCAAAAATAGCCTCTCAGTCCATCCAGCATCATTTCTCTTTCATGCCTCTTTTCCCATTGATCCTTCAGGTGTCACAATGTTCTTTGACACCTCTCGTCTCATCACACAACCAAAGAAAGTTGTTTGTCTCTTTCTTATTGTTGTATATAATGTTCTAGTTTCATTAGCATTTTTTCAGACAAATGTTATTAGTTACTCTGGCAGTCCAAGAAATTTGCAACATTCATCTCAAGAATCACATTTCTTCTGCTTCTAAGATCCTCCTAATTTGTTCAATTCCAAGATTCACTGCCATACAGCAAAACAAGTTCTATATATCAATTTAGCACTCTCTTGTCTGGGAAATTGCCAGTACTAAGGACACTACTTTCTAGAACTTAGCAGTCAGCATAAGGTCACCATGCAATAGATACCATCCCATTGTGGAGT
This sequence comes from Cepaea hortensis, assembly GCA_963921405.1. Classification (NCBI taxonomy): domain Eukaryota; kingdom Metazoa; phylum Mollusca; class Gastropoda; order Stylommatophora; family Helicidae; genus Cepaea; species Cepaea hortensis. The sequence goes on from OY992876.1 coordinate 73,454,416, forward strand.
ACCTGGAAACGACAGAGCTGATCAATTGGCTAAGGAAGGAGCCATAAAAGAACAGCCTGATGTGCCCGTTACATACCACCAAAAGAAAAGAGTGATCAAATCAGTCAGAAAGCCACCAAAACCTGCTCAAGATGATTACCACGTTATGGATAGACCAGAACAAATCATTATTCTGCGCCTCAGAACAGGACACAATAGATTACGCAACCACATGTATACAAAATTCAAGACTGGTGAAACAGCCATGTGCACATGTGGACTGGCGTCGCAGACAGCAGAGCACATACTCCAAGACTGCTCAAAATATAATATATCTAGGCAAACCTTCTGGCCCAGAGAGACGACAGTGGAAGATAAACTCTATAGACCGCTGTGTGAACTAAAAAAGACAGTTAAATTCATACAAGAGACAACATTGCAGTTATAGACATATTTCAAGCGAACGAAAGAAGAAGAAGAAGAAGAAGAAGAAGAAGAAGAAGAAGAAGAAGAAGAAGAAGAAGAAGAAGAAGAAGAAGAAGAAGAAGAAGAAGAAGAAGAAGAAGAAGCAGCAGCAGCAGCACTCTCTTTCTTACATTCAATGATTGTGACTTATTTATTAAAATACTTTTCATTTTCTGAACTAATTGGCTAGTTATTACACAAATGACAATCAAGGTCGAAGGGTAAGCAGGCCAAGTCTCCACATCAAGCAGCACGTATTTTATTCCAAAGGCTTCAGGTTGTTTTGTCTATCATTAGTGAACTAAACACCCAACCAGTACACCCTCATACAAAGCTTACCAAACAAGTGTTAGAATTATTTGGGGGAAAGGGGATGAGAAGAACTGTCCACTCCACATTATATCATGTTCACATGTCCGCATGGGTAAGAATGCATTTTCTTCAACATCCGTTGTGCTGATGACGAGGTAAGGGGTTCAATTCCTACATCGGACAGCTGGACTAAAATGTTGACCTGTCGTACTTGACTTGGGGACGTTAATTACAAGTACTTGGAGTGGGTTTGCTTGATGGCAAGGGACACTGTTAATTAGGGAAAGCTAATCTAAACGCAAAATTGAGTCCATCACTACAATAAATAGTGTGTATGGCCTACGCTTGAGTTCAAAGCGAGCGAACGCAAAAAAAAAAATCCTATCCAAGAACTGAGTCAAGAATTGACATCATAGCTCTCGGGACGTTCCCACACTTGCTCCGTCCTTATCTTCAACAGTCAGTGAAGAGTCCCAATACTAATGGTACTAGTATCAGTTTGATTACATGTCCATGTGTTCTTTCCTCAGAGTCCTGAGTGTCGGCCAGATCCTCTGGTCACTCCCTGCAGCACCATTCTCTCCAGCCCGTGATGATCTGTCTGTTCTTCCGCTCTATACACATGATCTCAAAGGGCACCAACTACATCTGCCTAACATGCAACAATACCCTGCCCAGAGTTGCAGACCTAGCCAATCTGTCCGCCTGCATGTTTCTCACCACACCAGCATGTTCTGGGGGGGGGGGGGGGATCAAACAGATGCTCTCTATTTTTCATTTGACATACAAGAATATGTGAGAAAGCTGCGGTAGTGCCGTGGCTAGCAAGCATAATGATCACATATTTGAATCCTCATTACGATTTAGAATATGTGAAGACTTGACATTTCACAGCCGAAAAGTTGTAGTTATGGAGCTTTTGATGATTACACACAACACGTCGTCACGTCACGACACGTCATTGGCACCTTGCCGTCTTGACAGACGATAGTTTGTGCTCTAAAAAGGCATAATAACTTTTAACTATGGCGGTAGCGAATGTGACTGATAAGGCCAATTTGCGCTGTAAATGTCCGTTCACAGTGGGTGCATGTGAACACGTGGTCATTTCCACCATCATGCACCATCTTACGTCTCAAACGCTTGGTGTGTGACTTTTCTGCAATAATTTTCTCCTTTGACTTTATTCCATTTCTGATATTTGCCCTCCATGCAACACGTTCAGCGGCGACTTGCTCCCAATGTGCATTATCAATGCCTGTATCAATCATGTCCCGCTTACACACATCTTTGTATCGTAGTAGAGGCCGACCCTGAGATCTCTTACCCATCTGTAATTCACCAAAAAAGATATCCTTTGGTATTCTACCATCATCCATCCTCCTAAGATGTCCTATCCATCTAAGTCTACGAAGACTGAGCATGGAATAAACTGTCACACAACCTGATCTTTCCAATACTTCAGTATTTGTGATTTTGTCTTGCCACTTAATACCAAGAATTCTTCGCAGACACCGCATATGAAAGCTGTTTAAATTGTTCTCTTGGTGTGAGTAAGTTGTCCAGGTTTCACTGCCATAGAGAAGAGTACTAAGGACACAGGCTTGATAGACAAGGACTTTTGTTTTGGCAGTAAGCTTCCTGTTCTCCCAGACTCTTTTTCTTAACCTGTTCATTGTTGTTGCTGCCTTACCAATCCGGATGTTGATTTCCTGATCTAGGGATAATTTGCTATTTACCACTGATCCTAGATATGTAAAATGGTCTACTATCTCTACTCATCAATAAAGATTGATGGTACCCCATGTGCACCTTGTGACATAATCTGTGTCTTCTTTTTGCTAATTGTTAAACCAAATTCAGAACAAGCATTGGAGAATGCAGATAGTAGACATTGCAATTCTTCCTCAGAGTGGGTCGTAACTGCAGCATCATCTGCAAAAAGCAACTCTCTGATCAGTACCCTCCTAATTTTGGTCTTAGCCTTCAATCTCTGAGCATTGTAGAGGCCGCCATCTGAGCGTGAGTGAATGTATATACCACCATCCTGATCACGAAATGCATATTTCAGTAGAAGTGAAAAGTATATTCCAAAGAGGGTGGGAGCTAGTACACAACCTTGCTTAACTCCACTCTTGATTTCAAATTCTTCAGAAGTTGCACCATCAAACTTGATTATACCCTGCATGCCTGTGTGGAACGATTCCACAATGGACAGAAGAGTTGGTGGGCAGCCAATCTTCTTTAGTGCCTTGAACAGACCCTCACGACTGACCAAATCAAATGCCTTTGTGAGGTCGATGACGGCAATAAACAGTGGTTGATTCTGTTCACGGCATTTTTCTTGCATTTGTCGCAATGAGAATATCATATCAGTGGTAGACCGGTTCTGTCGAAAGCCACACTGTGATTCGGGGTAGACTTGATCTCCTAGGACTTGAAGTCTGTGCAGAACAATTCTGGCAAATACTTTTCCAACAATACACAGAAGTGAGATACCCCTATAGTTGTTACAGTCGCTCCGATCACCCTTGTTCTTGTACAGCGTTATGTTTGAATCTTTGAAATCCTGTGGGACTTGTCCTTCACGCCAGCATAGCTCTATTAGCTGGTGGATCTGTAGAGTGAGTGTGTCTTGCCCACTCCTGATAACCTCTATTGGAATCCCATCCTTACCTGGAGCCTTGCCAGATGCAAGTTCATTTATAGCACACTTAACTTCTGTTATGGTGGGAAGTGTGTCCAGGTGGTCAAGAGTTGGTAGAGCCTCAATGGCGTTAAGGGCATCATCCGCTAGTTTGGTCTCACTTGAGTGAAGCTCCAAATAGTGCTCTACCCATCTGCTGTTTCTTATCAGTGATGACTTCTCCAGTCAAGGTTTTCAGCGGTGCACTTCTTTTGATCACTGGACCACAGGCTTTCTTTATTCCTTCATACATGCTTCTTATGTCTCCCTTATCACTTGCGATTTGAATGGACTCACATAACTTTATCCAATAATCATTTGCACACTGCCTGGCAGCCTTTTGCACATCCTTCCTAGCTTGCCTTAGCTCACTCAGAGTGTTACGCGTTGGTCTTTCCTTGTTTCTTAAGAGAGCTTTCTTCTTCTTATCAATCAAGGGCTGCAGAGTCTCGCTGTTGGCCGCAAACCAGTCCTGCCTCTTATGATCCACAGTGCCGTAAACCCCTACGGCAGTTTTATAAAGAGTTTCCTTAATTTGACCCCACTTTTCATTTACTGTACAATTGTCTGGTGTATCAGTGAAAGCGTCTTCAAGTTGCTGTTGAAACTGAAAGCACTTTTCAGGATCATGAGTGTTAATAATATTAATCCTGGGGCTAGATTTGTGTTTAGCTGTGTAGATTCTCTTTGGTCTCAGTCTAACTCTTGCAACAACCAAAGAATGATCTGTATCACAGTCAGCACTGTGGTAACTACGAGTCAATGATATATGGTTCAGATATTGTCTCCGTGTGATGATGAAGTCCAGCTGGTGCCAATAGCCGGATCTTGGATGTTTCCATGTGACCTTATGCATCTCTTTTGTTTTAAAAAAAGAGTTTGTAATACATAGGTCATTACTGGTGCAATGCTCCAGCAGCCTTTGCCCATTTTCATTCATGCAACCGATGTTGTATTTTCCAAGGGACACTGGCCATGAACTCGAGTCCTTGCCCACACGAGCATTGAAATCACCGAGCATATAAATGTAGTCAGATTTTGGAACTTCCTTGATCACGGAGTCTAACTCCTCATAGAACAAATCCTTCACATCATCAGAGGAATCGAGTGTCGGTGCATATGCAGTAGTAATGGTGGCAAACCCACAAGAGGTTGCCAAGCGCAGGGATAATAGTCTTTCATTTCCTCCTGCTGGAATTTCAATCATTCCCAGTAGCAAATTCTTCACTGCAAAGCCCACACCGTGTTGCCTTTTTTCTGCCTGCCCTCTACCCTTCCAGAAAAAGGTGTAGTTGTTTTCCCTGAGTGACCCTTCCTCAGCGAGGCGAGTCTCCTGCAGGCCAGCAATATCGATGTTAAGACGATTGAGTTCGGCATCAATCACAGCCGTTTTTCTCACATCGTCAATATTGGTCAAGTCAGTGGAAAATCCTGGACACATGGTTCTCACGTTCCAGGTTGCAAGCCGTAGCTTGAGGTTTCTATTTTTATTTTTGTTTGTACCTGGTGCATTGGTTTTACAGCCTGCGATTCAGATTTTGTCCTAGCCCCAAGCACCCATTGAAGCAAGCAGGCTGTGGCGGATCAGCACCCAATTGGCTGGGGGCTGCCCAGCTTGAGGCGGGCGGTAGCTGATCAGTGACACCTATAGGTGTCTCCCACCGTCAGAGGCAACGTGTGGCGCCCCATGTCTACGCCAACTGACAAGGACTTATAACCTGTAACAGTTGCCTCTCGCTTTGATTCCGAGACCAGTTAAGACCAGGGATGGAGTTATTGCCTCTCCATAGCACAAAGCCTGGGCTAAAATATAGAGATCATGTGTTGCCCATGCAGCATGATCCCTCTCTCGGCCTGCCTAGTTCACTCCAGAGGAAAGGTAACACCCCTACATCTGGAACAAGACAAGCTGCAGAAGCTGCCGGATCAGCAAAGCAATGCTCTAACTGTCCGCCTGTCGGAGCTTCGATCCTAGACCAGTCGCCAACCAAGGCTTAGGGCCTGGTCTGCCCTGCCATGACAATTTTGTCTTTAGCTTGCATTTCCTCGCACCAGGGTAAGGCTTGTACCCTCCCAATTGTGCTCTTCCGCCCGAAGCCGTTGGCACAATGTGGGGTGTCGGGTTTGGTAAGCGCCGCCCAACGCTCGGCGCTAACAGAAACCAGGTAGTACCGTCTACTGTTATACGGTAGCTCAGTCATATCTGACTAAGACCTGACTTACACACAACAACAACAAACAAAATAATCAACAACAGGATATGATGATGATTCCTGTTTGTTCCACTTTTCACATGGGGCAGTGAGGAGCATTTTGTTTGATATTCACTGGCACAGGAAAGGAGCATAATGGGGATGACCCGTTGCCGTGAAGTTGGAACCGCGACTAATGACTAATATTATGATGTATTCTGACAGAGAACAGAATTTACATCACCAATGAATACAAACATAAACAAGGACAGGAAACTGGAATGTAATCTTATAGCAATAACAATGTACAACTAACAACATCATCAGTAATTATAAACAAGCAACAAACATAATCAACGAGAGAAAATTGGGATATATTTTGACAAAGAGCACAATTTAAAACTAACAACATCACCAATGATAATTTTTAAAAGTTGCAAAAAAAGCCAACAATAAGAAATTAGGATGTATTTTGTCAGAGACCGCAATTTGCACCATCATGAATGATTACAAACAAGCAAACAAACATAAGCAACAATAAGAAATTAGGATCTAATCTGATAGAGAACACAATTTACAGCATTGTCAATGTCTACAAACAAAAGCATTATATCATCATTATTGATTTCAGCAACTTATTTTTCTTCTTCTCTTTCTCCATTTACCTCAGTGAAATGTTGGAGGGAGGTACGAAGATTTTTTATACGCTCTTTCTAATATTTCATGTAAGTTGGTATTCATTTCTCTAGGGTTGTTCTTGAGACCATCACTCCATCTTTTACGTGGTCTTATTCTTGCTTTGTATCCATCATATTTCTTCAACGTGGCAGATGAAGTCACCAATAAGACCAAATAATTACAAACTAAATTTCTACATAAATCACTTTAATACTTAAGCCACATCAAACAATGTAAATGTAGGTCAGCATGGCCAAATGGATAAGAATGTGTGTTCTTAAACATCCGGTGTGCTGATGCCGAAGTAAGTGGTTCAACCCCTACACCGGACAGTTGGACTAAAATGTTGACTTATCGTCCTTAACTTGGGGATGTATATTATAAGTACCTCTGAAGTCGGAGTGGGTTCGCCTGATGGTGAGGGACACTGTTAATAGGGAAAACTAATTCACATGCAAAATTCAGTCCAGCGCTACTAGAAGTAGTGTGTACACTAGAAGTAATGTGTACACTAGAAGTAGTGTGTACACTAGAAGTGGTGTGCACAGGCTATGCTTGAGTTCAAAGCGAGCGAGCGCAAAAACAAACAAACAAACAATGTAAACACATACACATTATAATTATCAATGTCCTCTATTAAGGAAAAGTAAACAACAAAGCACAGGATCTTTATATATGCCTGATTAGGTATATGGTGCCAGTCCCATGTTTACAGAGCAGCCATCACTCAATGGGTGCCGTGGTCAATGTCACACCATCCACCTTGACTGCCCAGGGCATGTACGGGGACCAATTTTATGCCAGGATTGTTTCACGTGGACTTCCAGTAACAAAATTGCCCCTGGTCTCTAGCTAGTGAGATCGGACGCGCGTGTGTATTGTTGCGCATGTCAAAAATCCATTGGCAGCTGGAAATCGAAAAAGAATAGCCTAACGGCACTGCCCGGGCAAAATTTTGCGTTAAAAATCTACCCAAAGTATTTAAGGATCCTCGCCGGTGCTACGGAGTTCATGCACTGAGCTGAGATTCTCTGAACTCAGGCTTGAGTTAGGAGTAGAACGGAGCACTTATGGGTTACACCCGTGTGCCGTGATGTTGATCCGTCGACTAAACTTTTAGGCTGGGTTGGTCTGGAAACCCAGGGGAATTTTACAAATCTGCCTCAATGGGGTTTGAACACATGACCATGGGTCAACAGGCAAGCGTGTTAGTCACTGTGCCTGCCCCCCCCCCCCCCCCCACATCATCTTGTAATGATGTTCATAGATCAATATCTGCAGAGCCTGTCATATATGCCATGTAGGGTCCCTGGAAGATAGATCAATATCAGCAACCCTGTCATACATTATCATGCAGGGTCCCTGGAAGATAGATCAATATCAGCAATGCTGTCATACATATCATGCAGGGTCCTGGAATATAGATCAATATCAGCAACCCTGCCATACATATCATGCAGGGTCCCTGGAAGATAGATCAATATCAGCAACGCTGTCATACATATCATGCAGGGTCCCTGGAAGATAGATCAATATCAGCAACCCTGTCATACATATCATGCAGGGTACCTGGAAGATAGATCAATATCAGCAACCCTGTCATACATATCATGCAGGCTCCTGGAATATAGATCAATATCAGCAACCCTGCCATACATATCATGCAGGGACCCTGGGAGATAGATCAATATCAGCAACCCTGTCATACATATGCAGGGTCCCTGGAAGATAGATCAATATCAGCAACCCTGTCATACATATCATGAAGGGTCCCTGGGAGAAGAGACATGGGTTAACCAACTCGACATTGGATACAGGGCTTTACAGACCACATGGGTTTGAAAATTAACAAGGCAGGGGAACTGGCGAAGGATCGAGAGTCTTTCCGGTTGGCATGGTAAGAGCAACATGTCCTCACTATATCTACTCTCTGAATTCACTCACAAATATAAGAGAATTTTAGACACTGAATTTTCATAAATTGTCACCACTTTTCAAAACCGTCTCTTTCTGGCAGCTTTGTTATTGAATAGCTGATGTTGAATCATGAACACAGGCCCATGGATCTGCACAACAGGATATGTTCATGAACCAGGACATGAGGCTGTGTTCATAGAAGTTACGATCATTCCATCTGCTACTGAAGACCTGTTAACTTCTCCGCAGATTCATACTGCCAGTCATCATCTTGTAATTTTGTTGACAGCTCTCTTAAAATTTTCAGACGCTCGACATGAATACCTGGTGATACAGAGAAAATGTGTTAGAATAAGCATACAATTTGGTCAGAATAAAAATGCATTTCATTATTACTTCATTGTCATTTCTGGTTACAAATTGCTGTTATAACCGGGGGGCGCAATGCAATTATGTCAATCTTAACTTTTTTTTGTTTATATCGTGTGTTTTCTGCAGTATGCACCTAACGAGATGCAGTGAAATGTGCAATCTATTATCTGTATCTTCAACATTCAAATGTCTTTTCCAATTTGGAAAATGTGCTAGAATAAACACAAGACTTTGCAACCTTAACAATTTAATTCAATATTTGTTTGCTGTCATTTCCTTCCTAGCCTGGAGTGTACAGATACGCTGAATTAGTGGTTTATCTTAGGTTAGTTACAACCACAGTTCTTATTTGTGGCGACAAGGTCTGCAAAAGTGCAAAGAGCTGCTTGTTGTTTCATAAAGTTGCATAAATGTTTGGTTGTGAGAGAATTTAAGCTAGATGCATCAGAATAATGGGATAACATTGTATGACAGAATCATCAATGTAGAGTTCAAGGAGAGAACTAAAAAAACACTCCAGTGAATCAAGCGGTGAGGGAAACACACTTGCACTGAACAGAGAGAAAACCTGAGGATAGTATAACTACACACTTCCTTCTCTGGAACCCATACTGCGAATGAAATAGTGGGAGACTTAAAAACAGACAAAAAACAGAAAGACAGAGACGAGCAATATGGGGAGGGTAGGGAGGATCTACAGAAGATAGCAAAAGATAGAACTACCAGCTGCAAGCTAGTTGAAGGCCTATGTCCCAATTGGGCATTCTTAGTGAGGAACAACCAGCCTCATACTTCATACAATACATCTATCAGAAACCTGTGTTCAGGGATTAGTTTAGATAAACAGTCAACCAATCAATCACGTGCCATCTCCACAATGAAGGTTGGCTGCAATGGATCTTCAACATTGTCTGTCTCTCATCTTGATTGTACATTCTGTAAGATTGCTGTTCTTCCATCTCTTGATGTTACCTTCCCTCCTGTATCGTTGAATATCTCTTGCTCACTTGCCTTCATCCTTACCTTCCAGTATGGTTTTTATAAGAGTGTTATGTCTTTTCAATCAATCAATCATGCGCCATGCCAGGAAGCGTGGGCAGTCATGACTCACCATTTCACTCGATCACCAGAGTCGTGGATCAGCTCAGTGTTCCTGTCTCGACCATGCCATATGGTCAAGCCATCCAGGTATTTACTTCTCTGTCTTCCCCTTGGTCTGTTCCCTTCGATCTTGCCAGTTGTCACTAAGTTCTCCAATCCATTTCTTCTCATAACATGTCCAAAAAATGTTGACTGTCTACATCTAATTTCTCTAATCAATTTACGATTTTCATTTGTCTCCTGTAGTACTTGGTCATTGGTTTTTCTGTCTGTCCATGGTATTCTTTGCATTTTCCTCAGAAACCACATTTCTGCAGCCATCAGATGTTTTTCAGCTTGACTGCTCATTGTCCAAGTTTCACATCCATAAAAAAGAACAGGCTCTATGTAGCACCTCAACACTCTTTTTCTCGTTTCAATTGACATCTTTTTATTGGTCAGTATGTTTTTCACCTTGCTAAAGGTTACTTTCGTCATGGCGATTCTTGTTCTAATCTCTACAAGGCATTTCCCATCAGATGTTATGACTGTTCCGAGATAATTGTACCGATTCACTTGTTGAAGAATATTCCCATTTACTTGTATATGTCCGGTAAAATGGCGATGACGTGACGCGTTTATTCTTCGGGACGACGCTGTTTTAGTGTTTTTCTGTGGATTATGTGGTGTTATTTCGTATTCATTTATTGGAAGCGTTCAAAAGAAGCCACGGAAGGCAGGTGGTGGATGACAGTAGGCAGAAGATCTCTTTCACGAGACAATGGCTACGGTCACCCGGCCAGTATGATCACTGCCAAGAAGGAAAGCAACAGCAAACTACCTTCTTTAAAAGTGCCTAGTTCATTATGATTGGCTTGTGTCTTTTAACGTGGCCAAAAGAGTTCATTTGTCTCTTTTTTATTTCTTTCATCAACTCTCTTTTCATTTGAAGATTGAGCACAACCCACTACTGGCAACGCTGATCAAATTCCGGTACGAACCTTGGGTCTTGTCCACGTCAGATTGGAAGTACTAGACTCAAGTTTCGCTCTTGTTTAAGCTCATCAGTAGTGCATATACCTGACTTTTCATTCCCGGTTTTTTTTAACCTCTGTATTTGACCGTTTTTGTTTCCATGAAATATGACATATTCTTCTGTATATTCCATCTCTGAGACCTCTACTCGGCATTCTAATTGCTTGCTCATTGTCCAGGCTTCCGCGCCATATGTTGTTTGTCCATCAAGAATGATGATGACCATTCACTTCATCCAGTGGGGTTGAAAGTATGGAGCCATGAGTTCTAAGATGGCTGGTAAGGTCTATTTTGGCTCGAAATGTTCTTTGACACTGTAGGAAAAGAATGTTTGACATTCCAGGAAGAGGATCTGCTGCAATGGTTTTTCTGTACAGCCTTTTTTCACAGCTCTTGCAGTTCTGTTTGCTTCACAAGTGACTACACCCTTGCATAATGATGTATGCCACGAATTTCGGTCTTTGGCAGCAGTCTCCCAAGAGCCATGATGAATTCCAAAAGCTTTTAGTGGGATCTTCAGAGTGTCTTTAAAGCGCTTCCTCCGATGGCCTTGGAAGCATTTACCACGATGCAACTCGCCGTACATCTCTTTGCATGTTAATACTGATTTCATCTAGATAATCCAGTCTATAAAAAAACACAACGCCCAAATGTTACCAAATCCCCCAAGGAAAGCATAGAATAGCAACACTGTAACTCATGTCAGAAGAGGCAACTATGGAGGGTTGGTCTAGGACTTGCACCTTCATACCATAAAATATGAGGGTAAGTTAATAAGTAAGTCACAAATGGCTGTAGAAAAACCGGTTTATTCGTATACATACATTGTCCTTTTATTTCTCAGCATAATTTCCACCAACATTGATGCACTTATCCCATCGTTTTATCAGTCCTCCCAAACCGGCTGCATAGAACTGCACGCTCTGTTTTCTAAACCACGTTTTGACTTCACATTCAACTTCGGTGTCATTCACGAAATGTCTCCCACCAAGGTGGGTTGTCAGTGTTTATGCTGACAAATGTTTGTCCCGTAAAGCGGTGCATAACTGCGTAGAAAAAGTCACGAGGGCGAGTCAATAAGTAAGTCACGCAGTTCTGTGGGATGGCCGGTAAATGAAAACAAAGCACACAGTTCTATGCAGGTAGTTTGGGAGGACTGATAAATCGATGGGATACGTGCATCAATGTTGGTGGAAATTATGTTTGGAAATAAAGGAACAATGTATGTATAAAAATAAACTGGTTTCAAGTTGTTATCATGTGTAGTTATTTTTCTACAGCCATTTGTGACTTATTAACTTACCCTCGCATTTTAGCTGCAGCCGACAACTGTCAGCAACCAATCATGAGCAAGTCCAGAAAAGACTTGATGTGAATTGGCTGAGGGTTTAAGCTCCAATGGTAGATCAAAGGCAGACGTAAAGGTAGAAAGGACGGAAGATGTAATTTTTGTTTCTAAACATAACAAAACACTAATGGCCACACACAAAATTACATGTCAACCAAACATCACAGTCAACAATTTAAAAAAAATGAAAATAACACAAGCTTTGAATAACTTGGCTCAATAATCAACAATGCGGAATTTTCAAAAGAAGAAAGACGTAGACTTGTCATAGCAATACAGAGGTTAAACAGTAGTAAGAGTCCATGTCCAAGGTCATGCAAAATTTTTAACTCCTCCAGGTGGACATAGTAACCAAGCAACTTTCTTCAAACCCGAGGCAGCTGCTGAAACTGTGGCCACTTGACTTACTTTCTAATATATTGAAAATTATCATTTATATATACTTGTTCTCATTTAAGTTACATAGGTAACTTATCTGTCAGAATGTTCATAAAGAAATAAATGGTAACTTTTCTTATGTGACAGACTGTTATAAAAAAATAATAATTTAAATTTGTGTATCCTAATGTTAACGGCGTTAACTTACTTTTCTTAATGTGGTGGAGGTTAAAATCAATGTCTTGTTGAAGCTGAACTTTGTAAATAAGTGATGCTGATGGAGCATGTTCTGAAACAGAAGAGAAATACATTGTTACTAAATAATATAATATCATCATCATTAATTCATAATAATGCCGACATCACTAATAGGTATGATATTTAGTCCGATTATGCGATCTGAATCCGGAAACCAGAAGCCGCCCCTGTACAGACGGATCGATTGTTGTCCCCAAAAATGGCTATGTAAAGACCATGCATGCTTCCGACATCATTCATTCATCCAAATATCACATGACAATAACAAACGCCATCTTAGTTTCTGCAGAATACGTCCGTCTACATTCCGTGCATCGCAATTGATCGAAATTATCACGACTGAAATAAATTTTATTATTTGGTATATGTAAGTAATTTTATTTTCTAGAGCTGTATTTGTAGATTTTGGAATATTTTGAGACGTAATTTCGAATTCTGCATCAATTTTTACATATATTTGGAGAGCTTCATCACCAATCATCATCAATTGTGGTATTTAAAACATATTTCTGCGGAGATGTTTCAACTTTGTGAATGGAAAGCCAAGATGGCGGCCAACGCGAATAATCAATATCGATCAGACTTAACACTCAAAACTTGCAATTTGAACTACTAAAGTTAAAGATAATACAAGTTTAAAGATTATTAATAATTTATTTGTATACTTGTACTATTATTTTAATATTTAACCTAACAGCACAGTCAGTTGTCATATCCGTCTCGCACACTTTTGAGACAATCTCACACGGACTGGCAGCGGAGACTGAGACACATAGGAGAGCTCCAAAGTTACAGGGCTCATGACAATTTGTTTTGCTGGAGATACCGACACTCAAATGTGAATATCTCCGCTTAGAATTAACATACAGGCATCATTGAGGTATCATTAGATTTTTTTTTTTTTTCAAGGCCTACCTATCTGTGGTTGTTTCATTGGTAAATACTCAATTTGACAATCATGGTGGAACCTGCTAAAATAATTTATGACAATTAATAATATTATTAGCAATGCCAGAGTTATCGAACTTTGCCCTCGGGGTGGGGAAACTCGATCTTGATTTCCCACGCTAATCTTAGTGACAACAGATTCACTTCCGGTTGTTACCATGTCTGGCTAGAATTGAATTATTTGAAACCAGCGTGGTATGACGAAAGGGGAAACTACTCTGATATTTGCAGTAGAGGTCCTTCTGCTGAGCGCCATGATTTTGAGGCCGAGAAACTATTTTCTCTTGCATTTTTTGGAGTATATTAACGAATAGTAAGCTAATTTGTCTTATAACTCCTGTAGATTAAAGAAACCTTAACTTTGTGTTGCATTTTTGAATCCCCCGTTCAATTTTACATAAATGTAAAGAGTTGCAACATCGCCTGATTCGTCCTTTGTTAGGAAAAGAATTTTTTAGTATAGCAGCATAGCCAGTCAGATTGAGGATGAATTGACTCAGAATAGTGCATCCACTTCGCAAAATTCAATCTATGGCGACACCCACGCTATAGTATTGTAATAGTATTATACTATTATAGGCGATCCTTTGTTTATTTTATAATTTGAACCATCAGTTTAATTACTAAAATTAAACAGAATAGATTAGAAGTTTAATTCATAGTAGTGTTACGTGTATAAAGTCTTCTCTTCACCACTTGACATGTCTGAAAATTATTTTAAAAGTCAGTTTTCAGATGCGTCGATACAAACCTGTAAGGATTACTTGAATACTTTTTCTTTTAGGCAGAGCTGTACATAAATAATCAGATTTAAATAAAATACTGTAAGACATTTTTTTTGTGGTTTAAATTCACATTCACAACCAATGTTAATGTAACTTTTATTTTTGCATCTTTCATTTTCTGTTTTATTTACATTATGATAGCCTGTTGGAGACATTTTTATCTAACTCCACAATAAATGATAAAATCAGAATCAATTTTACTTTTACCTTTGACAATCACGGCCACATTTCCTGAACATTTAGAATAACTAGATGATGTTACATGTTGCAAATATATTATCCGTGCTGTCTCTCATTCACACCTATCTTTTCTTTATCTCTTGCAATGAGCAGCAACGAGAGAAGCTGTGGTTGACTCAACCGCAGTATATTAATCATCCGTGCTGTCTCTGGTATATGCCGTTCCATGATTTCCATTATGGGACATGCATTCACAAACAGCAAGAGAAAACCTAAGTGTTACACATCAGTGCCACACAGTATAATAATCTTGCTGTGCCAACCCATATTGTGTGGATTACCGGTGGTCTGATCTTATACAACCCCAATAACACAATACATTGGGATTCTGAGGATAAGCAGCACAAATCTTTTTTTCAAATTTTCATTTTCTCTTCATTGCTCCCAAATCTATCAGCTTCCTATTCTTCTCATTCCATTCTTATACCTTAATGTAGTCACTGGACAGTCTTCTCTGTGGTTATATGTTGTGTTTTGTGTATGTATTTGTTTGTAGATGAAGGCTAGTCGCAGCAACATCCTGTACATTTCATAATTTTTTTCTGTAAAGCTGGATTACTTTGTGTTATTTTATATTTTTTATATTTTTGTTATAACATTTTTATTGTTATAACATCGTAATTTTTTTCTGTAAAGCTGGATTACTTTGTGTTATTTTATATTTTTTTATATTTTTGTTATAACATTTATAAACTATACTATTGTGCTATATGTATATATCTATTTCTAGGTTATTTTATGATTTATATTTTTAGCTAAGAATTTTGCATGCAGATATTTGTTACAAAAGAATTAACATTTATTGAAGTAATTTTTTTTAATTTATCTTCTCGGGCTGGCAGAATGGTTTCATTAACTTATTCTATAGATATTGCAGGCCCTCATATGGACACCGATTGGGAAAAGATAACGGGGACTTCTTCCCTATGCGCCGCCTTGGGCTCAAGAGGAAAGACTAACTAATATATTGCAGGAAATTTTATCATCAAAAGAAAGCTAATGCAGTGCTCAGTGTATAGTGAACAGATCAAGGAAATGTAAGTACATTTTCATTTTTTGGGGAGGGAGCATCATTAATTGTTAATTAGGTCACGGCACATCCTATCGAAAAATAAATAATACATTAAGTTAGGCCTCGCCGCCCCGGACGCAATGATATAATATGGCACTACGTTGTCCGTTTAAAAATAAACAAGCCAGCACTCTTCCGATTGACGGTCCCAAATAGTTCCGCAGTGAATAATAACTCTTAGGTGTAAACAGTCTCCCTTACAGGGCCTCATTGGGTACCGGTAAATACGAAACACAGCAGAATGTTCACGTTGCCAACGTCCGTGCCTTGTCAAAATCAAATTTTGTTTGCTTTTTTTTTTTGTAATCAATTTTTTTGTATTGTTAGAAGTGTTTACTCAATGAAGAGATCCTTTGTTAACACACCGAGACATTCTTCTGCAGTAGATTGAATTGTATTCTTAATGTTCAACCAAGTTTGGTCAACACTTTCCTGCAACGGGTTTTGTAGAATTTCAAGTTTACATTTTATTTCATCTGCAAATTTCTCTTTGACTGTAATTTCTTGCAGTTTTTCTCTGTTATATGTTTGATGTAACCTTTGTAGTTTAGCATAGAAAGCTCTCTTAAGTTTTATTTTAAATTTTGCCCCAACGAGGAAGTGGTCGCTGTGGCACTCAGCTCCTCTATAGCTTCTAACTTGTATGTTTGATGCATTTCTTTTGTTAACTAAAATATGATCTATTTGATTATAGTTTCTCTTGTCACATGATTTCCAAGTTTGTTTGTGTATATCCTTTCTTTGCAGTCTGGTACTGCTAATCTGCAGTCCTTTGGCTTCTGCCAGGTTGATGACTCTCCATCCATTATTATTTGAAGTTGTATGTAGGCTTTGCATAACGGCAACTTTTTTATGAGTTTGCTCTCTACCTATTTTTGCGTTAAAGTCTCCTAGCACAATCAGGATGTCCTGTTTGGGGGTTTCTTCTATGACATCCTCCATGTTAGACAAATCAGTGTTGAGATGTTGTGTTTGCTTGTGATGTGTGATGTAAGTGAATCTAATGAATAAGTGTCAGGATGTTGCATCTTGTGTCTATTCGTCACAAGTACAAAAGTGTTGTCTGTCTTACGTAGAAAGACTGGGTGTTGGTGTTGTCTTGTTGGGTCATCATGTTGAGATGTTTGACTTGTTACTTGTCTTTCCCTAATAGTATTTTTGTTTGTTTTTATTTTATCTACAGGATAAGCCAGAATTCTAGGTTTAGATGTGAGATTTTCCTGGGTTTTTAGTGCACTAGAAGTTTTTGGTAAATTAGTTTTTAGTATACTAGAAGTTTTTGGTGGATTAGTTTTTAGTTGATTGGGTTTTAGTGCACTGGAAGTTTTTGCTACACTTAGGAATTTTGTTTGTTGGATTAGTGTTTTTGCTGTTTGGTTTTGCTGGATTCTAACTTCTTTGTTGATGCTACATGTCTGTATATTATTGTCCCTTTCTCCTCACATCACCGTACCAGAAGTAAGTTGTTCTTGCTCCTGTTTTCACCTCTGTTTCACAAACATGGATGCCACCAATCCAAACATGGATGCCACCCATACGTTTACTTCACTCAAGTATTACTCATGCTCATATGGCATATTCCCAATTATAAAAAGCTAAATGTAAGCATGTTTTCTGTATATCAATCGCTAGCCATGCTTGACCTTTGTCATATGAAGAAATATGTGTTTGTGCTTTCTCAACAAAACAAACTTGTTTTCCCCCAAAATAAAGGATCCACTTTTCTTGTGTACGATATTGTGAGGCATTTAACACAGTAGATTGTTCCTTGTTGAAATATCTATGCCATTTGTAGTTTTCTTTTTTTTGGGGGGAGGGGGGGGGGGGGTGTGACATGCCTGTCAGTTGAGAAGTGAGCATTCTAGTTAGGTGACATCAAGGTTGGGTTTGTTGTTGGTGGTGCCTCTGTGAACTGTTTGTTGCCCTCAGCTTCCATCAGCATTGTCATCAGGCTGTGTGGGTTTGATTGAAAATTCTCTGAAGCATGTTTTTTATTTTTTATTTGCGCTCGCTCGCTTTGAACTCAAGCGTAGTCCATACACACTATTTCAAGTAATGCTGGATTGAACTTTGCATGTGGATTAGCTTCCCGTATTAACAGTGTCCCTTGCCATCAAGTGAATGCACTCCGACTTCAGAGGTACTTGTAATTTACATCTCCAAGCAAGGACATTAGGTCAGCATTTTGGTCAAACTGCCCGGTGTAGGGGTTGAACCCCTTACCTCGGCATCAGCACACCGGATGTTTAAGAACACGTGTTCTTATCCATTCGGCCATGCTGACCTACAAGTATGGAGTTGAACCCAGGGATCTGAGTCAGAGACCAAATATAACTAGAAAACATTGTCAAATGAATTTTGTAAACATAAACAATGCATATTACCATGTTATGAGACACATCCACCACCCACCCACACATCCCCCATTCACCCCAACTCCCCCACCCAACCACACACACAACCCAGATACACATACATGCCTCCACCCATCCACCACATCCTCACACCTACACATCTCCCCACCCACTCACAAATCCTCCACCCGTCTCATTACCCACCCACATATCCTCCACCCACACGCCTCCAACCACTCAGCCAAACACACATCCCTCAACCACACATCCAACACACACACACACACATCTCCCCGCCAACTCACATATCCCGCACACAAATTCCTCACCCACCCACATAATCTCCCATCTCCATTAGCTATAAGTGTGTTGTTTAAACTACTTGTAAATTCAATTATACTTTATTATTGTTATTACACACATTTTCTATATTTTTCTTTGTTTGCTTTTGCTGTTCATGTAATTAAAAGTAACATGTTATTTGATAGTGATAATAAAGGATTTGAAAATCAGACTTTAAAAAATGTTTTGTTTTCTTTTCTGCTTCACATATATTTTTGTTTGCACTTCTATCTGCACATACATTCTTTCTACCAATCCATGTAGATTATTTCTCATCAACAAGATGTGTCATGACGAACGAGAGAGAGAGAGAGAGAGAGAGAGAGAGAGAGAGAGAGAGAGAGAGAGAGAGAGAGAGAGAGAGAGAGAGAGAGAGAGAGAGAGAGAGAGAGAGAGAGAGAGAGAGAGAGAGAGAGAGAGAGCGAGCGAGCGAGCGAGAGAGAGAGAGAGAGAGAGAGAGAGAGAGAGAGAGAGAGAGAGAGAGAGAGAGAGAGAGATGGATAACTTTCTGACAGGCAGACAGGCAAGGGCATGTTTTTAAGTGTGTGTGAGAGAGAGAGAGAGATTTTTATAGGTATAACTTTATGACAGGCAGACAGATGACGGTGTGTTCTTAAGTGAGGGAGAGAGAGAGGCATAATTTTCTGATTGGCAGACAGGCGAGGGTGTGTTCTTAAGTGAGAAAGGAAGGAGGAGGAAGAGAGATAGAGGAGAGAGAGAAAGAAAGAAAGTTATTGGGATAATGTTATGGCAGGAAGATAAATGAGGACTTTCAAATGCAAGCGAGCGAACGATCGTGTGAGAGAGAGGAGACAGGTATAGAAAAAAAAAAAGAGAGAAAGAGGTGGAAAGAAAAATAAAGGTTGTTGTTATTATGAGTTTATGCAAGAAGACAGATGACGACATATTCTTAAGTGGGTACGTCAGTTATATAAACCCCACTGGGCAGAAGAGACATGGGCAAGGTCTGCTGGTGAAGAAAGGAGTAAAGCATGTGGCACTTGACTTGAGCCAGTGGAATCACAGTGCAAGAGAGGTCCAGGGTATACAAATGGAGATTGGTGGCTTAAGTTGGAACATCATAAATGTATATGCCACAGTGGAATGTTTTGTCAGAAAGGAACAATGGGACTGGCTTAAGGAATTAGAGGACTTACCAGGTGATAGGCTACTCATATGTGGAGACTTCAATGCGAGGTACAGAGATTGGGACAGTAGTGGAGAAAATCGACAAGGAATTGCACTTGCGGATGCCATGGTGGACTCCGATGTGGTCTGCATAAATGATGGTAGGCCGACTAGAATGGCAATGAGGCCTGGCGATGCAGATACTGCTATTGATTTGGCACTTGTCTCCCAGTCATCAGTCCTTGATGTAAAGTGGACTGTTTTGAATGACCATGGGAGTGATCACATGCCATGTTCAGTCCTGATCTCTAAATCCAGGAAAGTTAAGGTTGGGAGAGCGCGCAAGACCTTCCGGTATGAGTGGAGCGACAGACTTCTTGGACGCCTCAGACATGGGGCATGCAACAGGACTGTTAAAACTCCTTTTTTGCATCCCCCATGGTGCACCCCAGAAGTAGACAATGCGTGGAAAGCAAAGAGAGCTGCAGTAAAGCAGCTAAGGAAATTGCGACAGACACCCCTAAGCTCACGAGAAGAAGTGGACATAGCGGAAAATGACAAGAAAGACAAGGTGGAGGCTTTCAAGCGATGTGCTGCAGAGGCCAAGAAAGTAAAATGGGAATGTTTTATGAAGGAGATTGGAGGTGATAAAACACTGCATAAATTATGGAAACTGTACAGACAAATGCAAAGAAAAGATCTGCCTATGACAGTGGGAACAATTTATAAAGAGGATGGGGTACGCGTGACAACAGACAAGGAGAAAGGGGAGGTGTTTCTCCAGAGATTTTTAGAGCAGACCAATCACAGTGATGCGGATACCAGGGATGCAGTTAGAGTGGAATTATCTGGCACAATAGAGAATAAGCCTTACGAAGACATCATACTGTTTGAAGATGTTAAACATATTTTGCAAAAGGCAAAAGACACGGCACCAGGGCCTGATGGTGTCAGGTATGGCCACATGAAGGCTTTGAGCGATGTGGACCTGAAGGAGATGGCCGGCTGCTTTAATCAGGTGCAGGACCACATTTCCCTTGTCCATAGGTAATCTACCACCAAGAGGTGCGTGCATTCCCTGCCAGCCTATCATCGTGTTCATTCCCCCGCACTCCCGCATAGCCAGGGCAAAAAGAAATTCTTAAAATTCTCACAATCCGTGACCTCTGAAGCGAGGTGAGCAATTCCACACGAAACATTTCTTTCTCCGCCTTACTAAGCATACTCCTTGAGTCTGTAATGAATACAATGTGCGCTGCAATGGCCCCCTCCAACCAACGGAGTGCCGCTGTTACTGCCCAATTCTAATGCTGGAGGTTGTAGTCTCATAAGCCAGACTTCTTTTTCAAGACTCGCCCATTAGCCTTGTCAATGAAACCCCAACCACTCCGTCTATTTCTCACCATTGTCCCATCGGCATAGATCACTATGTCACCTTGATGTGTCTTACTCTGGATCAGGTGATGCATCTCAAACTTTATGCGGCCCGCTGCCCATTATCTGCACTCACCACCCAGTGTTACTATTACATTGTGCCAGTCTGTCATGTCTTTCGGTACTTCAACCCACTCTTTTTAACGATTGATGGTCTCTAGATCACACACCTGACGTGTAGATATTTCTGCCTGTGCCATCCAGGACCTACCTCGTCTTAGCCTATGACCATTGACCATATTCGTGGCTTCATACAGTGGGTGATCCCTATCTGCAGCAACTCTCAGGTACCATTTGGCTTGAAGGACTGCCATTGTTGGTAGAACCAGGATATTCCTCATGCATATAATTGGTGTGTTCTTTGTGCACCCCAGGATCACCCGCATGGCCGCTGGGCACTTATAAACACACGTCTAAATAATGTATACTGTCCACTTATCATCAAATGTCCAAAGAATGTAGCTTATCCATTTAAGATCAAATGTCCAAAGCCTGTAGAATGTGTACTTATCATCGCATGACCAGAGAATGTAGATTGTTTACTTATCATCACATAATCAAAGAATGTAGATTGTCCACTTATCATCAAATGTCCAAAGGATGTCAATTGTCCACTTATCATCACATAACCAAACAATGTCGATTGTCCACTTATCATCAAATATCCAAAGGATGTCGATTGTCTACTTATCATCAAATGTCCAAAGGATGTCGATTGTCCACTTATCATCAAATGTCCAAAGGATGTCGATTGTCTACTTATCATCAAATGTCCAAAGAATGTAGATGATCCACTTTTCAACAAGTGTCCAAAGAATGTAGACTGTGTACTTATCAACACATGACCAGATAATGTGGATTGATTACTTATCATCACATAACCAAAGAATGTCGATTGTCCACTTAGCATCAAATGTACACAGAATGTAGACTGTCCACTTATTATCAAATGTTCAAATAGTGTAGATTATCCACTTATCATCAAATATCCAAAGAATGTAAACTGCCCACTTATTATCAAATGTTCAAAGAATGTAGATTATCCATTTATCATCAAATGTCCAAAGAATTAGACTGTGCACTTATCGTCACATGACCAAAGAATGAAGATGTTCTTATTATCATCACATAAGCAAAGAATGTAAATTGTCTACTTATCATTTTTTTTAAAATATTTTGCACATCCTATTTTACAGGACATCGCAGTCAACATCAGCATTTCTGTCGCTGTGATCTCCTGGCAAGTCCACGTTCAGTAGTTTGCCATTGCTTTCTGAACGACTGGCACTGATACCAACGCAATGCCATCTGCTGTCAAATCGCGTTGAGCTGTGTTTCGAACACGGGTATACGGGATTACGAACCGCGTCCGCAAATTCCTTCGCCACGGAGACCTACTTATTATTACACGTCCAAATAATGTAAATTATCAGCGTATCGTCACACGTCCTAAGAATGGGGATTCTCTATTTATCATTACTTGTCCAGACATGAAGAATGTAGATTGTCTTCTCATTATCATACGTCCAAAGAATGAAGATTATCTATTTATCATCACATGCCCAAATATGAACCGGTCTCCCTGGCCGAGGATTTAGCAGCTTTCTCCGTAACCCCAAATACTCTCGTGGTTGACGTGAGCGCATGAGAATTGGAAGTGGTTCGAGTCGCGCCAGTGACTTATGAGAGTATGGAGCCGGTCGCTCAAAAAGTCGTGGCGTGCTGATGAGCGTAATCTAGCCTAGGAATCAACATACAGCTGAAAGATGCTGATGTTGACCGCAATGTCCTGAAACAGGATGGAAACGCGGGGGAAAAAAATGCCCAAATATGAAGAATGTAGATTGTCTTCTCATTATCACACGTCCAAAGAATGGAGATTATCGATTTATCAATTTATCATCACATGCCCAAATATGAAGAATGTAGATTGTCTTCTCATTATCACACCTCCAAAGAATGGAGATTATCGATTTATCATCACACGTCCATACATGAAGAATGTAGATTGTCTTCTCGTTATCACACATCCAAAGAATGTAAATTGTGCACTTGCACTTATCATGTCGCGACTGCCAATATCGAGCAAAGACTGCTAATACTTCTGTTCCAAGGACTTGTGCTTTCACCCATCCAGTATGCCCTGGCCATACTCACTGTCAGCCCTACACAGATTGGAAGACTTGAAAAGGCACAAAACGAAGCCATGCGCATCATCTTGGGCTGCACGAAAGACACCAGCTGTGTAGCAATGAGATACCTCCTTGACTTCCCGACAATGGAACACAGGATCAAGATCTGGAGAGCTCGTGCATACTTAAAAATAAGTGCAGATGAGCAGCACCCTCTACATGACGCTATATTCAGAGAAAATGGTGACAGGCTAAAGAGAGGCAAATCATGGATGGGTCGGGCGGAAGATGTCGTCAGACAGCTCTGCAGTCTTACCAGTATCAACCCCGGCAAGGAATGAGTGCCGGTGCCTCCAGCTTTTAAGTGCACTTTCTCCTGCATTATCACACTCGACAGACGGTGCAGAAAGCAGAACCCTGTCGCTGTCAATGCAGAAGTCAACGCGCTCATCTATGAACACTCAGATAGCCCCAAAGTGCTCATCTATACAGATGGATCTGTTGTAAAGCAGCGGAGAAGTGTGTGGGCATTTACAGCCCGTTCAGCGGGCCGAACCGTTCAAGAATCCAGTGGTGTCCACTCTATGACCACGAGCAGCATGACGATGGAGAAAGAGCACGGGGAAGACAAAGAGAGGAATAGCCGGATGATTTGGTCGCCTATCATTATCGGGACAAGAACACTGACCTGATAAAAAACTCATGATTATGTGAGATCACAAACCATGACCTTCCACGCTTATCGTCATTGCACCTGATGATGATGATGATTATGATAATGATGAACCAACACTGCGAAAATACGTTACTTCTTCAAGATTATTACTAAAGCTGATATATTAACCAACATTCTGCTGTGACATTCTGCTGTGTTTCGTATTGTAGCATCACCCAATGAGGCCCTGTTTTACACCTAAGATTTAGTATTCACTGCGGAACTATTTGGGACCGTCAATCGGAAGAGTGCCAACAGGCCACAGTAATAGAAGGCAGAATTTCTCAGCTTCCAATTTAGGGGCCGCGATAAAATCTTCCTTATCTCTTAGGTCATCATTACACTTCCATTTATTAAATTACGTCACCAAAAAATTCATAAACTCCTTAGAATTAACGTACACTCTTCGTTGAGATACCGTTGGATTCGTCTTGTCAAGCTCTGTCTAATTGGTATGATTTCATAAGTAAAAACCCAATTTTTAAATATTGACCAAAATTGCTACATCTTTCGGTTGTGGTCTCATTAGTCATTATTCATTATTACTTAGTAAATAGTAAATACTCAAATTTAAAATGAAAATCTGATGGTTCATAATTACAATTACAATAATTTGGATTAATATACGGTATTAACAATTCAACACTAAATTGACCCGTACCGGAATTTACAGTTGTTTTTGTAGTTTCGGGTGCTGGTGACGGCGACTGGAAAAGTGCCTTTTTAAATGCATTATTTCCCAAAAGGGACGGGGCGGCCTCGAATCTCGCCATTCTTTCTCAAACAGAGACTAGAGGTAAACACCACAATCATTTCCGGGACGATGGACTTTAACTTCCGGGGTCGTCGTCATCATCATCATCATCATCTGCTTGATCACCAGAGTTGTGGATCAGCTCAGTGTTCCTGTCTCGACAATACCACGTGGTTAAGCCATCTAGATATTTACTTCTCTGCCTTCCCATTGTTCTCTACCCCTCGATCTTGCCAGTTGTCATCAAGTTCAACAATCTATTTCTTCTCATAACATGTCAACAACAACAAAAAATTGTGACGTATCTCATCTCATCTACTGGGACGCAGAGGTGTTTCCAAGGCACCAGGGCCGGGTTATATACTGGCCAAGACCTATTGACACGTCCTCGTCGAGCGTCCTGGGCAACAGGTCCCTTCGGGGTCCTGGCTAAAGTCAGTAGGATCGCCGATTCCTCCGAAGTCGGAGAGTGTCTGCCTGTACGGCGAGGAACCACCAGTCTGCACACCAATAAGCCAGACATGGGACAATGGATACTCACGCAAAACTCAGGTCCTGTATGACATCACACTGATGTTGGACAACAGGATGCCTTCATCCGACATACAGGACTTCGCGTTGGAGCTCAAGCCAACGAACACAAGCAAGCAAGCATCTCATCTACTATCTACGTGTAATTTTTCTAATCGTTTAGATTTTCATTTGTTTCTTGTAGTACTTGGTCATTGGTTTTTCTGTCTGCCCATGGTATTCTTTGTATTTGCCTCAGAAACCACATTTCCACAGCCATCAGATGATTTTCAGCCTGTCTGCTCATTGTCCACGCTTCAAATCCATATAAAAGTACAGACTACAGATTCTATGTAGCACCTCAACACTCTTTATCTCGCTGCAAGTGACATCTTTTTATTTGTCAGTTTGTTTTTTTTATCTTGCAAAAGGCTGCCTTCGCCGTGGCAATTCTTGTTTTAATCACTTCAAGGCATCTCCCATCAGATGTTGTTAGTTAGTTAGTTAGTTAGTCGCAGTTCCAACTTCACAGCAACGGGTCGTCCCCATTATGCTCCGTTCCTGTGCCAGTGAATATCACACAAAACGCTCCCCACTGCCCAATGTGAAAAGTAGACAAACAACAGCCCGCACAGATACACTGTGCATAATGTTGTATTAGTTATTATAACATTGTAGCTGTTCCGAGATAGTTGTAGCGATTCACTTGTTGAAGAATATTCCCATTTACTTGTGTATTACATTGATTTAGGTATTTCCTTCTTCCTAGTGACGACCATAATACTTGTCTTCTTACAATTTAATTCTAACTCTAGTTAAGTCAAGAACCGACATTTCAGTAGGCCTATTACAGCCTCAGGAAATCATTCCATCATAGTCCACGATGTCTCGTGACTTCTGTGCCCTGACAAGAGCAGTTTATACTATATGTTATCTATATGTAATATGTTGTTTATCCATCAAGAATGATGATGACCATACATTTCATCCAGTGGGGTTGAAAGTATGGAGCCGTGAGTTCTTATATGGCTTATAAGGCCTATTTTGGCTCGAAATGTTCTTTGACAATGTGGGCAAAGAATGCCTGATGTTCGAGGAGGAAGATCTCCTGCAGAGGTTTTTCTGTCCAGGATTTTCTTCATAGCTCTTGCAGTCCAGGTTGCTTCACACATTACTGCACCCTTGCGTAATGATGTACGCCAAAATTTCGGTCTTTGGCAGCAGTCTCCCAGGTGTCAAGATGAATTCCAAAAGCTTTCAGTGAGAATTTCGGTGTTTTTAAAGCGTTTCCTCTGGCCGCACTGGGAGCGTTTACCACAACGCAGCTCGCCATAAAAAATGCGTTTGGGGTGCCTGTGATCTGGCATGCGAGTTAAGTGACCAGCCCAGCGAATCTGACTATTCATTAGCAGAGTGTGGATACTGGGCACCGACGCTCTTTCTAGAACTTCAGTTACTGGGATCTTGTCTTGCCATTTAATCTTCAATAGCTTCCTAAGGCAGACTGTATGGAAGTGGTTTGATTTCCTAGCGTGTCGGTGATAAACAGCCCAGGTTTCACAAGCATAGCAGTGTGGATAATACAACTGCTTTGTAGACTTTCAGCTTTGTTTGCAGGCTTATTCCATATCTGTCCCATACATTCTTGTACAGTTTGCCAAAGGCCGCGCTGGCCTTATAGATTTTTGTATTCACTTCGTCATCAATTGTGGCAGCTTGTGATACAGTGCTGCCAAGATGGGTGAATTTGTCCACAATACTTAGTCTATGACCTTTCACCTTGATATTCGGCACGAGGTACATTGGTAACAGGAAAGGGCCCAGACAGTTCACCATTTTCCTGTACTCTTGCCCGCATACCATCATGAAATAGCCGCACTATTTGGACAAGACAAACTTTCGTGGACATCCATATTTCGCCATAATCTTCCAAAGTCATTCTCTGCTGACTGTATCAAAAGCCTTGGTAAAGTCAATGAAAGTGGAGAACATTTCGGAGTTCTGTCCTGACATTTCTCTTAGTCTTGCAGCTGCCATGCAGCGAAATTCGTGTCAACAGTTCTTCGTTCTTTTCTGAAGCCACATTGACTCTCGGGAAGAAGACCTTGAACGAGATGGGCCGTGAGGCAAATGAGAAAAATTCTGGCGAGTATTTTCCCTGCAATTGAGAGCAGTCTCACTGGCGTAGAGGTTAACGTCTTTCTCCGTAATCCCGTATATTCTCGTGAGTAACGTAACCTGCGCGAGAATCGGTTGCGGTTCTCGCCGAGTTGATAACTTACGGGGTATGTGAGCCGGTCGCTCAGAAAGCAATGGCAAACTACTGAGCGTAATCTTGCCTAGTACATCAACAGCAGCTGGAAAATGCTAGTGTTGACTACAACGTCATGTAGAGGCTATGTAACATTTAAAAAAATTTGAGAGCAAGGAGATGCCTCGGTGTTTGTCACTGGATTGGCGGTTTCCTTTACGTTTGTAAATGTGGATTATAGAAGCGTCCTTGAAATCTTGTGGCATGGTCTCGTTCACCCATATGTTTGGAAAGACTTGGTGAAGCTGCTCTATTAGGACCGGCCCACCTGCACTGTATATCTGCTGGGATGGAGTCAGGACCAGGTGTCTTACCGCTGGAAAGTTGCTGGATGGTTTTGTTTACTTCCACTATGGTTGGCAGGTCATCAAGTGTATCATTAGTGGGAACTTGAGGAAGGCAGTTGATGGTTTCATCATCGAAGAAGGAAGTTGCATTTAAGATGTTGCTGAAATGCTTTGCCCAGCGTTGAAGGATTTCTTTCTTATCGGTGACCAATGTTCCCCCCCCCCCTCTGCACTGAGGAGGGGAACTACGCCTGGTGATGCAGGACCATAGACCGCTTTCAGTGAGTCGTGAGACGTTATTCACATCGTGTCTGTCAGAAAAGCCTTGAATTTCATCAGCTTTGTTGCTCAGCCAGGAGTCCCGCATGTGCCGAAGTTTCTGCTGCACTACTCTCTGAATGTTATTGAAGGCATCTTTGTTTTATGTTGACTTCGGGTCATTCAAATATGCCTTGAGGAGAAGATATTTCTCGGCCAGCAATTGGTTGATGTCTTCGGAATTTTCATCAAACCAGTCTTTATGGGGGGGGGGGGGGGGGGGGGGGGGGGGGCAGGATTTCCATAGCAGTGTTGTAAATTATGTCCTTTAGGGTTCTCCTCTCTTTTCTGCATCCTGTTTAGCTGCAGCATTGGGCTTGAGGCAGTCTTCCAGCATATTTTCAAACGATAGCTGCATTTTCTTTTTTGCTGTTTAGGGGGGTATGTAATATGGAATATGATAAAAATATTCACAGCATATATATTATCATTATCATATTACCTGCCAAATGGGATAGAAGCTCATGTCTCTCCTCCAACTCACAAGTCGGAATGGGTTCACCTGATGGCGAGGGACACTGGTAATAGAAAAAGCTAATACACACGCAACAATCAGTCCTATGCACTAGAAGTAGTAGCATGTGTACGGACAACGCTTGAGCTCAATGTGAGCGAACAAATCAAAACAAAACCCAAAAAAACACTCTCCACAGATCTCAGTCCTAGGGGTTCTGTTCTGGATAAATTCTACTGCTGACATCCAGATATGCCACTGTCTTAGACATCATATCATGCATCATTTCTCTTGATCTGACTCTAACTCTCCAATCGCAGATCTTTCCACTCATCATGATATTCTCCAATGCCTCTTTTCTCATTAACGACCAAAGAATGTTGTATCTTTCTTATAGTTGTATATAACGTAAAAGTTTCATTAGTATCTATTTCAGGCAATCATTGTTAGCCCACAAGATTTGTTTCAGAAACCACATCTTCACTGCCTCCTATTTCTGGGATCTGAATTCTCATCGACCAGGGCTAACCCAGCCTTAAATGGAAACCAGGAAGTGTCTTGAGTGGTAAAGGCAGCTGGCATAATAGTGAAAACATCACATTCAGATGCTGATTAGTCTATAAACTATATGAAACCAGGAAGTGTCTTGAGTGGTAAAGGTAGCTGGCATAATAGTGAAAACATCACATCCAGATGCTGATTAGTCTATAAATGATATAAAACCAGAAAGTGTCTTGAGTGGTAAAGGTGGCTGGCATAATAGTGAAAACATCACTTTCAGATGCTGATTAGTCTATAAATAATATGTGAAACCGGTCTCTGTGGCCAAAGGCTTGTGAAAACAGTTCGTGAGCTGCTTACCAGGTGTTTGAAACGCAGCCGCGACCGATTTGTGCAGCAGATTGCGTCGCGTTGTGTTATAACGTGTTGGTATGGGAGCCGGTCGTTCAGAAAGCAAAGGCAAACTACTGAATGTAAAAACTTGCCTAGTACATCAACAGCAGCTGAAAAATGCCGGTGTTGACTGCAACATCCTGCAAGGGATATGTAACAGTAAAAAAAATATGTGGATAGCACCATATGCCCAATACGGCCACATGCATGTACAAGGGTCCTTTAATTGTTATACAAATGAAAACACTATATGGAAACGAAGATAGTCACAACAGTTAACAACAAACCAATTTATGACCTCAAAAATTTGATTTATTGCACATCATATTTAACATCAGACAAAAGGCAGAATTTCACAAAGCACACATAGGAAGGGAACATTGTGAAGCTAACACAATCACAATGTTATTTTATAACAATAGTTATTGCAAATGCAATGTTTAAATAGTCTTATTTTTTAAAATATACTATGTTACAGATCTTGCAGTCCAAGATGCAAATAAATAAAATTAATAATCACACAATATGTATTGAAATACTGTGTATTTCAAATCTTGCAGCCAAAGATGCAAATAAATATGTAAATATAATAATCACAAAATATGAACTGAGATACTGTGTTACAAATCTTGCAGTCCAAGTCACAACTACACATCTCTTCGTAACCCATGCTATCCAAACTTATCTAGGAATTTATGTCACCCATCAAAATGTTATTTCTTGCCATTTCTTTTATTACCTACAGTACTTCAAAGTTCCATGTAAAATCCCCCCTTAATTGATTTATCTTTATTATTTGCTAGTGCACAGGATCAAATTCATGTTCTCTTTTCTGTGATCCTAAATGCTGTTAATGTTCTAGAACTCATTGCTTCCCACTCCATTAGTGCTGTCTCTGCCTTACTAGGTAACTTTAAGGCCACTCTTTCAACGAGAGGGGCATTTTCTTCCTTTTGGCCCAAGAACAGTAGCTGTTTTACCTGTGTTTAGAAGCACTTTTCCCCCTAAGTTCCACCTGTTTCACACAGTTCCACCTGTTTCACACAGTTCCACCTGTTTCACACAATCTCAAAATGTTAATATTTTACTTCTTCATTTTGCTTACTTCTTGCATTGCTTTCCCCAATTCATACATAGTTTTAACATCCTCATCTTGTTCCTCTTGCACCTCATGGTGTCAAGGTGAAGCATAAGCAGCGGGGAAGTGCCCATATCCCTGCTTCATATATCGAGATTCCTTTGGACCGTTATTTCCTCTGTCCATCCTTTACCTGGTTAGCCTCTTCTTCTGGTTCCATTTGGTCTGTATGTCACTGCTTGTTATTTTAGCATTTCAGGTGTCAATTCTGGAGATTTTCCTATCTGAAAAGTGGTCACTTCCAAATGGCTGGTGGCTGATTTTTAACCCTCAACTCAGTATGTCTGGGAACTATGAAACTGCTTAGACATAGACAAATGAGGAACATTTAATGCAATAAGTCCTTGTCATTGGAAGTTAGAAAAAGAATTGTTGCATGTTACATAGAACCAGTTTTAACATATGGCTTCAAATCCTGGACAATTTGTAAACAAATGAAAAAATCCCTGGAGATTTTGGTGATAAGGTTTTATAGAAGAATGGTTAAAATTCCTTGGATAGCCAAGATGAGCAATCTAGACATTTTGAGAGTAGTTAAGTTGCAAAGACAACTTATCACAAACATCAGAAAGGAGCAGCATCATTCTTTGGCCACATTGTGAGAAGGCAAAAACTGGAACATGTTATGACAATTGGAAAGATCTGTGGAAAGAGAGACAGAGAAAGACATTGAGAGAACATTCTTGACAGTCTTGTGTCATGGCATGGAAGGGAATCAGCACATGAACTGATCCATGCCATTGGAGATCACAAGTTGTGGAGAAGCATGATCACCAACTCCAGTCAGGAAGGCACTTGATGAAGATGATGCCACAGATGGTGGTAACTGTTTGGATTAGTTCAGATGAATGCTTTCTGAGATGGTTTAATATAAAGGAGTTCAGATGAATGCTTTCTGAGACACGTTGAATACAAAGGAGTTAATATGAATACTTTCTGAGACAGGTTGAACATTTTAAAATGAATGCTTTCTGAGACATCTTGTTTGGCTATACAGTTATTTTGGGCAAACAAATGTAAATAAATAACGAAAATAGAGCAAGTAATATAACAACTGTTTCGAACAAAAAGAATTAAACTAACAAGAATACTGCAAAAGCATGCAATTTATCATCACAAATTCTTAAACTGGTAATAATTTAGACGGACAATGTAAATAAGAAACTGAAATTATGGAAGTTTGAGTCAAAAACAACATTATTTATCTGAGAGAATAAAAAAGTATATACAAATATAGAATAACGAGAGCAAAACAAAGTACAATTTACAAACTCAACAATACAGAAAAAAAAGCAAATATAAAATATGGAATGAGCTTCTTGAAAATCCAAACAACATATAAAATACAGCCTGCAGAAATATGGAATGAGAACCTGAAAACCAAACATGTTTAACATTTCAACATAAATTGACAGCGACAATTTTACAACCCATTTTAACAATCCATACAAGTCTATGAAAATGGATGACAAGTTCAAACAAAATCTCCACAAAATCTGATGACATATATACAACACCACAGGAGAGTATCGGTATGATAATGACCACATCACCGCTGAGTGCTGATAGGTCTAGCACCATTTACTCATTGTACAGGAGCCTTGGTGGCACAGTGATTAGTGTGCTTACCTGCCAAGCCAGTGCTGAAGGTTCAATCCACAGCAAAGGCAGAACGATTTGTTCCAATCAGTATGGCTGTGGGATACACCATGCCTACACAATGGCTACCAATTGTCTGGACATTATCTGGGAAGGAAAGGTGACGAGGAAAGGAACTGCCCACCCCACTTCTTATTTCATGGTCTAGAATATGTGAAGGCCGGACATTTCACACACGGGCAGCAATATCTGTTGGGGACTGCCTTTATATTTGTACTCACTTGATGAGGCTGGGCCAACCTCAGATTTATACTGTTGCATGCCCTTGGCAGGACATTGCGATCAACCCCAGGATGACTTGTTAGGCAATGTTACATTTAGCAGTTTCTCACTGCTTTCTGAACAAGTCAGAAAACACACCCTGCCACTTCTGGCATTGAACCCGAACCACTGACATCACAAGCAAATGCACTAACCACTATTAACTACTATTATTAAAAAATTTCTCATATTAACCACTATTAGGTAGTAGTAGAGCCTGGGACTCTGAGATAAGTAACAACATATTTTTCACATTTTCATTTTCTCTTCATTGCTCTCATTTTTTTATCTGTTTCTTCTTCTCATCCCGTCCTTATGCCTTAATTTAGTCACCAGAGAGTCTTCTCCGTGACTATATGCTGTGTTTTTTGTATGTATTTGTTTGCTAATAAAGGCTAGTCACCGCCACGTCCTGTATGTTTCGTAATTCTGTTGTGCAAAGCTCCATTACTTTGTGTTATTTTATATTTTTTTACATAATCACTATTAACTATGTGTAAAGACCTGCTATGAAAGGAAAATGAAGATGAGGGTTCATATTTGGTCACAAGAGGAGTGCAGAAAAGAGGTTAAGAACCAAGAGGTAATTTTGCATGGTGTGCATGTGTGGTGGGTTCCAGACAGACTGGAGTGACTACACAGGACTGGAGTTTTACGAAAAAGGACAGAGAGCCAGAGAGAGAATGACAGATTGTATAGCTGAGAAATAAACAAAGAAGAGACAGAATGGCTCAAAGTGACAAATATCTGGATCAAAATGAGTCACAGTGGAAGAACTCATGGACCGAATGTGAAGATAGATGTATCATAATGGAATAAATCTTTCATAAATTGAACAAATTTCTCATAAATAGAACAAATCTTTCATGAAAGAAACATGCCTACCATAAGTAGAATAAAAAGTTAGTTGCATATCCTTTACAGGATGTTGCAGTCAACTCCACCATTTGCTAGCTCTTTTGATTTCTTGGCAAGTTTATGTTTAGTAGCTTGCCACTGCTTTCTGAATGACCAGCACTCATACCATTTTATAAAAACCAACGCAGGGCAGTCTAAGTAGAACAAATCTATCACAAAAGGAACAAAAAACAAACAAACAAGCAACTCCTGTAGCAGGAATCTGCTGCCGATTTGTGGAGGGCTGGGACCACCATATTTTGTGGGCCTGAGTGCATGGAGGACTGGGACCATCATATTTTGTGGGCCTGAGTGCATGGAGGATTGGGACCATCATATTTTGTGGGCCTGAGTGCATGGAGGATTGGGACCATCATATTTTGTGGGCCTGAGCGCATGGAGGATTGGGACCATCATATTTTGTGGGCCTGAGTGCATGGAGGATTGGGACCATCATATTTTGTGGGCCTGAGTGCATGGAGGATTGGGACCATCATATTTTGTGAGCCTGAGTGCATGGAGGATTGGGACCATCATATTTTGTGGGCCTGAGTGCATGGAGGATTGGGACCATCATATTTTGTGGGCCTGAGTGCATTGAGGATTGGGACCATCATATTTTGTGGGCCTGAGCACATGGAGGATTGGGACCATCATATTTTGTTGGGACTGAGTGCATTGAGGATTGGGACCATCATATTTTGTGGGCCTGAGTGCATTGAGGATTGGGACCATCATATTTTGTGGGCCTGAGTGCATGGAGGATTGGGACCATCATATTTTGTGGGCCTGAGCACATGGAGGATTGGGACCATCATATTTTGTTGGGACTGAGTGCATGGAGGATTGGGACCATCATATTTTGTGGGCCTGGGTGCATTGAGGATTGGGACCATCATATTTTGTGGGTCTGGGTGCATTGAGGATTGGGACCATCATATTTTGTTGGGACTGAGTGCATGGAGGATTGGGACCATCATATCTTGTGGGCCTGAGTGCATGGAGGATTGGGAACATCATATTTTGTGGGCCCGAGTGCATGACAGATTGGGACCATCATATTTTGTTGGGACTGAGTGCATGGAGGATTGGGACCATCATATTTTGTGGGCCTGGGTGCATTGAGGATTGGGACCATCATATTTTGTGGGTCTGGGTGCATTGAGGACTGGGACCATCATATTTTGTGGGCCTGAGCACATGGAGGAATGGGACCATCATATTTTGTGGGCCTGAGTGCATGGAGGATTGGGTAGCCCATCTTCTCCTCCCTTAGAACATGATAAGTTAGTTAGCTGCATATCCTTTACAGGATGTTACAGTCAACTCTAGAATTGTTTGGCTGTTTGTGACGTCTTAGTAAGTTTATAATCAGTAGTTTGCCATTTGTTTCTGAATGAACGGCACTCATACCATTGTATAAAAATCAACTCATGGCAGTCTGCTGCCAAATTGCCTGCAGCTGTGTTTCAAATGTGGTATACGGGATTAAGAATTGTGTCCATAACCCTTCCCCACAGAGCTTGTAAATGTTGACAGCCGCTTCAAATCCCTGCCAGTTCGCTACCATGCTACTGTTGGTGTAACATCCTACCATTACACCAACATGCCTGCTACAAACAGAACAAACTTATCATAAATAGGGAAAATACTATTTATAGCACAGCACACCTATCAGAAACCTAACATAAACAGGCATAAACTTATGACAAAATGAAATAAAATAAATATTTCATAAATCACTATATCTATCATAAAATTAACAAATTAACTGATTCAGTGCCAAACAAAAAAATAGGCTTGGATCAAAGAAGGTGCACAATCAAAGGAACAAGTACTATTATGTAAATTTGCATTCACAGAGCATTACAACTGTGGACAAT
Organism: Cepaea hortensis; assembly: GCA_963921405.1. Lineage (NCBI taxonomy): Eukaryota > Metazoa > Mollusca > Gastropoda > Stylommatophora > Helicidae > Cepaea > Cepaea hortensis. The sequence continues at coordinate 73,489,632 of OY992876.1, forward strand.
CAATCAATCAGGTCCCATCTCCATAATGAAGGTTAACTGCAATGTATCTGCAACACTGTCTGTCTCTCGCCTTGACTGTACATTCTGTCAGACTGATGTTCATCCATCTCTTGGTGTTATCTTCCCACTTGTATCGCTGTCTGCCTCTTGCTCGCTTGTCCTCAACCTTGCCCTCAAGTATCATTTTTATAAGAGTGTTACATCTTTTAACGTGGCCGAAATATTTCACTTGCCTCTTTTTTTATTTCTTTCATCAACTCTCTTTTCATATCCAGTTTATCAAGAACCTCTTATTTGATTGTTTTTGTTTCCATGAAATTCACAAAACAAAAAAATGACACAATGACCCTTGTATGGGAGATATATCGTCCTTCTGTCCAAATAGGAGGTCAGATTTGGCGATATATTATCCTTCTACATTGAATCAGTTAATTATTTCCAGAAGTAGAACAAGATCAATATGTAGAATGTTTCCCAAAACAAATTAGTCTCCTAACAAATTTCCTGTTAAGATATTCCCTTGGTTCGCAGACCCTTCACGCCCAATCATTTCATCATCATCATCATCTTCTTCATCATCATTCTCCCCTTCCTCTTCTTCCTCACCACCATCATTAAAGTTGTTAGACGTGTCGTAGGTAAATGTGCCACGAGACAGGTCCACCTCAATGGGAAAGACAACTGCGTTCTGCATGGCATTGTGGCAGTCTGTATGGTACTTGGCCATCGCAGTGACAAACTTCTGCAGCTGGAAGACAATGTCTTGAACTGAGGACATAACAAAAAAGTGTTAGATACAGGTTTGAAACAAAAGGTGCTGAATATGCAAACACACACATTTTTCTACAGACAGCACATGCAAAAAATTATTCATAACTCTGTTTGTATCATAATAAAGGACCTTTTATTACTTGCCCTGAGACATACTGGTCAATTGTAATGAGAGTAAGAGTGTTGAAGTGCTACATAGAACTTGTACGTTTGTTCGAATGTGAAACGTGGACAATGAACAGACAAGCTGAAAAACATTTAATGGTAGTGGAAATGTGGTATCTGGGGAAAATGCAAAGAATACCATGGACAGACAGTAAAACCAATGTGCAATTCCAACAAGAGGCAAATGAAAATAGCAAACTGATTAGAGAAAATAGACGTAGACAGTCAAATTTTTTGAGAACGTTTGGAGAAGAAATAAACTAGAGAACTTGGTGACAACTGGTAATACTGAGGGAAAAAGAATAAGTGGAAAGCAGAGAAGTAAATATCCGGATGGATTACCTGATAGCATGGTCAGGACAAGAACACAGAATTGATCTATGACTTTGGTGATCGTGTCAGATGGCGAAACATGATCTCCCATGCTTACAGGCATGACACATGATGATATGATACACTGGTCATGTGGCAGAAGTCTCATTTTTTTTTAGATGAAACGGCACTCAGATGATATGTTCAATATCATACCAGTTGCCTTTATTTTACAGTAACTATATTTTAGGATGAGTCGATTTTAAAATTCTGCCTGAATGTGAATTGGAACCCATGAAGCTGACTTCACTGCACAGAGTTTGTATCCTATATAACTCAGTTGTATATGTGTGTGAGGGAGTGTGTGTTTGCGTGTTATTGAGTGGGTGTAAAACTTTGAGTGTTTGTGTAAATGATGTATGTATGAATGAATACGTGTATGTAGGTACGTATGTATGGTGTTTATGCATGTATGTCTGTGTGCGTATGTGTGTCTGTCTCCCTGCCTGTAACATAACATGGCAATATGCATTGTTTATGTTCACAGCATTCATGTGACATTGTCCTTTCTATGTGAATGTAACATGCACAATAGATAATTGATGTGCAAAAGATGAGTGATTGGAAGGGCCAAATGTAAGATGGTCCTGCATGCCCAGATTGTGACCCTTTGAAAATAAAGTTTGCTTGTTCATTTGTCCTCTCCACAATATGGCAGGCCGCCTGCTGAGAGCATTATACAAAGCAGAAACTCTGTAGCGATAACCCCCTGTGGTCTGTAGAAAAATTGCATTCATGGTCTGAAAGATGCAGCCCAAGAATTAACCTACGACTTTCAGAGCATGAGGCAGATGGTTTAACCACTTGACCACAGAGGCATGCCTAAAACATGTGAATGTCCACTTGATACCTAAAAGGCTGTATCTGCTATGGAACTACCACTTACTGGAAAGGTTAACCCAATCAACAAATGCTTGAAGAAGTTGGATGTGTTGACTGAAAGACGCAAATATCGCATCTCTGCTGCAAACAAGCACACCACAATTTCATCCAAAGGAAAAATTTCAGATGAATGAAGGAGAACTACCAATTTATTTGTCTTCTGCCTTTTATCTTACAAATGCAATTTGTTTCGTGTTTGAAAAACAATTGCCGGCGATTTGGAAGCAGAGAGCCTTGCATTGGTTTCTAATACAATGGTATGAGTGCGGGTCGTACAGAAAGCAAAGGCAAACTAATGAACGTAAACTTGCCCAGGAATCACAAATAGTCAAACAATGCTGGCGTTGACTGTCACATCCTCTAAAGGATATGCAACTAACTTTTTTAATACGGATTATTACCATGTTTCTGGTCCAACAATTCCATCTTGACCAGAACATCTGACCTCATTTTGGCAAACCTTGACCTAGCTTCCTGTCGACATCTCAAGATCAACCTGCAAGAAAATTAGCAAAGAAACTAGATTCAAGGATGACTGCTTGGTTTAAAATCCCCTGGTAGACTGGCTTGTAACTCTTAACTCTGGTGTATGGATCTCTTTGGGGAATTGAGTGGTCTCAAGGTATGGTGTCCGCCACGAGTGCTGGAGGTCTCAGGTTCAAGCCCCGGTGAGGGCTGGGATTTTTTTCACGTGGACTTCTAGCAACAAAATTTCCCCTGGTCTCTGGGTAGTGAGATCGGACGCCCGTGTGATTGATGCGCACGTAAAAAATCCTTTGGCAGTTGGAAATTTTAAAAAAAAGAGTAGCCTAACGGCGCTGCCCGGTCAAAATTTTGAGTTAAAAATCTACCCAAAGTATTTCAGGAACCTTGCCGGTGCTACGGAGTTTGTGCACTAAGCTGAGATTCTCCGGACTCAGGCTTGAGTTAGGAGTAGAGCAGAGCACTTATGAGTTACACCCGTGTGCCATGATGTTGATCCGTCAACTAAACTAAACTAGTATGGATCTCCAGGTCAAGTGAACTCTGAGATTGGTGTGGAGACCCCTCAGTCTGATACCAATGTACCATTTCCATGGGGAATGTGTTGTTGAGTTCTACTTTCCCTTTCCAAGCTCACAAACCTATAGAACACGCCAGATGTTTCTTCTTCTTCTTCTCTCGACACAACCCCCCCCCCCCCCCCCAATAAGGGGCATAGGCCCTTCTCAAACAGATCACTCCAAGCTGTCCTATCCTTAGTAATCCCCCGCAGCTCTGTATGTCCTCCTCATAATATTCGTTTCTGTCTCTACTTCACTTCTTCATGTTTTAAAGTCTTCCTCTTTTGTTTTTGTCTTGTGGATTCCAGACACAGGCCTTTCTAATTATACTATTCTCAAAGTGTCTTATAAGGCACCAGCATTTATTCTTTATCTCTTGCTTCACAGGTGTTTGTCTACTTCTCTCCATGATCTCCACACTGGTGATTCTGTCATACCAGTTTAGTCCATATTTGTTGCGCAGGCACCAGATTTGCAAGACTGGTACTATAAATTGACATTTGTGAAGAGGATTGGTGACTTCTGGAATGTTAGTCAGACTGGGGACCCAGTTTGTGGATAGCCGTACCATGTACAGACACTTCAAGGATATGGTCAGTGTTACGCCTGATAATGGCCATGGTGCCTCAGCAGCTAGTTTCAATGGTAATGCTGTATCATCTGTTATGTTATATTGACAATGACGCCACACTAGATGATGATAATGACAATATATATGTTTATGTAAGGAAATAAACAAGTATGTTATAATGACAATGACACTTGATGATGATGACATACACATTTCAATGTCAGGAGTAAACAAGTATGTTATAATGATGCCTCACTCGAAACACAACAAAAAAAGATGTTACCTGTATTCATAATTGCCAGTTTCCACACGATACAGTGGTTCCTGTAAGGTTGCGTAGCTGTACTCCTCGTCGTCCATTTCCTTGACTTTCAAGCAGTAGGACTGTAACATAGAAACATTAGAAACTCAGTCACTTGTATTCTTACCATAACTTGAACAAACTTTATTGTTTGTGCTTACTACATTACTTGAATCACCTCTAGAGCAAGAGTAATAAAACATAGAACCAGATGACAGGCAGCAACTATCCACAAGATCCCATTCTAACACTAAATAGAGCATAGTATACCATAATTTTTATACCCAGTACCACAGGAGGCGGCTGTGTGGCAAAGGGGTTACGAATGCAATTTGCAATCCTGCACACTGAGCTCAAAACACAGCTGCAGGCAGTTTGGAAGCAGACCGCCTTGTGCTGGTTTTCACGCAATGGTAAGAGTGCCAATCATTCAGAAAGCAATGGCAAAATACTGAACATAAACTTGACAAGAAATAACAAACAGCCAAAAAATTATGGGGTTGACTGCAAGTCCTGTAAAGGATATGCAACTTACATTTTTTTTAAACCACAGGTCACTGTAGACTACAGGTTTGTCTCTTCAAAAATTAAAGTCAGCCCAATTGACTTGCCAAAATGCCCCCTTGTGATCTGCCCAGACTCCAGAAGACATACTGTAAATGTATCCCTTGGGTAACTTAAGGGCTCAAACCTGACCCCAGTAGTGGCAGAGAAACTGTGTACACCTGCGACAACCTGCTAATAATGATTGGATTCATACAGGGAACTCTTCTCTTTATTTTTATTATACTGCTGAGCTTAGGAAATTTGATCATAGAAGAAGAGAAGGAGGAGGATGAAAGGGAGTTGGAGAACAAGATGAAGACAATGAGAACAAGAAGAAGAACAAGAGGAGGAGGAGGAGGAGAAACACAGCAAGCACAAGATGAGAAGAAGATAAACAACAGGAGGAAGAAGAGGAGGGGTGGAGCAGAATAACAAAATGAGTACACAGAGAAGAAGAACAAGAGGAAGGGGAGAAGAAGAAAACAATAAGAGGAGGACAAGTATGGCAAATATTGCTATAAGAGAGTGCCTATAAACTACATCACAGCATCTGGAAGGTGTGTAGACTAGCACTCCGCCTTGATACCTATTCCTTTCCCAACTAAAATGCAAGCCCTGAAGCTATACTATTATTTAGTGTCACACTGCGATGCTGTCTTGATTTTGTTGTTAATGGTCTGTGTTTAGGCTTCCACCCTTTAGACTCAACAGGTGATGGATTTTGGACACATTTATGAGCTGCCATTTGATTCTGTTTTCTTCTTCAATGCCATATGGAGTGGTTATTATGTCTGTCAATAACCTTCTGACTCGTGTACTGTCAATCATTTCCTATACAAGAGTTCCTTCATGCTATGATGTCAATCTATCCAGCATCTTCTCTCTTGGTCTCCAACTTTCCTATTGTCACAACATACTCCACCTTTCCTCTTCCAATGATGCCCCAAATACATGTGGATTGTTTTCTTCTGATGTGAGTAACCAGTTCTCTTTGCGAGTTAACTTCTTTCATGATATCTTCATGATATTTTTTATCTGTCCATGTGTCCATTCTTCTATAAACCACATGTCTCCAGCTTCCACATCATTCCTCACTCAGCTCCTGATTGTCCATGTTTTCTCCCATACATCAAGACTGACTACGTAGCTCTTAAGAAATCTCTCACTGCGACAGACAAAGATATACTTGATCTTGTATATGGAATTCCATTTATCTGTCTGTGGATAAGAAGGATTTATTTTCTTCTTCAGCGATAAGGTGATGAAATTATATCTACAGCCCTGTTGCCAGGATCATTTTCTCTAGGGTCACTGTGGCAGCCCCATGACTTCTGCTTGAGCTCTGCAACTTCTGACCACATCTGACAAGGTAGATCTTTGTATATTGGGCAATCTTGATGGATGTTTTCAGCATTCTGAACTTTAGTGAACATCCATTCATTTGGGATACTGGAAGAAATCAAAAGCCCCATATGTGTGCTTGGTCAGCATGGCTGAAATGTTTAACATGTTTAAACTTTCTCTTCACACCGTAGAATATTGGATTTATTCTTTATGCCAGTTAGTTTCCTTGACTTGGGGACGTAAATTACAAGTACTTCAGAAGTTAGAGAGGGTTCACCTGCTGTCTATGGGCACTGATGATAGGGACAGCTAACTCTCTCGCAAAATTAGTCCAGTGCACTCACTAGTAGTAGCAATGACAAGTAGCAGTAGCACATGGGTGGACAACCTTCAAGTTCAAAATGAAAGAACATACAAAATTTAATATGTGCGTTTGATCAAGCTGGAAGATGACAGAATAGACAGAGAAATTGAAATCAGATGTCAAAAAAGGAAGTGCGCTGATATATAGACTACCGCCAATACTGAAATGTCCAAACATACCTATGTTCCTATGTTCACAAAAAGACAGATAATAAACAGCATATTCACACCAACCTTATGCTACAATGTCACACGTGGACATTATCCAAATCACACTTACGAAAAATCAACACCTGCGAGATGAGATGTTCGAGAAGAGCTGCCACCTTAACTATCCAAGACCGAATAAGAAATGATGTTATCAGACAAACAGTGGAATCAACACCTTGCACCACATATACTGAAAGACAGAAGATCAAATGGTTTGGCCATCTCGTTAGAATGCAGCACTATCAACAACCAGCAATGGCACTACATCAAATAAGATCTGCTGTGAAAGCAAGATGACACCCGAGAAGAAGATGGATTGATGACATCAAAGACATTGTACAATTACATGGAATGACACTATCCAATGTCACACATCGGGCGCTGGAGCACCAGTTAATCCTCCCCATGACACTTGATGGCAAAAGTGGAAGATGATGATGGCGGTGAGGATGATGATGATGATGATGATGATGATGATGATAATGACGATGATGATCATCATCATCCTCATCAAGCTGGAGTGTGCTCTAGTTAGAATCTGTTCAGTGGTATGTCATGCGTACAAAGGTAGTTTCATAGCAGATACTGCTGTTGGGATCTGAAATGTTAGTTCTTCATATATTCTAGGCCACAACATGTGAGGTAGATGGCCAGTTCCCTTCCTCACCGCTTTTCTTCATAGATATAATCATCATCACGTGCCCTGCCATCTGGCAGAGACATTCACATCTCTCCACAGATCTCGGTTTTTGGTGTTCAGGATCAACTCTGCTGATGATATTCCTCCAAGCCACCTCTCAGTCCATCCAGCATCATTTCTCTGCCTCTTGTCCCATTGATGATTCCAGTTGTCAAAATGTTCTCCATGCCTCCCTTCTCATCACATGACCAAAGGAAGCTGTTTTTCCTGGACAATTCCTAGAAAATTATTAAAATTGCCTGGTACTGATTTTCATGAGACTAGGTCAACTCCACAGCTATACTGGTTGGAACAAAGTATTGCCGCTGCCTTATCCCAGACCAACCGATAGGGCAGACAAGCTTACTAGCTACTATGCCACCATGGCTGCAGTGTGTATCATGATGTAGCAGGTAATTTGCATAAAGTCGATCTTATCACGGCGCACTGAAAAGTCCTTCAATATCTTGCCATTTCTCCCGCATCATACATCCTCAAGCCCAATGTGTCTGCAATATTGTGTGTCCATCTTCACGCTGGTCCACCTTGCCTATGTAAATACTACGTAACAAGGTCACAGAGAAAACAACTCACCAGATATTCAAACTTGGCATCCAAGTACTTCTTGACCGTCAGCCGGGTATCTGGAACAGCTTTGTGTAGGAATGTGTTCAAGTCACTGATCATTGGCTTCACTGTCTTCAACATTTTGATTGCAAACTTCTCCATGTTGCGATGAGCCTCACCGAACTGAGAGAAAGCCTCACTGGCTGCCGGCTGAGGCTCTCTGACACCAATGTCAGCAAACACTTCCCCAAAGGCTGAAATATGTATGTGGGAATGCTCAATGTGCAGTGACGCTGTCTGACATCACATAACATAACATATCAATAACATAGCATGTATGTGGGAAGCCGGCTCTGTAGCGATGGGGTTATGGATGCAGTTCGTAATCACGTATACCCGCGTTCAAAACACAGCTGCGGGTGATTTGACAGCAGACCACCTGCGTTGGTTGTTTACAAAATGGTATGCGTGCCAGTCGTTCAAAAAGCAATGGCAAACTACTTAATGTAAACATGCCAAGAGATCACAACAGTAAAAAATGCTGGTATTGACTGCGATGTATGTGGGAATGCTCAATGTGCAGCGACGTTGTCTGACATAACATGGCATATCAATTACATAACATGATATATCAATAACATAACATGTATGTGGAAATGTTCAATGTGCAGTGATGTTGTCTGACATGACATATTGATAACATTATGTGACATATTGATAACACAACATGACATATTGATAACATTACATGACATATTGATAACATGACATATCAAAACCATGACATATTGATAGCATTTCATGACATATCAATAAAATAACATATTGATAACATAACACAACATGTCAATAACATAACATAACAAAACATATCAATAACATGACATACTGATAACATTTCATGACATACTGATAACATTTCATGACATGTTGATAACACAACATGTTCAATGATATCAATAAAATAACATATTTATAACATAACACAACATGTCAATAACATAACATATCAATAACATAACAAAACATATCAATAACATGACATACTAATAACATTTCATGACATGTTGATAACACAACATGACATGTCAATAATATAACATGACATATGGATAACTTCTTCTTCTTCTGCGTTCATTCAGAGTTTTTTTTTGTGGACTTGATTGCGTTGTGCCTGTTTACAGCAGAGCACATCCGACTTCTGCGGGCATTTGTTGACCGAGTTAACCTTCCCGGGGGGATAACATAACATATATCACTCAGTGTAACACTTACAATCTCAGCAGTCATCACCAACTACCCAAAGGGTTAACTAATGATGACAACAACATTGACAGCCTATTACTGTCAATTATGGCAACATAAATGTCTATCAATGGAGTGAAATGATAGACCATGAATAGTTTTGAATATCTAGGTTCTCTGCTGATGGATGATAGAAATTTCATGACAGGAATTAAAATAAGAACAATTATTGCTCTACAAAATCTTATCCATATTGGTGATGTTGCCTGACATTGCTTAACATACAATAACATAACAATAACATAACATGAGGGTGGTTACAGACATATTTGCAAGATTCATTACAGTGATCATCTTTACAGCCATAATCTTCTATGGTATCTCTTTATCCTCCTTTAAGGGATTATTGTACCCCCCAGCAGTGATTCTCTATTGGATTCTATTGACTGGAACTTGACTAACCTTTGTGGGACTGAGACAGATCAAACACGGCCTTCAGCAGTTTGCGAGTCTGTATAATCAGCCCTCCATACATGTTGGCCGTCCGTTCCATCTCTTCCAGCTTCTTCAATAAACCATCTATTGCAACAAAGAAACATGTGTATGTTGATTAATTCGTACACATGATACTAAAGAAACATAAATTTTTATCGCAAGTCCGCATGGCCGAATGGGTAAGAACGCGTCTTAAACATCCGGTGTGCTGGTGCCGAGTTATGCGGTTCAGCCTCTACACTGGACAGCGGGACTAACATGTTGATCTGTCGTCCTTGACTTGGATACAAGTACCTCTGAAGTACCTCTTATTTGGAGTGAGTTCCCTTGAAGCAAGATGGCGGGACATTTTTTCGTCCCGTAAAATGGAACGTGTTTTTTCCGAAATGTGTATGGATTAAGTGTTTTTTTCGTGGTGAAATGGAGTTCGGACCGTGCAACGGAGTTCGTGCACGCGCGTCCGGTCTTCTTTCGGCGTATCATCGGCGCCCGGTGGCGATAGTTAAGCTTAACATGACGACCAGACGACCAGCTAGGACACAACGTGGTAAGAGGGCGGGCGCGCGCAGAAGGCGCTCAAAATGTGACAGATTGGGTATCGGAAATGTTCGAGTACTGTACTGGAACTGTGCATCATTTAGTCAACGCCGACCCATTCTTGAAAAACTACTCTACGGAAACGATATTGTAGTCTTGCAAGAAACACAGCTCACCGACGGAACAGTCAATGTTGCGGGATTTCAGGGTTTCTTTAACAGGCGGCACCTCGGATAGGCCATTCTGGTCCGCGACAACATACTAGTGTCTGAGATCGATATGTCCGCCTGGAACAGCGATGCCCTGCAAGTGCAGGCATTAAGAATAATGACACCAGTGCAGCTTGCAATCGTTAACGTCTATGCGCGAAATGGGAAGGTTGACGTGCGACAATGGCAGAGTTTGTTCGATATGGATGAAAGGCATATCATCTACTGCGGGGACTTCAATGCCAGAGGCAGTCAATGGGGGAATTGCATCACCAATAGACAGGGAGAAGATTTGGAGGACGCCCTGGCATCTGCTGCCTAATCTGTCTGAATGATGGGAAGGTCACTAGAATGGCCACTCGACCAGGTGACTCTGACAGCGTCATTGACTTGGCTCTGGTGTCGCCCACCATCGCACCAAGATGCCGGTGGGGCACACTGGGATACCACGATAGTGACCACTACCCTTGTGTCATCCTGATCAAGAAAGACGGGGCCATGAGTCAAAGAAACAAGACCAATGCCTTCCCGTACGACACCACTGGTCAAGACGCCATAAGCAAGATCAGAAGAAGGAAACTAACTTCCTCCCATAGGAGACAAGAAAGATGGCTGCAGCCACCATGGTGGAATGGAGAGGTCGAGAAGGTGTGGCTGGGAAAGAGGCAGGCTGTCAAAGACTGGCAAAAGGCCAGAAAGGCTAACATGCCACAGGTTGAGTTGGCGAACCTGAAGACTGAGGTCGTTAGGACGACGACTTTATTCAAATCCTGCGCCAAACAGGCCAAGGCCGACAAATGGGACGAGTTCTGCAGGAAGGTGTGCTCCGAGCAATCTCTTACGACATTCTGGCGCCTCCACAAGAGCATGAACGGTGCTGCACAACGTAGGGGTATTCCAGACTTTCAAGGCACAGACCTCGCATGGAAAAAGTCGGATGCGGATAAAGGTAAGGCCTTTCTTGCACGCTACATAGAACAGACTGACCAGAAAGACGAGCCCGCCAGACAGAGGACCACAACAACACTCTCTCAGTTGTGCGAGGGGGTCGGGACAGACGAAGAATGGACAATCACAGTTGAGATATTGCGTGCGATGCTCAAGAAATCACCTAACACCGCCCCAGGCCCAGACAGCATCCGATATGGTGACCTAATGGTGATATCAGATGATGACATGGAAGAACTGGCCAGAGAATTCAACACCAGTATCCAGAGGGGTCAGGTCAAAGAAGAATGGCTACACAGCTACTTGCTGCCGCTGCCAAAACCGAACAAAGACCACTCCAAGATAAGCGGCTACAGAATCATTACGATGCAGAATACTGTTGGCAAGCTACTGGAGAAAATTGTAGCACACAGACTTGCTTGGGACTTGGAACAGCTCGGCTGCTTCCCGCCCACACTTGGAGGATACAGACACAACAAAGAGTCATGGCTGAATGCGGCGGTCTTTGCTCAAGATGTTTACGAAGGATTTCAGGTCAGAGAAGAGACATGTGCGGCCGCCATAGACTTAGAGGACGCATATAACAGAGTATCTTTCGAGCACTTGATGCAAACCCTCCTCAGACTGAAAGTGCACCCTCACCTTGTACGATGGATAGCTGCAGTTCTACTCCAAAGGAAGGTGGTGCTAAGATGCGGGAGTTGGTCTTCTGAGCCGATAACGATATGTCCAGGATTGCCGCAGGGTTCACCACTGTCACCAGTACTATTCAACGTGTATACGGTGCCGATCACTGAACAACAGTTGGATGGGAGGGGTAGGACTCTATCATTCGTTGGCGACATCCTCGTGTATCGACAGGGTCGAGATAGACAGGCGGTTGCCAACTATATGCAGGGCGAACTAGATCGAATTTCCTCATGGTGTGCTGATGCCAATGCCCTTGTCAACCCTGCAAAGGCAACGGTTACATGGTTCTCACTAAACAACCATATTGTGAAAACAGACCTGCCGGCAGTAAGAATGGATGGGAGCATTCTGAGTAGAACCCAGTCAATGACATATCTTGGCGTGAGGCTTGATCGTAGCCTGTCCTTCAGAGATCATGTCGATTATGTCATAACGAAGGCTCGAAAAGGTTTGGCAGCAATGAGAGTCATGGCGACTGCCAATATCGAGCAAAGACTACTATTACTTCTGTTCCAAGGACTTGTGCTGTCACGCATCGAGTATGCCCTGGCCATCCTCACTGTCAGCCCTACACAGATTGGAAGACTTGAAAAGGTACAAAACGAAGCCATGCGCATCATTTTGGGCTGCACGAGAGACACCAGCTGTGTAGCAATGAGATACCTCCTTGACTTCCCGACAATGGAACACAGGATCAAGATCTGGAGAGCTCGTGCATACTTAAAAATAAGTGCAGATGAGCAGCACCCTCTGCATGACGCTGTATTCAGAGAAAAGGGTGACAGGCTAAAGAGGGGCAAATCATGGATGGGTCGGGCGGAAGATGTCATCGGACAGGTCTGCAGTCTTACCAGTATCAACCCCGGCAAGGAATGGGTGCCGGTGCCTCCAGCTTTTAAGTGTACCGTCTCCTGCATTATCACACTTGACAGACGGTGCAGAGAGCAGAACCCTGCCGCTGTCAATGCAGAGGTAAACGCTCATCTATGATCATTCAGATAGCCCCGAAGTGCTCATCTATACAGATGGATCTGTTGTAAAGCAGCAGAGAAGTGCTTGGGCATTTACAGCCCGTTCAGCGGGCCGAACCGTTCAAGAATCCAGTGGTGCCCACTCTATGACCACGAGCAGCATGACGATGGAGGTGATGGCAGTTACACAGGCTTTCATATGGCTGGAATCACAGCATTATACCAACGTGTGTGTACTAAGTGATTCAATGAGCATGATTCAGAAGGTCGAAGCTGGATCTGTACGTAGACAGTGGACTGAGTCGCTGCGGAAGTCCGTTGTCCGCAAAGTCACCTTCATCTTCGTCCCGGGACATGCGGGAGTCGAGGGAAATGAACGAGCTGATAAATTGGCTGGCTCTGCACCCCCTGTAGATGGCCAGCCCATGGATCGTGCCGATGTTATTAACGCCCTTAAAGATATGGCGAGAACAGAGGATTTTGACGCCAGTGATTCCACATCGCTTTCCAGGATGAAAGACCTGGGAGTAAGAATCGGCACAGCCAGACGCGAGAGGTACATCGGGAAAACAAAGCGCCTCGTCAACCAACACAGAACTGGCACTATTAGCCACCGGACGCTGATGCATATGCTGGGGGGAGGATCTGAGCACCTATGGACATGTCCGGAGTGCAACGAAGACACCCCAACTGATAACTAACTAACTAACCTCTGAAGTTGGAGTGGGTTCTCCTGATGGCGAGGGACACTGTTAATAGGGAAAGCTAATCCACATGCAAAATTCAGTCCATCAGTACTATAAAATAGTGTGTATGGAATGTGCCTGAGTTCAAAGCGAGTGAGCGCCGAAAAAAAAAATAATAATAAATTTTGATGTTATCCAGAACTACCATGGTTTTCACTGCAAAGGAGCATTATGTTTTGGATGTTTTATGAACAACAACAAAAACAAGAAAGTAAACAAAGAAACGTGTGTATGGTGACTCATTCATAAACATGTTAAAGAAATATAAATTATGATGTTATCCCTAACTACCATTGTCTTCACTACAAAAAAACATGTTTGGGATGGTGTTTAATGAACAATAAAAACAAGAAAGTAAAAAGAAATGCGTATGTTGAATAATTCATAAACATAACACGATGCTAAAGAAACATAAATTATGATGTTATCCAGAACTACCTTTGTTTCCACTACAAAAAAGAATTTTGTTTGGGATGGTGTTTTTTTAACAACAACAACAAACATATGAATGTAAACAAAGAAGCCATAGATATACAGGTTGCACAATGTGTTGCCTAGCATATTTCACTGCATCTTGTCAGGAGCATACTGATAAGTTATATATCATTTGAAGCAAATAGATGATTTCTATTTTCACATAGACCCTGATACTGTTAGAATATGGAGCATCTGTTATCCCAAAGATAATAGTATATTTACTACAAGGGAGCTTCAAATGAAAACTTTAAATTTTTTTTTGTTTTTGTTTTTTGTGTGTGTGGGGAAAATACTCTGAAAAAGTAAAGAACAAATGTATCATTTTTGTATGTAGTCACCACTGTGTTGAATGCAAGTCCTCCAACACTGATAAAGTGCTTGGATTCATGTAGAAAAATAATGCTCTTGGTCGCGTGTGTAACCAACCATGCACCAGCTGCTGTATCTTTTCACAGAAGTCATGCCTTTATGAAATTTTCTACTCCATTCATACACTTACTCAGCTGACAGGTATGCATCACCATACTGGACCTTCACTCGCTGATGAATTTCTATATGTTTCACCCCTTCACTGATCAAAAAATGGATAACAGAAAGCTGCTCCTCTTTGGTGCATGCCGAAAGTGGGGTGGCCATCTTTAAACTGTCTATATGATGTCTCTGTGTTCATCTGTACTGTGGTGTCATGTGCTGAACACTCTTGATATTCCTAAAAACAATATTGACAGGTTAAAAGACACGTGCATGTTACTGTAATTTCTATCACACTTTTCAGTTATTTCATTTGAAGCCCACTCATATATCTTTGTCTTACTCTGCTCTGTCCTTCTTGCCTAGAATTTCTGACTATATAAATCTGATTTATGGATACAAACAAAACAACATTACACAAGATATAATGTATAGATGCCTACCATTGCATAATATGGCCCTACTGAGACCAAGAGCATCTGCTGTGTTGGAGTTCATGTTTTCAACAACCCTGTGCTTGGCTTTCTTCAGAACTGTGGATGACACCAGTGTTAAAATGTAGATGACACCAGTGTTTAAATGTGCATGAAGACACTGTCAACAAGTTCAGTTTAGTTTGAATTATCATCACTGTACTTCAGACAGCAATCCTGGTGTTACCGAGATCCACAAGGAAAGCAAAGAACAGTATCACTGCACCCTACAGAGTATATATATTAGGATAGGTACTGCTGTACATGTTTGTCATATTTTACCGTAATTTTTTTTTGTTTTGCGGTAACGGTCGGTTATTTGTTTTTGTGTTTCCGATATAGGGACGGTAAGCCTACGCATGATGGTAAATTCCATGATTATTTCAAGATCGCATTAAAACAGAAACCGATTACCGAGGATTGTAGTTCCCTCCATTGTCTACAAATCTATACATCTTGGCTTCTCACATTTTTCTTCTTACTGAAATAAAGAGACTGTCTTTTTAGGAAGTTGACTCGTAAATTTTGTTTTATATAGACGTTTTACTATTTAAGTCGGCGGGAACATCCCAAACTGAAATCATTAAGATCGCAAGCTATGATGCTGTAATGGGATATTTCAATGGCGGGAAAATAGCGGTTTTCCGTGTCATAATCAAGCGATGATCATTTAATATTCTTATGGATTATTCAGAGCGATGAAATGATAATGAATACATGTTTGCATTCAACACCATTTTAGTATTTATGTGTAAATTGTCATCACTCTACGTGGCTGGGGTCGATTATTTTTGGATAACTTTGTAAGGTGAATTCTCTGGTTAAAATGGATCTCAGCCTCGCGGCTTCGCGTTAACAACAACGTGCGGTAGCATACACGGTCTGACGTTATCACAGCATGATGTGGAGATGTATATATCTGTGTGTGCGTGTGTATATATATACATAAACTTGCAGAGTTATCTGTCCTTGAGTTAGACAGCGGCAGTGGTAATATCCCTTGGCATCAGTGTAACCAACAGTTGTGAGTGTGTAGGTAGGTCACAAAAAAGCAAAACGGTCAAACTCGTTTTTGTCTATTTGTCTATATTAAATGATAAACTGACACACAAACATTAATATCTCGGCTTACAATTGACCTACGGACTTGAGTAAGGTACCGTTGGATTTGTTATTTCAAGAGGTATCCAACTATGCAGGTTATGTAATTAAAAAGCAATTTAGAAAATGTTACTAAAGTGGCTATCTTAGGAAATGACTAATGATGGTTGGAGTAAGGCTGGCTACTTCATCCTGTAGAAAACGGTAGCTGCAAAAATCAACCAACCATGGACAAGTCTAAAAAGGGCTTGGCGTGAGTTGAGTTGAGTTAAGAACCAACATCACTGCACTCAGGACATTTCCACAGATGCTCCGTCCCCTTGTCCAACAGCCAGCGAAGAGTCATACTGCTAATCATTTCAACTGCCATCTGACTGAAGTTCTCCTGGTCTTCCCTTTCAGTTTTGAGATTCATCCAGAATCCAAGCTGATCCCCTGCCAAATCATTCTCTCCATATACGGTTTCTCAATCTGTTCCCCCGCCTTCTCCACCTGGTCCCACAGGTGCCCAACCACCTCTCCCTTGTCCATAGGAAATCTACCAAGAAGAGGTGCATTCTCTGCCAGCCCATTAGCTTGTTCATTCCCCCACACTTCCGCATGGCCAGGTCAGAAAATCCATCAATTTTCACAATCTGGGCAAGTTGGTTGAGGGCCTATACTTCATTGGGAGATGACAAACAGCAACAGAAAAAGAATACTTTGTCTATTGTCAGGGTCTGTGGCTTAGGGGTTAATGAATGCAGTTCCTTTGCCTGTTAGTACACAGCCAACTGTGTAGATGAAATAAACTAGGCGGGAATTGCCATATATCGATTGTTGCACCTCCCATTCAGCGCTGCCTGCTGGCCAATTTCTACACTCCCAATCCAGTATGATTATGACCATGTAAAGGTTTGACATGTTTTCTGACCCACTCCTCTCCCCTGCCAATGTTTTTGAGAATACACACTTCTCTGGTTGTGCCCTCTCTCTGTACCATCCACGATTATCCTCTATGGCCCTTATCTGTGTCCAGGACTTCATGCAGAAGGTGTTCCTTGTCCGCAGCCACTCATAGATATGATTAGCCTGTTGCACCTTGAGTCTGTCCGCATCCCAGGATCACCCTCATAGCTTTATTCTGTATGGGCTCTAATTTCACTAGCTGACTCTTTAACACTGAGAGCAGTCCTAATCCATGCTCAGTTACTGAGATAATCACATATTGACAGAGTATGAACAACAATCTTTGCTCCATGCCCACTGCTGCAATAGTCTTCAGTGTACCACGTACCTTCTTAAAACTCATAACTCCTTCCATATGATCCTTAAATTAGAGGCTTCTGACGAGGTGATTCCCAGGTACCGCAGACTGCTCTCTCTATTAGTATTTCTGTCATTTACTATAAGATCTGGGACGTTCGCCTTAACAATCATATTGTCCAAAGAGCACCATAATACAGACGCCCCATCTTGGTTGATGACACCACTCATCTCTGTGCACCAGTCAATCACTTTGTTCAAGTGATAGGTGTTCTACCTGCTCATCCACACACTCTTCACTTTCTTTTTCACTATGTATCTTTATTACTCTCCATTTCTTTAATTCTCTCTCTCACTCACACATACACACTCACCCCCCCCCCCCACCCCCCTACACACGCACGCAAGTGCGCTCACGCACACATGCACGCACACCCCCACCCCCCCACCCCCCACCCCCCCTCCTTCTTTCCTTCAAACTTACTTATGTCTAAACTTTTCCCTTGCTTTGGATCTGCATGCAGTTTGTTGTAGTTAATCGTCACCTCAGCCTGTAGGGAATAAAGTTACACTATCTTACTTCACCATAACTAGTTTTCAGTCTTTACACTCCTCTTAAACCCAATCCACCAACTCCAAAAGCAAAAGCCAACCATCCTCTTTCACTGAATACCTGGTTTGAGAAGTATCCAGCTTATGGAGACCTGCAAAGCCACACATAGCCTGAAAGTGCTGGGCTGAATCTAACTCCGGCGAAAAGGTGAGAGATACTAATTACAGACACAGTGTATATGGGGGGGGGGGGGGGGGGTGGTCTCGAGGTATGGTGTCTGCCTTGAGTGCTGGAGGTCCCGGGTTCAAGCCCCAGTGAGGGCCGGGATTTTTTCATGTGGACTTTTGGTGACAAAGTTTCCCCCTGGTCTCTAGGTAGTGAGATCGGAAGCCTGTGTGTATTGTTGCGCACGTAAAAAATCCCTTGGCAGTTGGAAATTGAAAAAGAGTAGCCTAATGGTGCTGCCCAGGCAAAATTTTGAGTTAAAAATCTACCCAAAGTATTTCAGGATCCTCGTCGGTGCTACGGAGTTTGTGCATTGAGCTGAGATTCTCAGGACTTAGGCTTGAGTTAGGAGTAGAACGGAGCACTTATGGGTTACACCCGTGTGCCGTGATGTTGATCCGTTGACTAAACTAAAACTAAACAGTGTATGTATACCTTACAATGAACGCCATTGCGGCAAATGTAAATCATAGAGGGAAAACCAATGATGATATTTTTTTAAATAATAAAAGAAAAATAAGTATACTACGATACAACAAATGGACGTTTCGATTATATTAATATTTCTCAGGAACAACGCAAACAGATCTACAGAAAAACATGAAATTAGACAATTTTATAATATTAAAACACAGAAGTTTGCTGTAGTAGAGTTCATTGTAAGGTGTCAGTGTTTAGCATATCTCAATTATTCACAGGAGTTACACATACCTGTTTTGATTTCCTACTGTTACATCCTGCTGCAGCTGTTACATCTCTTATCTGATGTTATGGGGCTGCCAGACTGCAGCTGTAGTTAGCAACATTATTAATGCAGATATTCTTGGTTGTAAGCAGATCTATTACAGTTTTAACACTGATGCCATACCCATCATCATGGCGCGAATCCTTCACAGAAAGTCACTCTCATATCCGGCTGCCAGAAAGACTCTTGTATTTCATTTCCAAGACAGGAAATAATGTATGATTCCTTACTAACACTTTTCAAATTCAAAAGCAGGTTTAAAAGAACACAAAAAATACAGAGAAAAATGAATCCCCAACTTGCCCTTGTGTTACCAGGGCTCTTAAGAGAAGCACAGAAAGGTAACACTGTAACTTACCATGCATGCTGTAAAAGGTCACTAATTAGAGGTGATGTGTGATTGGCTACCCCATCCTGTAAAAAACTTTAGTTCTAAAATCCAACCAATCATGAACAAGTCTTAAAAACAGGAAAAGAAAAATAACTGAGCCAAGCAAGATGAAGGCGCTTCTCCTAGAAGTAGTGAGATGTGATGTGGAGAAAGCAGAATCACTTGTGCAGAGCTTAAGGGAAGAACTACACAAATTTCAGCGAATCAAAAGGTGAGGATAGCATGCTGGCACTGGATAAGACACGCATTGAGATCTGTAGGATACACTGAGAAAACATGTTCATAGTATTATTAAAAATAATTTCTGTAAAATTCACAGGGCAAAAGAAGCAGATGGAAACCTAATAACATGGAGAAGAGAATTAGAAACAGAGATGATTAATATGGGGAAGACACGGAGGGAACTGTAGGAGATAGCAAAAGATAGGAGAGTTAGGCACAATTTGGTTGAAGTCCTATCTTTCTCCATTCAGGGGATAAAAGGATGAAGAAGAAACATACACGACGACTTACCTTTATAGATTGTATCATCCTGGCAACCTCAACTTTGGTGCGACCCTTGACAGACTGTCCATTGACACCCACAATTTCATCGCCAGCAGCCAGAGCACCATCTTTGGATGCTGGGGTGTTGTCAAACACCTGTACCACGTACAAACAAGGACACAGGGGAGCCCCACCTCCAATGCTGATTCCAATCAGGTTCTGGGCATCCTTCTTTAGGACCACATGACCTGAGGTCACGGTCATGCCCCTGTGAAAGAAACATGTAAGGGTCATTGACAGATGTTCAGCAATGTCTATATCCCAAGATAGACAAGGAGAAGACTCCAAGAAAGTTGTCTTTGCTCTTCTACTCCCAACAAAGGAAGATGAGAGACAATTAAATGTTGTTAGGCCTATTTACCCCAAAGGAGAGCAAATAAAAAGAAGAAAAAGGTACCAGACCTTTGGCCGGGAAAAATGCAATTAATTTATTTGGTTGTTTCGGGATTTGAGGTTTGAGGATTGAGAACAACCCACTACTGGCAACGCTGATCATATTCCAGTGTGAACCTTGGGCCATTCCACAAATACAAATAATTTATTTGGTTGTTTGGGGATTTTTTTTTTTTTGCGCTCGCTCGCTTTGAACTCAAGCGTTGTCTATACACACTATTTATAGTAGTGATGGACTGAATTTTGCGAGTGGATTAGCTCTCCCCATCAACAGTGTCCCTCGCCATCAGGCGAACCCACCCCGACTTCAAAGGTATTTGTAATTTATGTCCCCAAGTCAAGCTGCGGAAATGTAAACAATCTAAAATATATAAAAGTATAAAACATCCTGTTTTGGGATTTGAGGTTGAAGATTGAGCATGACCCACTACTGGCAATACCCAAGATTTGCCCCGGAATACGAACAGCGCTGCCAGTAGTGGGTTGCGCTCAATCTTCAAACTACAATTACTCACTTGGAGTTCTGAAATCCTTTCATAGCATTCTCCTTCAGAATGCACACGTCTCCCAGAAGGCTTGGCACTGATAGAAGCTATTCAGGATGGCCTCTTTGGGGACAGAGTACTGCTTAGGTGTTATGTTCCAGATAAAGGGCAGGTCAGCATGGCCGAATGGATAAGAACGCTTGTTTTTAGACATCCAGCGTGCTTAAACTGAGGTAGTGGGTTCAACCCCTACACTGGACAGTTGGACTAAAATGTTGACTTCTCGTCCTTGACTTAGGGACGTAAATTACAAGTACCCCTGAAGTCGGAGTGGGTTTGCCTGATGGCGAGGGACACTGGTAATTGGGAAAGCTAATCCATGTGCAAACATCAGTCTAGTGCAATAGAAGTAGTAGCATGTGCACGGTCTACAGTAGAGTTCAAAGTGAGCAAACGTTAAAAAAAACTAAATAAATGTTTCAAATGTTGCACATAATGTTTTCTTGCGACTCAAATCTGGTCTGTTTCAGAGCATTTTCAGTTTGGGAACAGTCAAAAGTTGCAAGAAGCCATGTCTAGAGTGTAGAGAGACTGATGTACCAGAGAGATATTGTGTTTGGCCATGAAAGTTAGAATCTCTACTTCCTGTCATGGCAGGTAACTTTTGATTCACTTATAACTGAACTTACATGTTATCTTCCCATGGCATAGGTTGATGTTTCTTCTGGTCTGAGTAAATATCATCCACATCCAAGGTTGACACAAGCGAGTAATCAAAGAATGTGTCACTCATTGTTGTAAGTGTTCGCAAATCAAATCAAGTGTACAGAATTAAATGATTACAGTACACTTAGGTTCCTTATCTGAAATTTGCCTTAGTCTTTAGGCACTTATGGTTCAGTTAAACATATTTCTTTAGATTCAGTCAAAGAAATCTATAAATGTTTCTGGTGTTGTTAAAAAGACTCCCATTCTTAGTTAGGTTCAGTCTATGAAATGTATTGTTTCTGATTCTTTAAAACATAATTCTTTAGGTTCAGTCAAAGAAATCTATCAATGTTTCTGGCTTTGTTACACACATATTTATTTCTATTTAGATCCATTTATATGCATTAATATAATCCGTATTTATGTTCAGTAAATGAAACGTATGTGGTTCTTTCAGCTGAAATAATCCCCTTTATATGCTTCTTAATGTTCAGTTAAATACTCAACACAAAAATCTGTTCCCTAATGTAAAATGAAATGGTTAGTATTTCACATCTTTTACGTGGTACCCTATCATATGATTATATTTTAGATTTAACCATGGCCATTCCCTCATATACTATGCAACAGTGTTATGAGACGAGATGCCTCTCTTTTCCTTACCACATGTCTTTCTTATGGAAAAAAAAGGGGTTAAAGGCAGGAAGATTGACATCTCTACTGAGAAATCTCTACTTGAAATCTCTACTACCTACTACTTTAAGAGTCTCTTCCTCTTCTTCCTCCTCCTCTTTTTCTTCTTCCCCTGAGAAATTTCTACCATCTACTACTTTAAGAGTCTCTTCTTCTTCTTCTTCCTCCTCTTTTTCCTCTTCTTCTTCCCCTGAGAAATCTCTACTACCTACTACTTTAAGAGTCTCATCCTGTTCTTCTTCCCCTGAGAAATCTCGACTACCTATTACTTTAAGTCTCTTCCTCTTCTTCTTCTTTTTCTTCTTCCTCTACCTCCACTTTATCTTCTTCCCCTGAGAAATCTCTACTACCTACTACTTTAAGGGTTTCTTCTTCTTCTTCTTCTTCTTTTTCCCCTGAGAAATCTCTACTAACTACTACTTTAATACTCTTCTTCTTCTTCCTCTACCTCTACTTTATCTTCTTCCTCTTCTCCTTCTTCTTCTTCCCCTGAGAAATCTCTACTACCTACTACTTTAAGAGTTTCTTCTTCTTCTCCTCCACTTTTTCTTCTTCCTCTACTTCTTCCCCTGAGAAATCTCTACTACCTACTGCTTTAAAGAGTCCAGGACGACCCCAAAGCCATATATAATATAACAATCCCTTCCTAAACTGGGAACCAACCCCCAGACTACTATAAACTGGTGAGCCAGTACACAATTCACAATACCAATATGGTTTCATATTCAGCAGAACATGATGATTTATTTATCTTCCTTTCCATTAATTTTAAGTATGACCACCCTCTTTTCATTATTTCAAGAATTCACATTTTCCATTACTAAGTTACTACAACTACTTCTTTCGTTCGCTACTCAGTTACTGAAATTGCTCAACTTTAAGTCAGAATTCACAAAGTTGTATCAAACATTTGTGGCACAAATATAAATAACAACTGATAGGATGGTTTTAATAACAATATAGAATTTGTGAGCTGGAACACAGCAAACAGCTAAACTCTCCTTTGTACGTGAAACATACAGAAGGTCACAGCTGGCCTTTTCTCACAGGGAAACAAACTCATGAACAATACGTTCCCACTACAACTGAACAATGGTTCTCAAATTATATGGCTTCTGGACCCAGTTCTTTACTATATTTAATAAGAGTTAGTTCACACTTGCCGGCTCTGTGGCAACGGGATTATAGAGTGGACAAAACAAATTCAGGCGAATCAAATGTTAGGGAAATAACACTTGCGCTGGATAGGACATACAATAAGAAAACCTGAAAATAGTTGAACCAGACACTCCCTTATCTTCTTCTTCTTCTTCTTCTTCTTCTACTTCTGTCATTCGCTTGAAATATGTCTATAACTGCAATGTTGTCTCTTGTATGAATTTAACTGTCTTTTTTAGTTCACTCAGCGGTCCATAGAGTTTCCACTGTCGCCTCTCTAGGCCAGAAGGTTTGCCTAGATATGTTATATTTTGGGCAGTCTTGGAGTATGTGCTCTACTGTCTGCGATGCCAATCCACGTGTGCACATGGCTAATTCACCAATCTTTAATTTTGTGTACATGTGGTTGCGTAATTTATTGTGTCCTGTTCTGAGGCGCAGAATAATGACTTGTTCTGGTCTGTCCATAATGTGGTAGTCACCTTGAACAGGTTTTGGTGGCTTTCTGACTGATTTGATCATTCTTTTCTTTTGGTGGTATGTAACGGGCACATCAGGCTGTTCTTCTTTTGCTCCTTCCTTAGCTAATCGATCAGATCTGTCATTTCCGGGTATTCCACAGTGGGATGGTATCCACTGTATGGTGACCTTATGCTGACTGCTAAGTTCAGAAAGTAGTGTCCTTAGTACTAGCAATTTACAGACAGGAGCACCTCACGTACTAATTTTGCATCTGTCAACAGCACCATAGGTTGTGTACCATGGCTGGTATTTAGTAATTTCTCTGTTGCTATCTTGACTGCCTCAATTTCAGCATCTTAATTATGGCAGTACTTTCCTGTTGGTTCTCTGGCCGTGTCCCTAGTATTATTTAGGTATTCTATGTACACTCCCGCTCCTCCATTTTGAACAGTATTTTGTGCTGACCCATTTGTGTAGGCTCAGATCCAGAGGTCCTGTGGGTATTCTTCATCAAGGAAGCTGAGAGTGGCTGTTCTGCGCTGTACACTGTTCTGTTCTTCCTTGCCAAATATTATTCTCACTTTTGTCTGGATTTGTAGTGATAGTCTATGTTCATCTTTCCATGGGGTTCGCTCTGGGATAGTTTTCAGGGAGATATAAACTGTGGACAGATCGGTGGTTTCTCTGCAGAGCCGTTTGACCTGGTGGATAAAACTTCTTCTTTTCAACCGCCTCATAGCTAAGTTTTCAAATCTGTTCTTCATAAGGTGGTCTGGCAAGCTGAGGAACTTTTCTGCTTGTATTAGCGTTTTTGTATCTCTGCGCTCTCTCAGTGCTTGAGTCTTTCCCAACTTCTCCATCTCCACTATAGGGGTTGATCTAATTCCTCCTGTGGTGACTCTAAGTGCTTGATTTTGCACCTTGTCCAGCTCTTGTAGTGTAGTTTTTTTATGCTGAACACCACGCAGTTGATCCGTATTCCAGGTGTGGTCGTATGCTCTGTTGATAAACTTTGCTAAGTATTTTCCCACTGGCTCCCCATGTGATTCCACTTAGTTTTCTCAGGATGGCTATTTTCCTTCTGGCTTTTGCTACTGCTTTGTTGATGTGTTTTCTCCATGTCAGCCTGTCATCAAATGTTACTCCAAGTTATGTTGGTATCTTCTTTTAGGGGTATTCCATTTGTCTGGATGATCCCTGCCTTTTGTTTTGGAGAGAGGGTAAATAGAGTGGTGCTGCACTTGTTAGTGTTTATGCTGACACACCATCTATATGCCCATTCAACAAATGCATCTACAGCTCTTTGTAGAGATCTGGTGACCACTGATGCATGTTCATTTATGCTCCACAGAACCACGTCATCAGCGTACATTCCTGTTTTAATTTCATGTGGTAGATTAGCAACAAGATCATTGATGAAGATTAGAAAAAGTGTGGGGGTCAAGACTCTGCCCTGGTGATGCAGTAGTACTTTCTTGCTGATGAGTCCGTCTGTCTGTACTCCGGCTCTTCTGTTGTGCAAGTATGCTTTTACCCATTTGTACATTCTTCTATTGACTTTACAGTTTCTCAATTTCTTCATTAGACCTTCTTTCCAGACTTTGTCAAAGGCTTTCTTCAGATCTATCCATGCCGCAAGCACCAGCTTCTTCTTTTGGAATGCATCCTCAATTTCTTGAGAGAGGTAGGTTGTCTGATCTCCCGTAGAGTAGCACTGCCTAAAGCCAGCTTGCTGTGGCACAAGGATGTTTTCATTTTTAATGTACCACTGCAGTCTGTGGTTAATGATGCGCTCCATTGTTTTGCAGATACAGTTGGTGAGGCTAATTGGTCTGTAGCTGGAGGTAATGGAACTATCTTTCTCTGATTTTAGGAGGGGTATCATGATTGCTTCTCTCCAGGCTTGTGGAACACTGCCTAAGGTCCAGCTATATTTGAAGATAGCTTCAAACAGCTTTGCT
>OY992876.1:73520373-73645754 GCA_963921405.1 Cepaea hortensis
GACGGCTACTTTCGCTTTCGCCGATAGCTTGACAACGTGGCCGCCATTTGTAAACGCGCTACAATGAATTTGAACGGACTTTTACTGATAGTTTTCGGGATTTTTACGCTGTTTTTCAAAATGGATTTCAGCGATTCTTCAAGTGATAGCCGAGATTTCGCTCTGTTCAATTTAAGTGACATTAAAGGGCACGAAGTTGACTATTAATCGGAGCTAGATATCAGTGCAAATCATTACTTTGCATTAGCAGTGAGTCGGACTTTAAAGAAAGTGATTATGATTCTGAAAATGTGTTTGTAAATTGCCGTATAGATGACGGAAAATCACAAACAACATGCCGTATTTCATAAATATTTGTGTTCATATATGGATTACCGACAACAATCACGTGAGTAACATATTCTGCATGCTTTTCCCTTCATTGTGTTGTTTATTTAACTAAAATCGGTTGACTAACACCTTATTTGTGATGTTTTTACTAATGCGACCCGAAATTTTACTGAACCTGAAAAAATCTTGCCCGTTCAGGGCTACAAAACGGACAAGCATCTGCCCTGTAAAGGGTTAATGTTACTAACAAACTGAACAGTAACAATTTAACACAGTTCAAGTTAATATTCAAAGCCTATAATTAGTACTGACTGTAAATTGTGCATTGATAGAACAGTGTTATGATGACTGCAACTGGTACCATCAGTACTGGGACTCTTCGCTGATTGTTGAAGATGGGAATGGAGTGCAGATGGGAATGTCCTGAGTGCTGTGATGTTGGTGCTTGGCTCAACTCAGAGCTAATATTATCTACCTATTATCTATCCCCACGTGAATAACAACTTGTGGCACACATCTGATAGTTGAAGTTGAAGTTGGATGAAGAATGACTTGCGCGATGATTGGACTAAAGTGAGAAAGAGTTGTGCAATTTGCCGACCACACTCTCTCACCCGAGTCCATCTGAATCCAGTGGCTAGACAAGTCAAGACGCCTGGAAATAAATACACATCTGCTAATATGAGTTGGGGGATGGTGACATTTTCAATCGTGTGCCAAACATGTTGACTTGAATGCACAATGCATGGGTCTGTGTAATGTAGCCTTGATAGAATCAAGCCGTCCTATCATTGGCCTTTCTTAAGCTCTATATACAGAGTTTCTATGTTTACAGAAACAATGCAACAACAACTTAGGCTTCATCCTGATGTGCTTTATTTGCATAAGATATCCAGACTGCCGTTTCCAAGGCGAAGGGGTTACTGACGAAGTTCCTAATCCTGCATACCGCGTTTGAAACTCAGCTGTGGGCGATTTGGTAGTAGAACACCTAACGTTGGTTTTTTTATGAAATGGTATGGGTGCCAGTCGTTCAGAAAGCAATGGCAAGCTAATGAACGTAAACTTGCCCAGGAAACATGAACAGCCAAAAAATGTTGGGGTTGACTACTGTGTCGTGTAAAGGATATGCAACTAACATTTTATGATCCAGACTGCAAGAGAATCAAGTCAAAGGGACGCAGAGGTGTTTCCAAGGCACCAGGGCCGGGTTATATACTGGCCAAGACCTATTGACGCATCCTCATCGAGCATCCTGGGCAACAGGTCCCTTCGGGGTCCTGGCTAAAGTCAGTAGGATCGCCGATTCCTCCAAAGTCGGAGAGTGTCTGCCTGTACGGCGAGGAACCACCAGTCTGCACTCCAATAAACCAGACTGGGACAAGGGATACTCACGCAAACCTCAGGTCCTTTATGACATCACACTGATGTTGGACAACAGGATGCCTTCATCCGACATACAGGACTTCGCGTTGGAGCTCAAGCCAACGAACACAAGCAAGCAATCAAGTCAAATGAGGTGAAGCTAGAAAATAGTGTGGGGAGCCAAAGAAGAATAGTAAACACACACAAAAATGGTGTCATCCACCGCTACAAGCTGAGGGAGGTACTGAGGAGGGGATCAGGGCACTTATGGACTGGATGGTTGGATGTGCAATGAGGATGATTTGTTGACTAACTCAATCGATCAGGTGACATCTACACAAAAGTTGGCTTGAACAAAAAAAAAAAAAAACGGATGCGGAAAATGTGAAGTAGTTGTGAGTCACGGTTATGACTGAAATATTGTTAATATGGTAGCAGACATTTTGCATTATAATGAAATGGCAACATTTCGACGATGTATACGCCCATGGCAGATACGGTTAAGACGATTAATCATCCCATGGCAATTACTGCTTAACAATATTTACGCATGTTTAGCACTGGTAGTGGTACTGGTAAATTACTAACTATCGCTGGTAGAAATATGACTTTATTTATATGTTATTATATTAATATTATATTACGTTACTTGTCGCTTGACTTCTGTGCAAACGTGATAATGTTTTAGTAATACTAACAGTTAATTACTCACAGCGTTCCTCATTTGACATAATAGTGTGTTTCTCTGTCAAGTTAAGTACTAGTACTAGTACTACTACTAGTCACTAGTAACTAGTAGTACTATTTTACTAACTCGATGTAACTCGACAGATGGACCGGTATTCCGGTAATTAATAATTATTTTATTCACTCCCCAATTATAGCAGCCGGCTCTCTTTCCCACCCAAACGGCGTCAAGACTTACAGTTTATCTTCCTCGACCTCGTAATCTAACATATCTGACATGATGATAGCAAGAGCGTCAGCTGCAGTTTCAATTATCCACAGCTGTTGTATATCGACTCAATTCGCCGTCTGCTACCATCTCCTTCACGGAAGTGGCCAAATCAACATTTCTCAGAACATGCGCACTCGGTGGTTACAGCTGATTGGCTCTTTTGTTAGGATAGATATATTAACATGATTGATTGATTGATTGATTGATTGATTGATTGAAAAAATTGATATCATAATATTTTGGGCTAATTCTTAGATACACCGTCTCCAGCAGCAAATGTTGCATGATGTAGATGCTAATCGTTCCACTAACACTTCTTCTTCTTCTTCTTCTTCTTCAGCGTTTCGAGCCATTGAGGTTCTTTGCTGCAGATACAATCCGTCTCCATTCGTCTCTCTGGTGGACCTTCTCTTGCCAGTCGTTAATTCCAAGTGCTTGTAGGTCTGTATATGTATTATCTCTCCACCGTCTTCTTGGTCTACCTCGGGGTCTACGGTCATTTATTTCCTGAGTGTAAGCGAGTTTTGTTTCCCTATTATCTTCCATTCTTTCTATATGCCCCAGCCATTGTAGTCTATTAGCCTTCATGATACCAGTTATTAGCGGGGACTTAAACAGATCATAAATGTCTTTGTTACTTCTTCTTTTCCACTCTCCACTTTGTGTATCCCTAATGGGTCCAAAGATGCGTCTTAATATTTTGTTCTCAAAGGTTTGTAACAAGGCTTCGTCTCCTTTCGTTGTACTCCAGGTTTCAGAGCCATACAGCACAACTGGTCTGATCAGTGTTTTGTATATTGTGATTTTGGTGTTACGAGATAGCGCATTTGATTTTAGTAGATGTTGTAGTGCATAGTATATCTTATTTCCAGAGTTGATTCTAGTTTGTATTTCTTCCCTTATGATGTTGGAGCAGTTGAAGATTGTGCCCAGGTATTTGTATGTTTCCGTTCTTTTAATGGTCATATTATCTACTTGTATGTGGCCAGACATGATTGATACAGGCATTGATAATGCACATTGGGAGCAAGTCGTCGCTGAACGTGTTGCATGGAGGGCAAATATCAGAAATGGACTAAAGTCAAAGGAGAAAATTATTGCAGAAAAGTCACACACCAAGCGTTTGAGACGTAAGATGGAGCATGATGGTGGAAATGATGACGTGTTCAGATGCACCCACTGTGAACGGACATTTACAGCGCAAATTGGCCTTATCAGTCACACTCGCTACCGCCATAGTTAAAAGTTATTATGCCTTTTTAAAGCACAAACTATCGTCTGTCAAGACGGCAAGGTGCCAATGGATGTGGCCAGAGTTTTTAGCCATTCCTTCTCTTGAAATTACCATATATTCTGTCTTATCTTGGTTGATAACCAGCCCCATCTGTTGGGATTTTTCCTTTAAGTGAGTCAATATTTCCAATGTCTTTTGTTCATTTTCCCCTATAATATCTATATCATCTGCATAACCAAGCAGTCTGGATGTTCCTCCAATATCACATTCCTCCTTTATCCTCCTTTTATTTTTTTTTTTAATGTTTCAGCTTCTTGAACTAAACGTAAGTCCATTCCTCCTTAGTTGGATCGCTGCAGCCCTCTTCCAACGGAAAGTAGTTTTTAGATGTGGCAGTTGGACTTCGGAACCAACAACAATATATCCTGGCCTACCACAGGGATCACCATTATCTCCGGTACTGTTCAACGCCTACACAGTGAGAATCACCAGTGAGCAGATCACTGGACCTGGCAGGACATTGTCATATGCCGATGATGTTTTAGTGTATCGTCAGGGTAAGGATAGAGAGGAGGTTGCTGGGGAACTACAAACCGAACTCAATCGCATAAGTACTTGGTGTGATGAAGCTGGGGCAATGGTCAACCCAACAAAGGCAACAGTGACTTGGTTCTCGTTGAATAATCATATTGTCAACAATCCAACACCAACTGTAATGCTGTGTTCAGAGACGGTGGAAAGAACGCAGGCAATGAATTACCTGGGGATACGGTTTGATCGAAGCCTTGCTTATAATGTGCACATAGACCAGGTGATAACAAAGGCCAAGCGGGGTTTGGCAGCGATGCGGGTGATGGCGGCAGCAAACTGTGAGCAGCGCCATCTATGTCTTCTGTACGAGGGGCTGGTCATGTCTGTTTTGGAGTATGCAATGGCAATCTTGACTCTCAGCCATAAGCAGATAGAAAGGATGGAAAGGATACAGAATGAAGCTATGCGCATTATTCTTGGATGTACAAGAGATACAGCATGCAGGGCGATGCGCTACCTTCTTGATTTTCCAACCATTGAAGAGAGAATACAAGTTTGCAGGGCACGCGCCTACCTCAGAATTAACGCAAACACACAACATCCACTGCATAGTGAAATTAGGAAGGTGAAGGGCAGCAGGTTAAAAAGAGGACGGTCGTGGATGGGTCAAGCCGAAGACATTCTTCAACAGGTGTGTTCACTTGAGGACTTAGAACCTGGCGAGGAGTGGGTGCAAGTGCCAACAGACTTCTGCACATCCTTTTCAGTTTGCATCCAACTAGATAGAAAATGCAGACAAGAAAATCCGGCTGCTGTTGAGGCTGAAGTACAAGCGTTGATTTTCGAGAATTCGCTAGACGGTGACGCGGTCATCTACACAGATGGGTCGGTCGTCCGACATGTGAGAAGCTCATGGGCCTTTACAGCTCGGGCCGGAGGGAGAATTGTGAAGGAGGACTCTGGTGCTTTCACTGAAACCACAAGTAGCCTGACCATGGAAGTCATGGCAGTAAGTAAAGCAATAACATGGCTCGAGACACAGACATTCACCAGGGCTTGTTTCCTTAGCGACTCAATGAACATGATCAAGAGGATAGAGGAGGGGTCGATCCGAAGAGAATGGTTGCTGCCTCTGAAGCGGTCTCGGCTGGCAAAGATTAGTTTCATCTTCGTGCCAGGGCATGCGGGAGTACAAGGAAATGAGCGGGCTGACAAGCTCGCAGGTGAGGCTACTGTGGAGGGCGGACGCGCCATGGACCAGGCTGACATTCTGAATGCTCTACGTGATGTGAGACTTTTGCGAGAACCAAGTGATGACTGTGAATCTACAACAATGGCCAGACTGCTAGAGCATCAAATTAAAAGAGGTGTGGCCAAACAAGAACACTACGCAGGAAGCCAAAGAAGATTGATAAACCAACACAGAACTGGCGTCGTTAGCCGCTACACGCTGCGGGATTTGCTGAGGAGGGGATCCGAGCACTTATGGACTGAATGGTTCGATGTGCAGCGAGGATGATCTGTCGACTAACTAACTAACTAACTAACTCCTTTATCTTCCTTACAACTTTTTCTAGAGCCAGATTGAAGAGTAGCGGCGATAGTGCATCACCTTGTTTCAAGCCAGATGTTATTTGGAAAGGGTCTGATTTCCTGCCTTTATATGTTATTATATTATAAGTATCTTCCATGCGCCGGTCTCTCTGGCTGTGGGGTTACAACACTTTCTCTCTGTAATCCCGTTTATCACGCAGAGTCTCGCAGCGGAGCGAGAACTGAGGTGGTTCGACCCCCGCTCGTGACTTGCGGATACTGAGCCGGCCGCTCAGAAAGCAATGGCAAACTACTGAGCGTAATCTTGCCAAGAGATCAACAGACAGCTGAAAGATGCTGCTGTTGACAGCTAAGTCCTGTAAAAAGGATACGCAAAACATTACATTACATCTTCCATGCATAGTCTGGTCATGTTGATTAACTTCTTTGGTATTCCAAATTCCTGCATAGCATTCCATAGACTATTCCTATGGACACTATCATAAGCTTTTTTAAAATCCACAAAAATGTTATGGAGATCTCTATTATATTCCCAATGTTTCTCGGTTATTTGTCGTAAGATAAATATCTGATCTATTGTTGATCTGTTTTGTCTGAAACCCGCCTGGTAGTCAACTAATATGTCTTCTGAATATGGTTTTAGTCTATTTAGTAATACCGCGGATAGTATCTTATAGCTTGTGGACAGTAGTGATATTCCTCTATAATTTTCACATTGGAAATTGTCTCCTTTCTTAAAGATAAGTATCAATAATGACTCTTTCCAGTCATGGGGTAATTCTTCTGCCCTCCAGATTTTTATTATTAGTTCGTATAGCTTTAGATGTAATGCATGGCCACATGCCTTTATAAATTCAGCAGCAATTCCATCAGCCCCTGTTGCCTTATTGTTTCTAAGTCGTGTGATTACATATAGGATTTCTTCAAATGCAGGTTCTTCAATTTGTGGTTCACACGTTAGAACCTCTTCCTGTGGGAAAGTGTTACTTGGAGCTTCACAATTTAGTAATTCAACAAAATATTCTTTCCACTAACACTGGTGGTTTTAAACACGTCGAGCTCGTCAAAGCAGCAGTCATAGCATATGCCTCTCATAAACAATCAGATATAGGAGGTAGCCTTCTGCAAGATGGAAATATACTGACCAATAAAAAAGCTGTCACTTGCAACGAGAAAGAGAGTGTTAAAGTGCTACATATAACCAGGGCCGCGGGGTAGATTTTCTCATTATGATGCAAGTCTTCGAAATGCCACCCCTTAAGATGCTAGTCTTCGAAATGCCGCCCCTCTTTCGCTGCTTATGCCGCCCCCTTACGATGCCGCCTGATGCGGGCGCCTCTCTGTATCATAGCACGGCACGGCCGAGCGTATAATTTATACTGTTATCTAAATCACATTCTGCACTGTACTGTATCATCAGTATAGCATATGCATCAGCGCCCGACGGCTAATAATGTCAGTTTTGTGTTCGTTGACGAGGCCCCTCGTTCTCCTGATATGCCCTCTCGTGTCTGGTCGTGCCAATTCTTACTCCCTGGTCTCTCTCTCTCTCTCTTTTTTTTTTTTTGGACAGCGATGTGGATTCTCCTCCTGGCCTAGGATTTAGCGACTTTCTCAGTAATCCCGTATACTCTCGTGAGTAACGTGACGACAGCGAGAATCGGTAGCGGTTCTAACCGCGTTGGTAATGTCACCGAAAGAATAATATCAAGGACAGGAAGATGTTATTTCCTATACTTAAGTGCTCAAAGACAAAGAAGCGCAACACTGACTTTTAATGGGCCAGAGAAGAAAAGGACAATAAGAAGAAGTAGAGAGAGAGCACTGTATATTTTCTCCTCAGTTAACAAGAAAAGGGGTAGAATTTAGACAGAAGATTCCAGGAGTTCTAGGGCGGGGGATATACAGTTGTACATCCCAGACAGAAGATTACACTGCTGGACTGTAACAGGATCAATGAGTTTACACAACAAACTACAGACTAAACAAAACAAATTAAGAACAACAAAATTAGGTTTTTATTGACAGAACTGCATGATTTGGTGACAAACAGGCATCTTGACATGCCACATAACTGACATATACAGAAATGGGAACCTATGTTCCCACAGTAATCACTGCTGCCTAACACCGCTATGCACATGACTAGGTACCCATCTCCACAAACCAACGAGGACATCACAACAAAGAAACCTCAATGTAAACAACAACATAACAGCAGGTATGGACTCTCTATTGTAACCATCTCAGGACTCATGGACAGTTGGTACATACAGAAATGGGAGTCTGAAATCCCACAGTTAGAGATAACTGCTGCCTAGTACTAACACAGGGGCGGTCTCTAAATGACAGTGAGACCTCAATCATGTTCAGTTGAGTCGAAGGGCACCCTCAATACCCACCCAAGACACCTGCATCACATAAGTCGACTGGGACCAGATACAGCGAAAAACCATAACATAATGAATAACAAAACTATAACCCTAACAGCAGAGATATAGTGACATAAACAGGTATACAAATGGGGATATGAAAGGCCTACGACATTAACCAGAGCCGGGGCTCAAGTTTGCTCTACAACCACAACCATGGCCTGGGTTCACTACCAAGCGTGGGCTTACAAATTGCCAATCATTTTGATGGATTTCCTCGGTCCTCGTGTGTGGGCCACGCAAGCCAGTCATGGTTAAATCTAGAGGCATTTGTGACTCCCTGCTCTGGTCCAGTGACTGGGGAGGGCTGGTTAAAGCCTCCCTATTCTATACTACAGCGATCTACATCATCGCTCCTTCGGCCACGGTTGTCTGGTTTGGAGAGACCGGGAAACTGACACGCGCCTCTATTTATCCTCGCTTCCAGAGCGGCTTCCCATCATACCCCAGGGCACTGCAAGGGATGCTGGTATTGGTAACATTATCATCATCATGTATTGCGCCAGACTATTACACATCACACCCCCAATTTTTCGACGGTCCCCGTCGAATACTCTAGACCCTTAGGGTTTGGCCAAAACACTAGGGCTATTTAAATAAACAATCAGTCAAGGGGGTTTCATCACGGGACTTAAACCTCTCAGCGTAAAATTGTTACCAGTTATATTTTCTGAACCTGTCTTAAAAACATACATCAGTGACAATTTTTAAAAAAATCAGTCCCTGACAAAAGATAATACCATATCTTATGAGTGGCATGAGGAATATGCAGTCTGCATACAAAATAAACTAGCAACCCTGACATCAACATCAACACTTAGCTCCATGGATGCAATACGTAGGGGCACCAAAAACAATTTCACACAGGCATCCCCTTAAATTTACAATCCCTACTTGTAACCCAAAAACAACAATGACCGGAATAACATGCATGCTATCCACTAGATCACCTGCAAACCAAGATGCAGACATCCCTGCCACTGAAAAAAAATATAATTCCCATGACTATGCAGGCAAACCCAGTTTTTGTTTTCCCGGTCTGATTCTGGTAGCCCCGCTTCAGCCAGCCGCATCCACCAGTTCCATGGGATGAGTCAGTAATTTCTCAGTTGTCACCATGGTACCCAAATGAAGCGGGGTAGGAAAATACCTGTACATGGAAAAAAAACAAAGCAAAACAAACATGCTGGAAGACATGGCGTCTTAGACTCACTCTCTGTGCGTGGGGATCCTAATTCGAATTAATATTGCATGACACAAAATAATTAGTAATTAATTATTTGTCCATAAAGTGTGTCGCAGAAATATATAACGAATGTTTCTGTCTGATGATGCTCACTGGATATCGTTTCCTCCCACTTAACATCTATTATGTGTCTCTTTTGAATTATCTATGCACAGTTGGAAATATAGGACATCACTGTTCACTCACCCCGCAGCACTCAATATGTCCACCCATGACATCATGAACATGGACGAACATGCTAGTATTAACTCCTCTGCTTCCGCCTATAAGGAAAGGATTTTCTTATCACCACAGGTAACATTGTCATCTGTCACTTCAAACGAACATGGTGAACTGATGCACAATAAGGGAAACATCCCCCTCGATGATCTCAGGTGATGGTGCCACCAGTGGGGATTGAATATGGATGTCCAGCGCTCTGCTGCTGGTGGGACACACTGGCGGGATGGATTTCTGGTGTCCCTTCTTCCAGACCAACAGGGGAAAGGTATTTCTATGGATGGCCCCAGATGTTGGCACTGCTGAAATCAGTCGCATGAACAGTCCACAACTGTTCTCCCAAAAGAATCAACAAAATTTTTCTCTTGGACAAGCACAGCCCCAGCCTCTATTGAATGTGGGAGCATTCTGCTCTCATGGAGTCGTCAACCACCTCTGTAGCTTTCTGAGTAAAGCATGATGGTTTCAGTAGGAATATATATGCATATTCCAAAAGACTTTATAGCTAAAGTTTGGTGACCTTCGTTGGAGTGTTCGCACTCTTAATTTATACCAGCGGACTCAGACTGAGCGCCGGCTGGGTGGGAAACTTTGGTTCCCTAAACAAGGAATAAGGTCACCTTTAATTTCGACGACTTGAGATGTGGTGTAGGTCTGGAGGCTCTTCTCTCAATGTTGTGCTTCTTGGAGACAAAACCTGAACCCAGTTAATGTCTTTGGCCAGGGACCTCTCACACCCCCAAAAAGGCAACAACAAAAAAAACATGGAACTACCACCTAAAAGAATCATTGAAGACTGGAACAGACACCAACAAGATAATCTAAAGGCCGCCAAACAATCCAGGCCGAGGCTCGCCACTTGTCACCGAAAGAATAATATCAAGGACAGGAAGATGTTATTTCCTATACTTAAGTGCTCAAAGACAAAGAAGCGCAACACTGACTTTTAATGGGCCAGAGAAGAAAAGGACAATAAGAAGAAGTAGAGAGAGAGCACTGTATATTTTCTCCTCAGTTAACAAGAAAAGGGGTAGAATTTAGACAGAAGATTCCAGGAGTTCTAGGGCGGGGGATATACAGTTGTACATCCCAGACAGAAGATTACACTGCTGGACTGTAACAGGATCAATGAGTTTACACAACAAACTACAGACTAAACAAAACAAATTAAGAACAACAAAATTAGGTTTTTATTGACAGAACTGCATGATTTGGTGACAAACAGGCATCTTGACATGCCACATAACTGACATATACAGAAATGGGAACCTATGTTCCCACAGTAATCACTGCTGCCTAACACCGCTATGCACATGACTAGGTACCCATCTCCACAAACCAACGAGGACATCACAACAAAGAAACCTCAATGTAAACAACAACATAACAGCAGGTATGGACTCTCTATTGTAACCATCTCAGGACTCATGGACAGTTGGTACATACAGAAATGGGAGTCTGAAATCCCACAGTTAGAGATAACTGCTGCCTAGTACTAACACAGGGGCGGTCTCTAAATGACAGTGAGACCTCAATCATGTTCAGTTGAGTCGAAGGGCACCCTCAATACCCACCCAAGACACCTGCATCACATAAGTCGACTGGGACCAGATACAGCGAAAAACCATAACATAATGAATAACAAAACTATAACCCTAACAGCAGAGATATAGTGACATAAACAGGTATACAAATGGGGATATGAAAGGCCTACGACATTAACCAGAGCCGGGGCTCAAGTTTGCTCTACAACCACAACCATGGCCTGGGTTCACTACCAAGCGTGGGCTTACAAATTGCCAATCATTTTGATGGATTTCCTCGGTCCTCGTGTGTGGGCCACGCAAGCCAGTCATGGTTAAATCTAGAGGCATTTGTGACTCCCTGCTCTGGTCCAGTGACTGGGGAGGGCTGGTTAAAGCCTCCCTATTCTATACTACAGCGATCTACATCATCGCTCCTTCGGCCACGGTTGTCTGGTTTGGAGAGACCGGGAAACTGACACGCGCCTCTATTTATCCTCGCTTCCAGAGCGGCTTCCCATCATACCCCAGGGCACTGCAAGGGATGCTGGTATTGGTAACATTATCATCATCATGTATTGCGCCAGACTATTACAGTAAATTACGGGGTATATGAGCAGGTAGCTCAGAAAGCAATGGCAAACCACTGAGCGTAATCTTGCCAAGAAATAAACAATCAGCTGAAAGATGCTGATGTTGACAGCGATGTCCTGTAAAGGATATGCAAACACAGATCGATGTGGATTCACTGATGTCGAATGCCCCCGCTCTCGATATCTCTCTAAGGGCATTAAAAACGTCGGCACGATTAATTGGCCCAGTACCGTGCGATAAATTTTCTCAGTATGATGCAAGTCTTCGAAATGCCGCCCCTTACATGTTTTTTCATTACAATTGCCGCCCCCTTATGAAGCTCCCTTACGGTGCCGTCTGATGCGGCCGCCTCTCTGTATCATAGCACGGCACGGCACTGAGTTGGTCATCTGTAGGGGATGTAGAGCCATCATGTTTATCAGCTCGTCCATTTCCCTCGACTCCCACATATCCCGGGACGAAGATGAAAGTGACTCTACGGACAGCAAACGCCCGCATATCC
The DNA here is from genome assembly GCA_963921405.1 of Cepaea hortensis. Classification (NCBI taxonomy): domain Eukaryota; kingdom Metazoa; phylum Mollusca; class Gastropoda; order Stylommatophora; family Helicidae; genus Cepaea; species Cepaea hortensis. The sequence continues at coordinate 73,532,862 of OY992876.1, forward strand.
AACCAGATTGCATAATGGGTAATTAGTAAATAAATATCGATATCCTTGCACATCTGTTGGCGGAGAATGAGGGGTCGTGGGAGTGCCCTTTCTGCTTTAACAGCGCTTTTGTTAACCAATACAAACTAACAAGAAGAGCTCTCGCACTTAAACTTCCTATTGCTGATAGCGGGGTATGGGGTTCAGTCCATACACCGGTATTAAGTTAGATTTAACGTTGCATGAAAATGCAGGAGGCAATGAAACTTGAGAGCAGTGGTAGCGCGGTGACTAGACGTTCGCCTGCTAGCCAGGTGGTTGCCGGTTCTTCCTCTTCTTCTGCGTTCATCCGGAGTGTTGTTGTTGTTGTTGTTGTTGTTGTTGTTATTGTTGTTATTGTCGTTGTTATTGTTGTTGTTTTCCAGATGTAATTGTGTTGTGCCAAGTTTATTTGCGCTCTTAGGCCGACACATCCGACTTCTGCGGGTGTTTGTTGACCGAGTTAACCTTCCCGGGGGTTTCGAGGGATATTCGACTCTCACTGTTGTGGTGTCGCCCACATCCCAGCTGGACAAGTTAGAACGGCCGAAGACATCACGGTCAACCCTCAAGGGAAGGCAGGGGCAGACCATGGGCATTCCCCGCCATGCAAGGAGGCTTCCATAATTGCAGAGCCGACACATGGCGCTGTAGTACTGGGCTCACCCAAGGAATCGCCACGTTCTGCGCATGGCTACTTCACTTCCTCACTTCCGTATATTGAGCGTTTCGTTCGCTACTGACCGCTCCCCGCGCAAACCAGGAACGGTCAGTCTACAGACGACATCCACTCAGCGAGCTTTAGGTTCAGACTTTCCACGAAATGCAGATGCTGCCGGCTCAGCATCTCACCTCCATGCAGCAGATGATGAGTAACGGACAGGCCCGCACATCCGGGGATATTGACTTAGATCAGCCATATCCCTCAATTGGGAGCCGTAGAACAAGTGTCTGGACCAAACAATTTAATGTAGCCATTCGCGGTTTCACCATGAAACATTGTGAATTTAGACATGCATGGCTTAATATTTGAGACAAGCATATGACTACTGGCAGGATCAACCAAATATCTATCCCACAGACGGACTATTCATGCACACGCAGGCCAAAAGTAGAAATCGCTCAGCGCACTCCCCCAGTACCCGGTGATACATGCAAAATCACTGGACGCCTACCGACGAGCTTCCAAGCTACGTCAGGCAGGACTGACAGAAAAGCTATGCAGCTTACTGACTGCAGGCCCACTACTCATCGAGAGAGAATGGGCGTTTATCGAGACTTTGTCGAAGGGTCGTACACAAATTGCTCTTTCGCCCGTTCTAACCACGACTCCAGCTTCGCGCTGCGGTCACATTCTCGAAACGCTTGCCTCGCTAACTTTCGTCGGCTGGGAAGTTCCCGATTGGGTGTACCTCACACAGCCATCCGAGACAACGAACGCCAGACGCGGGACTGATCTTGCGAACCAGACCTGACATCACGTTGCCAGTTCAAATCCGCATAGGGGCAGTTTTTTTTTTTTTTTTTAATTGTTCTGGGCTCCCAGGTTGATTCAGCCAAAAAAATATGTCGGGAAATGTATTAGGAAGTAAAGGCAGTAGGTGTCATACTGACCACATCACCAGTCGAATGTCGACAGATCTATAAATATTTAGGTTTATCACCATGTGTCACAAACTACTGAACGTAAACTTCCCAAGAAATCGAAAAAAGCAAAAAATGCTAGGGTTGACTGCGACTTCCTGTAAAGGATATGCAACTAACTTTTAACCATATGTCAAACGCGCTTTATTCCGTGTAGAAGGGTCATCTGGTAACGTGCCATTTGAGCCAAAACCTCCCGACGTTAATGGTTGAAATTACATTTCTAGAACCTCCTCCTATAGCCAGATTGCCTACCTGGACTTGTGGGCTCTTCCTGCCCACATTTTCTGTCGAGCTTTGTTGCCCTAGCGTTTGTTCTTACAAGAACGACCACAAGGCAGTGGTGGTTTGGCATTCAGTGAGTCCTTCACGTAGATGGATTTCCTTTCAGGGTTTATGAGCTCCATCAGCCCATTTTGTTTGCTCCCTTATTTTGTCTTAGGCGGGCTGTGGTGAGTGCGATGCTCTGTAAGGGACTTGCCATATGATGATAATCATAATAATATAAAGAAATATGAACATAATGATATGAAGACAGCTGAACATAATTCTATGAAGAAAGATGAACATAATGATATGAAGAAAGATGAACATAATGATATGAGTAAAAATAAACAATGATATGAAGAAAGATGAACATAATGATGTGAAGTTACATGAACATAATGATATGAAGACAGATGAATATATTGATATGAAGAAAGATGAACATGATCATATGAAGAAAGATGAACATAATGATAAGAAGAAAGATTAACATACTGATATGAAGAAAGATTAACATAATGATATGAAGAAAGATGAACATGATGATATGAAGTGAAGAAAGATGAACATAATGATATGAAGGAAGATGAATATAACGATATGAAGAAAGATGAACATGATCATATGAAGAAAGATTAACATAATGAAATGAAAAAAGATGAACATAATCATATGAAGAAATATTAACATAATCATATAAAGGAATATGAACATGGTCATATAAAGAAAGATTAACATGATCATATGAAGAAAGATGAACATAATCATATGAAGCAAAGATGAACATAATCCTATGAAGAAAGATGAACATAATCATATGAAGAAAGATGAACATAATCATATGAAGAAAGATGAACATAATCATATGAAGAAAGATGAACATAATCATATGAAGAAAGATGAACATAATCATATGAAGAAAGATGAACATAATCATATGAAGAAAGATGAACATAATATTATGAATAAAAATGAACATAATGATATGAAGAAAGATGAACATAATGATGTGAAGTTACATGAACATAATGATATGAAGACAGATGAATATATTGATATGAAGAAAGATGAACATAATCATATGACGAAAGAGCTCAGCATGGCCGAATGGATAAGAGTGTTCTTTTTTTTTTAAACATCCGGTGTGCTGATGTTGAGGTAGCAGGTTCAACCCCTACAGCGGCAGTTGGACTAAAATGTTGACTAGGGGACGTAAATTACAAATACTTCAGAAGTCGGAGTAGGTTCGCCAGATGGCAAGGGACACTGTTAACAGGGAAAGCTAATCAAGACGCAAAAATCACTCCAATGCATTAGAAGATGTGTATGGGCTACGATTGAGTTAAAAGTGAGAGAACGTTTACAAAAAAATATGAAGAGAAATTAACATAATGGTATGAAGAAAGATTAGCATAATGATATGAAGAACGATCAAAATAATGATAGGGAGAAAGATGAACATAATGATGTGAAGAAAAATTAACATAATGATGTGAACAACGATCAAAATAATGATAGGGATAGAGATGAACATAATGATGTGAAGAAAAATTAACATAATGATGTGAAGAACGATCAAAATAATGATAGGGAGAAAGATGAACATAATGATGTGAAGAAAAATTAACATAATGATGTGAACAACGATCAAAATAATGATAGGGATAGAGATGAACATAATGATGTGAAGAAAAATTAACATAATGATGTGAAGAACGATCAAAATAATGATAGGGAGAAAGATGAACATAATGATGTGAAGAAAAATTAACATAATGATGTGAAGAATGATCAAAATAATGATAGGGAGAAAGATGAACATAATGATGTGAAGAAAAATTAACATAATGATGTGAAGAACGATCAAAATAATGATAGGGAGGAAGATGAACATAATGATGTGAAGAAAAATTAACATAATGATGTGAAGAACGATCAAAATAATGATAGGGAGAAAGATGAACATAATGATGTGAAGAAAAATTAACATAATGATGTGAACAACGATCAAAATAATGATAGGGATAGAGATGAACATAATGATGTGAAGAAAAATTAACATAATGATGTGAAGAACGATCAAAATAATGATAGGGAGAAAGATGAACATAATGATGTGAAGAAAAATTAACATAATGATGTGAAGAATGATCAAAATAATGATAGGGAGAAAGATGAACATAATGATGTGAAGAAAAATTAACATAATGATGTGAAGAATGATGAACATAACAATATGAAGAAAGGCGATAAAAAAGTTATATATGTTTAATAATTTTACTTGTTCCTTCAAATAGTATTCCTCATTTATAAGGAAATATTAACTATTGCAGCGTTTTGAACAAGCAGTATCTTCAGTTTTAGGTGCCTTTGCGACGTCTGCTTTTCTTGAGGTACTGGCTCCCCTTTTCCCTTCGGGGTGGTTCAGATGCCACTTGAAGTGAGCTTCGCCCCTGCCAAGAGGTCCGGGGATATAGACAGTCTGCGGCAAGGGATCCGAGCAGTAAACAGAGCTGCAGATGTTGTCGCGGCGATGGCAACATTCTGGGTATTCCGGCATGTTTATTCTGGCTGGGTTCTGCTTCCGGGTATTGTCAAGGCAGTGACGGGGTGGGAAGGATGAACAGAACATATAGTTAATCAGAGCTAAAATTGCCAATTGTAATATAATTGGAGGACAAACAGCACACGCATGTCGTGACTGTAACGGATACACAAAGTGTGATGGGAAAGGTGATGATTCAGGCAGAGTGGTAGAAGTCCATACAACAATCAAACACAGAGAGCATCTGTTGGATTTTTTCCCCAGGACATGCTGGTGTAGTGGGAAAAAGAGGGGGCGGGAAGATTGGCTGGGTCTGCACCGCTCTATGGGGTATTGCTGCATGACAAATCAGACGTGATCGGCGCCCTTTGGGATAGTGTGTATAGTGCGGAAGAACATATAGGTTATCACAGCCTGGAGAGAATGATGCTTCAGGAAGTGACCAGAGGATCTGGCCGACACTTAGGATTCCGAGGAAAGTTCAGGCGGACACACATTCAGACTGCTACTGGTACCATTATACTGGGACTTTTCGTCGGCTGTTGAAGATGAGGACGGAGCACGTATGGGAATATCCCGAGTGTTGTGATATCGGTGCTGTATTACATTTGTGGTGATTTAATGGTAAGTGGCAATGCAAGTTAATATTTATATGTAAGTACTTCTTCATCTTTAACTAGTGTTGCTAGATCTTGTAAAGGAGAACTCGCGACATTTCTCTTAGAACCAAAGATGCTACACACATCAATATTCCAACTTATCATCATCATCGTGTGTCTTGTCGGCTGGCGTAGCTGTGAATGTCCTCAATCCTTGTTTCTGATGAACTCTGATGATGATATCATTGCATGCCCAGTTAGCTTCATTTCTTCAATGTGTCTCCCATTGCCTGCCTCTTCACCTACTGATCTTTCCAGTTGTCAGCATGTTTTCAAAGGCCTCTCTTCTCATTACAGGCAAAAGAGGGCCGCGTATCTCTTTCTTTTAGTTGTATATAGTGTTCTATTTTCATTAACTTCTTTCAGTCACTTTTAGTTAATCTGGTAGTCCCGGGTATTCGCAACATTTGTCTTAGGAACCATTCTGTATTGCTTCCAAGCTCTTACTAATGTGTTCATTCACATTCCATGATGCACTGTCACATAGCAAAACGGGTTCTTTACAACTATTCAATGACAGTGACTTATTGCAAAAGATATTTTCATTTTCTGAAATGTAGCTTTTGCTTGCCAAATTCTGCTCTTAATCATAGTTCCGAATTAAACAGTTCTACCAACTGAAAATCGTGAAGCAGTTCATTAAACTATTTCTTTCATCTGACGGGGTGGAGGACGAGACCGGGATAGTTTAGTATCCCGAAAACATTTTTCGGGACAGTGAAATCATTCATAAAAAACCAGGACTGTCCTGGAATCTTTATTGAGTTGAGTGGAGTTAAGCTAAGAACCAACATCACTGCACTCAGAACATTCCCATATGCGCTCCGTGCCCTCATTTAACAGCCAGCGAAGAGCCATACTACTGACCGTTCCCTCCGTTTTCTGATTGAAAGTTCTCATTGTCTTCACTCTCAGATTTGAGATTCTTCCAGAACCCTTGCCAATCCCCCGCAATATCATTCTTTCCAAATACGGGTTCTCGATCTGTTCCCCTACCTTCTCCGCCATGGCCCCACAGGCACTCGACCATCTCTCCCTTGTCCATAGGTATCTACCACCGAGAAGTGCATACCCTGCCAGCCTGTTCGTTTCCCCGCATTCCCGCATGACCAGAGCAAAACAACCATACAATTCTCACAATATGTGACCTGTGAAGTGAGGATAGCCATTCCACACGAAACGTTCCTTTCTCCACCTTACTTGGCAGACTTCTAGAGTCCGTAATGAAGGCAACGGAATGCCGCTGTTACTGCTTCCACCTTCATTCTCATGCTGGATGTCGTAGTCTCATATGCCAGACTCTCCCTTTTCAAGCATCGTCCATTAGCCTTCGCGATGAAACCCCAACCACTACGTCTATTTCTCACCACTGACCCATCGATGTAGATCCCTATGTCATCTTGATGTGTGTTACTCTGGACCAGTTGTTGGATCTCAACCTCTGTGCGGCCTGCTGCCCATTCTCTGCACCCATGACCTAGTAGTCTTTGTTCAAATACGAGTACAGAGGCATTGGAGAACACTGTGACCACTGAAACGATTATCGGCACAAGAGGCAGAGGTAGACTGAGAGACATGACGCTTGATGATCAAAGATCGTGACATGGAGAACTATCATAGACAGAATTTATCAAGATCCACCCATTCATTCAGTATGTGCCATGCCGATAAGCGTGGGCGGTCATGTTTTGCCATCTCACTCGAAAATCAGAGTCGTGGATCAAGTCCGTGTTTCTGTCTCGACCATGCCACATGGTAAACAATTGATATTACTGTGCGAACGTGTGCATATTTCAGCTTGAACCATGTATCAAGTTATTTTACTTTACGTTGTGTGACTTCTGCAGTATGTATCTGACAAGATGCAGCGAAATATGCCAGGCAATAAATCGTACAATCTGTGGTTTGTGTCTTCGTTATTCAAATCCAGGTATTTACCTCTCGGTCTTCCCCTTGGTCTCTTCCCTTCGATCTTGCCAGTTGTCACCACGTTCTCCAATTCATTTCTTCTCATAACATGCCCAAAACATTTTGACGGTCTACGTTTAATATCTCTAATCAGTTTACGATCTTCATTTGTTTCTTGAAGGAATTGTTCATTGGTTGTTCTGTCCGTCCATGGTATTCGTTGCATTTTCCTCAGAAACCACATTTCCACAACCATAAGATGGTTTTCAGCTTGTCTGCTCATTGTCCACGCTGCACATCCGCACAAAAGTACAAGTTCTATGTAACATTTCAACACTCTTTTCCTCGTTTCAATTGATATAATTTTGTTGATCAGTATGATCAAGATCACCGAGGACCAAAGCAGACGATGATGATTATGATTCATCCAGTCTGAAGCATAGACATCACAAACGAAAGGTTGCACTATATATTGACTGGTATATTTCGCCGCATCTCGCCAGGTGCATACTGTAGTAATTTGGCTGAAATACTGAAAACACTTCCGGTTTCAAGATGGCGACGGATGGTCGGGTTGTTTTGTGTTCGTTAACTTTTTCGCGTAGGGGATGGATTTATTCATCTCTTGCGTGTAATTGGTGTGCCAGGATGTAAAACCAGGAGTTTCTACTCAAGATCTGCGCGGGTGCTACGGAGTTCGTGCATCGAGCGAAGCCATCCTTGAGTGAATCTTTAGCAGCGTGTGTGGGTTCTGTGTTTCGTTTTTTTTTTCAACATGGCGGAATAACATGTGTTCTCCGAGCAGTCAGCAGTCAACCTAACGAGGCAGCGTGGAAGCCGCGCAGGGAGAAAGAAACAAGGTAAGCGTGGTGGTTTAAGACGTTTTAGACTGAAGTGTCACCGTCTAGGACTCAGGAATATCCGTATTCTATATTGGAACTGTGCCAGTGTAAAACAACGGGGCTCTATTTTAGAAACCCTAGTTTACAGGAACGACATTGTAGCACTCCAGGAGACGAGACTGGGCGATCAGCTACTCCAAATTGCCGGCTTCAAATGTTTCTACAACAGACGACATCTGGGGATGGCGATTCTCGTTCGCGACAGCATGGTGGCGTCAGAGCTAGACATGTCCAGTTGGGACAGTGACGATATACAAATACAGGCGTTGAGAGTTCATTCCAGTATACCATTCGTGTTGGTTAATGTCTATGCCCGCAATGCCAGTGTGGACGCCCAGAAGTGACAGTGCTTAAGTGGCATATTAGGCCACGAGAGAAATGTTGTTTTCTGTGGTGACTTCAACGCTAAAGGCAGATCATTGGGAAACATTTCCTCCAATACACAGGGGGAGGAGCTCGAGACTGCACTTGAAACCATTGACCTGGTTTGTATCAACAGTGGCTGTGTCACCAGGACAGCAAGCCGTCCAGGCGATGAGCACAGTGCTATTGATCTGGCGCTAGTTTCACCTTCACTCACTACAGTGTGTAGAAGGGGTGTCCTAGGACACCACGGCAGCGACCACCACCCTTGCATCATATTGGTGGAGAAAGGCAGAACCAGGCAGCACAAGCTAAAGGTAAAGACTTTCCAGTATGACAGTACAGGGGAAGATGTGGTGAGTAAAATAAGACGTGACAAGCGCAGAAAGTTTCAGGGCAGGAAAAAAAGCTGGGAGCAGCCACCGTGGTGGAGTTTCGAGGTGGAGAAGGCTTGGGTGGATAAGCGTAGTGCTGTAAGGAGATGGCAAAATGCCAAGAAGAACAGAGCTGGTCATCCTAGTCCCTGCATGCACTTAGAAAGAGAGATGCACACAAAAGTAAGCTATTTCAAGAAACTGGTTAAGGTGGTTAAAAGCGAAAAATGGGCAGAGGTGTGTCAAAGAGTAAGCACAGACAAGTCACTGAAATTGTTCTGGCGACTACATAAAAGCATGAGTGGTGTAGTCAAGAATAAGAGCATTTCTGACTTCCAAGGTGCTGACCTCATCTGGCAGAGGACTGACGAGGACAAGTGCAAAGCCCTCTTTGAACGCTATCTTGAGCAGAGCAACCAGACAGACATGGGAGGCCGAAATCTGGCCAAGGAGGTCACCTCAGACAGATGCAAGGCCCAGAACACTTCGGATGAGTGACAGTGAAGGAAATCAAGGCTGTACTTCGACGATCAAAAAACAGCGCCCCAGGTCCTGATGGCATAAGATACGACGACATCAATAAGTGTACCGACAATGAGCTAGAGAAACTAGCAGACATGTACAACAACAGTATAGGGAGTGCTAGCATCAAGGAGGAATGGTTACACAGCTATCTGATTCCCTTGCCGAAGCCTGACAAAGACCACAAAAAAATTCAGGGATATCGAATTATAACCATGCAGAATACAATAGGCAAGCTGCTGGAGAAGGTAATTGCCAGGAAGATATCAAGCCAGCTAGAGAGGCAAGGTGCTTTCCCATCTACCCTGGGTGGGTACCGTCCAAAAAGAGAAACCCGGACCAATGCAGCAGTCTTTGCCCATGATGTCTATGAAGGTTTCCACTCAGGCATTGAAACCTTTGCTGCAGCGATTGATCTGGAGGACGCATACAACAGAGTACCATTGGATTTTTTAATGTTTCAGCTTCTTGAACTAAAAGTTGGATCGCTGCAACGGAAAGTAGTTTTTAGATGTGGCAGTTGGACTTGGAATCAACAACAATATATCCTGGCCTACCACAGGGATCACCATTATCTCCGGTACTGTTCAACGCCTACACAGTGAGAATCACCAGTGAGCAGATCACTGGACCTGGCAGGACATTGTCATACGCCGATGATGTTTTAGTGTATCGTCAGGGTAAGGATAGAGAGCAGGTTGCTGTGGAACTACAAACCGAACTCAATCTCATAAGTACTTGGTGTGATGAAGCTGGGGCAATAGTCAACCCAACAAAGGCAACAGTGACTTGGTTCTCGTTGAATAATCATATTGTCAACACTCCAACACCAACTGTAATGCTGTGTTCAGAGACGGTGGAAAGAATGCAGGCAATGAATTACCTAGGGATACGGTTTGATCGAAGCCTTGCTTATAATGTGCACATAGACCAGGTGATAACAAAGGCCAAGCGGGGTTTGGCTGCGATGCGGGTGATGGCGGCAGCAAACTGTGAGCAGCGCCATTTATGTCTTCTGTACGAGGGGCTGGTCATGTCTGTTTTGGAGTATGCAATGGCAATCCTGACTCTCAGCCATAAGCAGATAGAAAGGATGGAAAGGATACAGAATGAAGCTATGCGCATTGTTCTTGGATGTACAAGAGATACAGCATGCAGGGCGATGATCTACCTTCTTGATTTTCCAACCATTGAAGAGAGAATACAAGTTTGCATGGCACGCGCCTACCTCAGAGTTAACGCAAACACACAACATCCACTGCATAGTGAAATTAGGAAGGTGAAGGGCAGCAGGTTAAAAAGAGGACGGTCGTGGATGGGTCAAGCCAAAGACATTCTTCAACAGGTGTGTTCACTTGAGGACTTAGAACCTGGCGAGGAGTGGGTGCAAGTGCCAACAGACTTCTGCACATCCTTTTCAGTTTGCATCCAACTAGATAGGAGCAGATCACTGGACCTGGCAGGACATTGTCATATGCCGATGATGTTTTAGTGTATCGTCAGGGTAAGGATAGAGAGCAGGTTGCTGTGGAACTACAAACCGAACTCAATCTCATAAGTACTTGGTGTGATGAAGCTGGGGCAATAGTCAACCCAACAAAGGCAACAGTGACTTGGTTCTCGTTGAATAATCATATTGTCAACACTCCAACACCAACTGTAATGCTGTGTTCAGAGACGGTGGAAAGAATGCAGGCAATGAATTACCTAGGGATACGGTTTGATCGAAGCCTTGCTTATAATGTGCACATAGACCAGGTGATAACAAAGGCCAAGCGGGGTTTGGCTGCGATGCGGGTGATGGCGGCAGCAAACTGTGAGCAGCGCCATTTATGTCTTCTGTACGAGGGGCTGGTCATGTCTGTTTTGGAGTATGCAATGGCAATCCTTACTCTCAGCCATAAGCAGATAGAAAGGATGGAAAGGATACAGAATGAAGCTATGCGCATTGTTCTTGGATGTACAAGAGATACAGCATGCAGGGCGATGATCTACCTTCTTGATTTTCCAACCATTGAAGAGAGAATACAAGTTTGCATGGCACGCGCCTACCTCAGAGTTAACGCAAACACACAACATCCACTGCATAGTGAAATTAGGAAGGTGAAGGGCAGCAGGTTAAAAAGAGGACGGTCGTGGATGGGTCAAGCCAAAGACATTCTTCAACAGGTGTGTTCACTTGAGGACTTAGAACCTGGCGAGGAGTGGGTGCAAGTGCCAACAGACTTCTGCACATCCTTTTCAGTTTGCATCCAACTAGATAGGAGCAGATCACTGGACCTGGCAGGACATTGTCATATGCCGATGATGTTTTAGTGTATCGTCAGGGTAAGGATAGAGAGCAGGTTGCTGTGGAACTACAAACCGAACTCAATCTCATAAGTACTTGGTGTGATGAAGCTGGGGCAATAGTCAACCCAACAAAGGCAACAGTGACTTGGTTCTCGTTGAATAATCATATTGTCAACACTCCAACACCAACTGTAATGCTGTGTTCAGAGACGGTGGAAAGAATGCAGGCAATGAATTACCTAGGGATACGGTTTGATCGAAGCCTTGCTTATAATGTGCACATAGACCAGGTGATAACAAAGGCCAAGCGGTGTTTGGCTGCGATGCGGGTGATGGCGGCAGCAAACTTTGAGCAGCGCCATTTATGTCTTCTGTACGAGGGGCTGGTCATGTCTGTTTTGGAGTATGCAATGGCAATCCTGACTCTCAGCCATAAGCAGATAGAAAGGATGGAAAGGATACAGAATGAAGCTATGCGCATTGTTCTTGGATGTACAAGAGATACAGCATGCAGGGCGATGATCTACCTTCTTGATTTTCCAACCATTGAAGAGAGAATACAAGTTTGCATGGCACGCGCCTACCTCAGAGTTAACGCAAACACACAACATCCACTGCATGGTGAAATTAGGAAGGTGAAGGGCAGCAGGTTAAAAAGAGGACGGTCGTGGATGGGTCAAGCCAAAGACATTCTTCAACAGGTGTGTTCACTTGAGGACTTAGAACCTGGCGAGGAGTGGGTGCAAGTGCCAACAGACTTCTGCACATCCTTTTCAGTTTGCATCCAACTAGATAGGAAATGCAGACAAGAAAATCCGGCTGCTGTGGAGGGTGAAGTACAAGCGTTGATTTTCGAGAATTCGTTAGACAGTGACGCGGTCATCTACACAGATGAGTCGGTCGTCCGACATGTGAGAAGCTCATGGGCCTTTACAGCTCGGGCTGGAGGGAGAATTGTGAAGGAGGACTCTGGTGCTTTCACTGAAACCACAAGTAGCCTGACCATGGAAGTCATGGCAGTAAGTAAAGCAATAACATGGCTCGAGACACAGACATTCACTAGGGCTTGTTTCCTTAGCGACTCAATGAACATGATCAAGAGGATAGAGGAGGGGTCGATCCGAAGAGAATGGTTGCTGCCTCTGGAGCGGTCTCGGCTGGCAAAGATTAGTTTCATCTTCGTGCCAGGGCATGCGGGAGTACAAGGAAATGAGCGGGCTGACAAGCTCGCAGGTGAGGCTACTGTGGAGGGAGGACGCGCCATGGACCAGGCTGACATTCTGAATGCTATACGAGAAGTAAGACTTTTGCGAAAACCAAGTGATGACTGTGAATCTACAACAATGGCCAGACTGCTAGAGCAGCAAATTAAAAGAGGGGTGGCCAAACAAGAACACTACTCGGGAAGCCAAAGAAGATTGATAAACCAACACAGAACTGGCGTCGTTAGCCGCTACACGCTGCGGGATTTGCTGAGGAGGGGATCCGAGCACTTATGGACTGAATGGTTCGATGTGCAATGAGGATGATCTGTCGACTAACTTACTAACTAACTAACTTAAAACACTTAGTCACTCGTGCGTGGAGCATTTATTATCCCCACGGTAATCGCAATTTTAAAAGCACATCTTTCTGTCTGCACAAAATTGGTCGCAACCGCCTAATTGCTAAAGCCTCGGTTTCTTTGAGCAATCATGTATTGCTCGTCGATTTCAAAGTAGTTAGAGCCAAATACTGACAAACATTTCGTGTTCACCTACCGGACACGAACGTATCCCTTTGTAAGCAGGCTTCTCTCCTAGCGTCCACGTCAAAGGCGTCTCCAGCGTGTGTGGGTAAGGGCAGTTGCTGATCACCAACGGGCTTATCCAGTTGGGGACGGTTGTTACCTCCTTCAGAGATAGATCATAGGTGTTGGTCCGGAGTACTGGGTTTAGTGTGCACCTAAGATGTGTCAAGGAAGAGGATTTGTTAATGTAACCAGCGCACGGGATTTTCAATAAATAAACTAGTCACCAGCGTTGCTGTCAGGTGCCTCCCCAGCGTCACAACTCTATAGTCCTTCAGGGCTGAAAGAGGCCTACTACTACTACTACTACTACTACTACTACTACTACTACTACTACTACTACTACTACTACTACTACTACTACTACTACTACTACTACTACAGAAACATATGGAAACTCAGCGTCATCCACTGCGGGATGACTTTTGAACGTTGGTCACGTGTTCAACAAAGAGCTAGCATATTTCGGGACAATTCTCGTAAGCATAAGAATCAGGGGCCGTGGGTGGGTGTGGCTAGACGCTCCGTCTTGGGTTCGAAACCGCATCTTGGTGTAAAATTGGTACCAGAAAGGTTGCTGGCGCAATGAGGTCGATCCTCTTGACATTTAGCACATTTTAACCTGTTTCATAAAACTCCCTCTACCAGAGTATAACCTCTTTTTTTCTGTTTTCTCACGATAGATGCCACTCTAAGAAGAATCAATCGTTCTTCTCTACTCCCAACAGATTCTGCAGATATTCCTCAAAACTTCAGCTACTTCTATCACATAGTTCTGGGTCTTTTCCAGCTTAAATATGTGTCTTTCAAATGCGTTCATCTGTCTCTGGATAAATACAAATATGGCTCACTAAGAGGGCTTTGAAAAGAAATTTAAAACACCAGCTTAATAAAACTGTAGGTGTTCATTCTTCAGGTAGGACGAGTGATTTTAGTGTGTCATACAATTTCGGTTGTAGTCAACAATGATAACCAGCCTGATTTTGCATGTGGCAATAATACATAGCCGGCTCGATGGCGAAGGGGTTACGGGCGCAATTCGTAATCCCGTATACCGACTTCGAAACACAGCTGTGGGCGATTTGAAAGCAGACCGCCTTGTGTTGGTTTTTATACTATAGTATGAGTGTCGATCGTTCAGAAGGTAATGGCAAACTACGTAAACTTGCCAAGAAATCACACAAAAGCCAAATAATGCTGGGGCTGACTGCGTCGTCATGTAAAGGATATGCAATTAATTATAACTTCTCTGCTGAAGTTGAACGGGGTCGGGTAATTGAATTCAAACTATTCTTGTAAGCGCTCATTTCTAGCAGTATGTAACGAAAAATGCAATATAATGTGCCATTTCTAGTTAGTTAGTTGCATATCCTTTACAGGACGTAGCAGTCAACCTTAGCATTTTTGGCTGTTCGTGATTCCTGGGCAAGTTTACGTTCAGTAGTTTGCTATTGCTTTGTCAACGACCGGCACCCATACCATTTCATAAAAACCAACGCAAGGCGGTCAGCTGCCAAATTGCCCGCAGCTGCTTTCGAACGCGGTATGTGGGATTAGGAACTGCGTCCGTAACTTCTTAGCCAGGGAGCCGGCGAAAATCGAGAAGGGGTTCGATTTAAATAAATCTTTCAATTGACAGGGTGTCAAAGACTGAAGTAGGAGGCCAGAGGTCTGCCTCAAGATAGAACACCACCGGGAAGAGTGGTCAACCTCCGATAGATTAGAGGGAACACAGTGCCCTGTATAAAGGCAGGGTAGGTGATAGAAAGGGGGACTATTAACTAGTCCTCTCATGAGAGCACGGAGGCGTCGACCAGATAGTTAGCACTACTGGTCACGATAGAATCACGCCTGCGTGATAGCCACGAGTGCCACTCAATAGAAGACAGCTAATAGAAGCGTGCTAAGTAAAATAGCACGCAAAGAGCCGAAGGACGCACGAAGGTCCTTCCGCGTGCCGTGTAGCCACGCGAGTAGCAAAGTCAGACGGGGACTGACTTTTGTAGAGAGCACTTTGTTTAGTATCGATAGGAGTTTTTGTGTAGCCAAGTAGATAGAACTTAGCAATAGGGTTTTAGGAAAAACCAGTGATAGGCAATCCTGTGACTTTATGTGTGATTTGATAGCGACTGTTTTGTAAATGTAAAGAGCCTACGGCAATAAAATGTATCATTCAATTCCTCTCACACGGCTTGCAAGTTTTTTGTGTGGTGTGGGAGAAGTAATCCGATGATGCCTGAAACATGAGTTGTTGACAGGCAATAGGATTAAATGTGGTGTCAGAAGTGTGGCTTGGACAAATGTTCACGGCTCTAGACTAAGTTTACAAATAGTGAAGTAGTAAATTTAATTTGTGTCAGTGACGGTTGACGTGTGCAGAACTAGGACAAGTTGCTGGCTAAACTGTGCCTATCGTGACGAAATAATGCTTATTTGTGTGTATTAGAATATTATATACCTTAAATCATGTGTTCTTCAAAGTTGTAAGTATTGATATTATTATTTTCTGTTATTTATTCATGTAATCATTTATTTATTTATGAATAACTATCAAAAATGATTCTTGGCGGAGCGATACACAGCCAGCAACATTATCGATTTTTGCAAGCTAAAAATAGCGCTGCTCCTCTGACGTGTTACGATTGACAAGCAGTTGTTCTACGCCATTGGCATTCAGCATCTGAATGTTTACAAATCGTTAAGCTGCTGCCCGCCTGAATCAGTGCTTTATATTACCTATTATTTGTTTATTTCAATTAGTAATTGAATATATTTATTTATTTAAACAACATTAATATATTTTTATTTATTTCAAAGCAGTTATTGAATTTTTTTTCGTACTTTTTCATTTGTTTACCGTCACGATGGCACTACTTTCGGCTATGCAAATTAGACTTGGTCTGCACTACACTTCTATAGATTAAACTAGGTTAGTAACGAAAGGCATATAACAGTATACAGTAGAACGAAGACAGGACATTGACATTAAATATTAAGTATATTCTGTTTGTTCGTGGGCATGTCATTGTCATTGTACCAAATTGTCAAAAATTTGTTTGTCGTTTACAATATGTTAATTGTTGCTGCTCTGTAAACCAGGGTGAACAACAGCTCATTAGAAAACGGTGTGTATGCTGAAGTGCCAAACAGGTGACCTGATTAGTAAACTCGTGTCTATGCCGAAGTGCCAAACAAGGTGACATGTGTTACCGGAGTGTGTTCCTTATTCTCGGGAACATTAAGTTGAGTAAAACCTACGTATTTGGCATGCATTGTGATTAATAATGCATCTTTTTTTTCAGCTTGTGATGCATTGGCATAGTTTTTGTGCTCTGTTTTTTGCAGGATAAAATTTTCCAGGTTATAAATAAAGACTACAAGTTGTAGTGCTCAGATACTAAGAAACATAACAGATCAAAGATAAAGAAGTGATTAAATAGGTCAGTTCAGGTCAACGCTAGCCATTTAACCAACAACATGGCTACTCTATCTGACTTCATAAAAGCAGGCAAAGAATTGCAATACACAGGAAAGGAGCAAGAGCAATATGCTGACCAAAAATATAAGGAAGCAAAAGATGCTGAGAAAGAAGCAAAAGATGCTGAAAGAAATGAACGCGCACAAGAAAGACAACATCAAAAGGAAATTGCAGAACTAGCTGAGATAACAAAACAGAAGCAGTTAGAACATGATAAGGAAATTAAGCAACAACAGTTAGAACATGATAAGGAAATTAAGCAACAACAGTTAGAACAAGATAAGGAAATTAAACAGAAAGAACTAGAATTAAAACAGAAGCAATTAGATCAGGAAAGAGAACTAAAGCAAAAAGAGATAGATGAAATGACAAGAGTTAAGGAAAAGCAAATACAAGTAGAATCAGAGACACAGTTAAAGATGAAAGGTATGGATGTAGACTCACACGCAGAGATCTCTGCTACGAAACTAAGAAGTCAACAAGAAGAAAATAAGTTCATCAAATACAAAAATATTATCAAACCATATTGTAAAGAAGATTCAATATCAGCCTGGACAGAAAATGTCGAGTATCAGTTTAAATATCACCAAGTACCAATAGAGATGTGGGCTATGATTTATATGAAGAACCTGAGTGGTGAGCCCCTTAAAGTGATAGAATAAATACCAACTGAGCTTAGATCTAACTATCAATACATCCATGATAGAATAATGCAACACTTTTTACTTGATGCCCTGGGTATCAGGTTCAGTTCTCAAATTTAAAACCAAAACCTAGTGAGACTTTCATTGATTACGTCTCAAATGTTCAAAGTGTACTAGATAGGTGGCTTAAAGCAGCTAACATAGGTAAAGATTTTGACAGACTTAACTGATTGCCTGCCAAACAAAAACATGGCCATACCCAAACAGAGATTCAAGGCAGAAAATTTGAACTAGGGGTATACCACAATCTTGCTTTTAAAATGGTTACAATTGTAGCAGATCTATTGTATTACATATAAAATTAAAGAGGATTGCACAAGGAACATGACAGTGTTAATAATAAATTGATAGGTTACAAATATTATGACAATAATGAGAGTTTTAGTAATAACAATTGAAATTAAAGTGTTAAAAATTATGAAAAAAATTCACTTACCAAGGCGTTATTTCATATCCGAATCTGCTAATCCAGTTAAATTTAGTGAATTTTATTACAAACACCAGTTGGGTTCTAGAATATCACAAGAACTGCTCCATAAAACGAATAAAACACAATGAAATCATAACATTATGAAGTACATCATTTTCACACAAAATGGAAAAACCATCATTTTCTTAGATTGTTGGTTGATTGTTGTTGTTCTTAGACTGTTAGATTTTTTTTCTCTATATTCTTACCGTCTTCTACATAACTATCTCACTACTGCACAGGTTTGTTTTCGAATCTATCACAAAGTCGTTTACATCACAATAACTATAATATAAAACTGTTTAAAACTGTAATTTTATTAAAATATATGAGGTCCTTCACCAGAAAGTAATGTCACAAAAATTCGAATCACAAAAATCCATTTCGAAACATGTTTTCATGTGTATTCTGCTTTGTCATGCGGGATTTTTGCACACGGAAGCCAGGTAATTCTTTCGTTCTGAAGTTTAACTTAATGGGACACTGAAATGGTGGACTGGAATGGAGAAATGGTTCAGTTTAAACCACCATATATAAAAAGCCTAAAGTGTGGTTCACGGGTGTCGCACAAGGGTTACGGGGTCTATCAGACGGTCTCCAGCGGGCAATCAGTTAAGAACTTAATAGCCATGGATAAAGTCATATCCACTATACCATCTTCTTTTGCTAAATTTCTGCAGCAGTCAGACATTGAGACCATAGAGCAATTTGAAAAGAAAGGCTCTGCATATTTTTCTTCAAACAGAGATATTTTTAAGACTTCAAATGACTCTGAAATAGTTTCCTTTGTAAAAGACCAACCTAAAAACTATCAGAGTAATAAAAAACCATTTCATAAAGTCGACAATAAAGATAGGAAAGTGTCAAAATGTATTTACTGTCAACTTTTGCATGACACTTATTCTATGTGTGACAAATCGCCAAATTATCCGGCACATCTTGAAAATGTTATTAAGAAGCAACAAAACAAAAGATCTGCATACAGGCGTGCAATCAAATGCTTCTTTTGTTCCAGCTACGGCCATTATTCAAATAAGTGCCTGGGCCGCCAACATATGAAAGCCAACAATGCTATTTTGATTGATACATCTTCTGATAGTGGTAGTGAGACTGAGTGTGAAGTTGAAAATGTATTACCGGTTAACCAAGCTGAAGATGTGTGTTGTGTAAACGATATGTTGAGTTTTGACAGTTGTGAGCGATGTCACCAATTTCATGCAGACGGAAAATTAGAATGTGGACATACAGTACCATTCTCATCTGAGAGTGTAAACGCAGCTTTAGCCTCCAGAGGCAATCTAGTGTTCCACAATGCAATGGTCAATGATAGACCATGCCAATGTTTGTTGGACAGCGGCAGCACCCTTATTGGTCTTAGGAAGGAACTGGTGAGTCCAGATGATTATACAGGTGACTCTGTCAAATGCCGAACCTTTTCGGGTAACATTGAAATTTACCCTTTGGCCAAAGCCCGTATTAACACTCCTTTCCTTTCTGGTACCTTTACTTGTGCTATACTTGACAACCCTTGTACTGATTTAATTTTGGGTTGTTTACCCCAATTGAAACAATGTACTAGCGATGAAATAGCTGCATGGGAAAAATTAAATGCAGCTAATGCAACAACCAGAGCAGACACTGTAAAACATCAAGACACACTACAAGATGAGAGACTACTGTTGCTCTCTCCAACTAGCACGGATGATACCAACAGACAAAAATTTATGGAACAGCAGAAAGCTGATCCTAGTGTGTCTCCTTATTTAAAATTATTGAAAGAAAGAGCCAAAGTGACAAAGAACGCATCATGGTTCTTTAGACTTAATAATGGCATTCTTACTAGATATTATACTACTGGTAACCATGAGATTCAGCAAACGGTGTTACCTGTACAACATCGCCTAACTGTGCTAAAGATTGCACATGAGTCACCGTTTGCTGGTCATCTGGCATACGACAAAACCAGGGCCAGAATTCAGGCTCATTTTTATTGGCCAGGTTTTTGCAATGATATAAAATTATTTTGTCGTTCGTGTAATGTCTGTCAACAGTTAGTACGAAAGGGTAAACATCCTACAGCTGAAGTACAACCTTCTACACTGGCTTCTAGGCCATTTGAGAGTGTGGCGGTAGATATTGTTGGACCCCTGAATCAGGTGTCCAGCAAAGGAAATCGCTTCATATTAACGATGGTCGACCTATGTTCAAGGTGGGTTGAGGCAGTAGCTTTGAAGTACATCACCTCCAAAGATGTTGCCAATGTATTTCTACACCTGTTCTCACGATTCGGATTTCCACGGACCATTTTATCCGATCGTGGAACTCAATTCATATCGGCTGCAACGCAAGCCCTTACAAAAATGTTAGGGATTAAACAGCACTTTACGACAGCGTACCATCCAGCCAGCAATGGTATAGTAGAGAAGATTAATGGAGATCTTAAGCATATGCTGGCTAAGGTAACAGCAGAAAACCCAGCTGATTGGGATACACTGTTACCAACAGTGCTGTTCGCCTATCGGGAGATTCCCCATTCAAGCACGGGGTTCTCACCGTTTGAATTAGTGTACGGGGCTAACCCACGTGGACCCCTAACCATTTATCATCAGGTAATAACTAATTCCATTCAAATTCCCGAACCAAAAACACCTTATGAAATGGTGACTGAAACACGAGATAAAATCATGAAATCGTGTATTATAGCTAAGGCAGCTTTGGAGAGGAAGGGTCAAATCTACCGCCAATACGCCAACAAAGGGGCGAGAACAATTGATCTTGAACCAGATCAAGACATACTTCTCTTACTTCCAGACAAACGAAATTTATTATTGACTTCATGGCAAGGGCCATTCAAGGTGGTACGTAAAATTTCAGATGTTGACTATGAAATATCAATAAACGGACACTTAAAGATATTCCATGTCAACATGTTGAAACCTTACTTTTCACGACAAGGGACAGAAGTAGAGACAGACGAACACAGTGCACCCACACCTAGTGATCAGACGACAGACATACACAACGCAACTACACTAGTTAGCGAGACTGGCATATCCGACGATATCCATACATCTAGCGAGAATACAGAATACGCACTTAGCACCACCACCGTACTGAATCAGGTAGACGACGACGGAATGGAACTACCCGTTCCTATTGTGGACAAGACTGCCACATTAGATAGCATACAGATAGAACAGGGACTAACAGACAGTCAACGACGACAATTAGTAGAATTAGTGACGGAATACAAAGACATATTTTCTGACATTCCAGGTAGGACGGACAGAATCGAACACTCCATTCTTCTTTCGGCCTCTAAGCCTATTAAATGCAGGCCGTACTCAATCCCACTTAGCTATAGGGAAAATCTAAATAAGGAAATTCTTAATTTAGAAGCTAGTGGGATCATCCAGAAATCCACTTCTGAGTACTCTTTTCCAATCGTCCTAGTTAAGAAAAAAGACTCCACAATTCGTCTCTGTGTGGACTATCGAAAACTCAACAACGTCACTAAGATCGACGCAGAGCCAATTCCTTCCTGCGAAGATCTTATTCTTGACATGTCCACCTCCAAAATCTTTTCTAAACTAGATCTTACTAAGGGATATTGGCAGGTCCCTATGAAGTCTCAATCCATCCATCTTACTGCTTTTTCAACACCTTTAGGACTATACGAGTGGCGTTTTCTTCCTTTCGGACTTCGAAATGCTCTTGCCACTTTCGTACGCTTAACTAGAGATCTACTTCATGGAGTGACGAATACAGTGACCTATATAGATGATATATGTGTCCATACTGATGACTGGACAACACACTTACTGAAACTAAGACATGTCTTTGATAGGTTGCGACTCTTCGGGCTCACTGTCAAACCGAGCAAAGTCGAATTGGGCCTAAAAGAAATCGAGTTTTTGGGTCATGTCATTTCTCAAGGTCAACTAAAGACTGACAATAGAATTATTACCAAAATTATGAACCTGACCATGCCTACCACAAAGAAGCAGGTCAGAAGCCTTTTGGGGTTAGTAAATTACTATAGCAAATTCATACCAAATTTAGCGGAAATTACAAGTGTATTTTCCAATGTTTTAAAAGCATCTGTAAAATTAGATGTCAAAGATGCATTATTAATTTCTGCATTGTCAAAATTAACAATCCTGTTTAGTAATGTACCAATCCTCCGATTGCCTAATCCTATGCTCGTTTATGATCTTAGGACAGATGCCAGCAGGATCTCCATCGCTGCAGTACTAGGCTAATTTTATGAAGGCATCTTCCATCCGATTTGCTACGTGAGCCGTAAGATCACACCCGCTGAGTCCAGATATTCCATATCAGAGTTGGAAGCCCTAAGCGTCATCTATGTGGTGAGAAAGCTGCATCGATTTCTGGCGGGTGTTCACTTCATTGTCCAGACTGACAACTCCCCAATCACGGTCATACAGAGTGGTGTGCATCGGAATGACCGTATATACAGGTGGTCGCTAATACTACAAAATTATACCTTTAGTATAGAGCATATTAAGGGTAAGGACAACATCCTGGCTGATACCCTTAGTCGACCATCTGAGGTAGAAATACCAGAGATTCCACATAAGAGTGTAGAGTAATAGATGTTAACTTAGTACAG
The DNA here is from genome assembly GCA_963921405.1 of Cepaea hortensis. Classification (NCBI taxonomy): domain Eukaryota; kingdom Metazoa; phylum Mollusca; class Gastropoda; order Stylommatophora; family Helicidae; genus Cepaea; species Cepaea hortensis. The sequence goes on from OY992876.1 coordinate 73,555,429, forward strand.
TAAAATATTCTATGTGAAATATATTACAAATACATAGACATTATGTGCTGAACTAGGTACTAAGAACATTGAATTACTATGTGTACGTAGACATCAAAATAAGAACTTTGCTCTGAGAACAAATATATCACCTTGTGAACGAGGACAGCTCATTACTTGCTAAGCTCCATATGGGTTCCAGTGAATCATTTGTGTTAAGCAGAGAAAAACAGTGTCAGAACATTACATAAATACAGACACGAAAACTGTGGTCTACGACACAAGCGAACTCTACAGGTGCAGTACCCATAAGACACAAGTGTGACTGTGTAATGTATTTAATATACCCAGGGCAATTGTATAGATAGTATGCCAATGAAAGCATTTTCTGAACATTAAGGGCAACGACTAACCTGAGGTATTTAAATACCATGTATATAAATACTCATTGTGATATGTATTATAACGTTTTAATATAGTAACAAATTATAGGTAGATTAGATCATCTTAATTTATATTTAGATTTAGACAAGATAATAGTTTTCATTTTTTTTTTTGGTTTAGATAGATTATTAATTTACCCACTTATTTAGCTTAAAAGTAGATTAGGATAGTAATTTAAACATAACAACAACTAAGTAGAAACTAGAATAATAAATTTAGATAGTAATAGTACCATTTACTTTATTACATTTCACGTTGTTTAATTTCATTTCAGTTCATTCCATCTTAATGATCCAATCCATTTAACAAACGTTATCATTTAGTAGTATGATTAGTTTACACCGTAATAGGATAAAAAGATTATACAATTAAACACACATCATTCACATCATTTAGTTTAAGAATATCAATCATATAGTTTTTTTCATTTAAAAACATTAGTTATAATTGTGTCATATTTCACATCACCAATATTAGAAAGGTACGTAACTTATTACATTTCACATTACCCATTTCATAAAGGTACATAACTCATCTCACATCAATTCCAGTTTAAATAGTTAGATTACATCCCTTAAATTAGATAATATTAGGAGTAATGTAAGCGTGTTTTAGGATTAATGTGACAGATAGATTAAAATAGGTAACACATTAAATACATATTTATAGAACTAGTATTAGTATGTCAGTATTTAGAGTATCATATTAATAGAATATAGTGGTTAATAATACCAGGGTACTAACCATCAAACCTTTTCCTTACATGTAAATATATTGTAAATACTTGACTTGTGCAACAATTGACGCACAGTCATGAAGCTCAACTCTGTCAAACTGAGCCAAACTTGTACAGTGTCACTCTAAGGTTTTAGATAACTATGAAGGTAAAAGATGTGTGACAGAAATGAGAGTAAAAGATGTGTGACAGAAATGAGGGTAAAAGATGTGTGACAGAAGTGAGGGTAGAAGAAGTGTGACAGAAGTGTGAAAGTGAGAGCGAATGTAGAATTGTACAAGAGAGGGTGAGATCAGCAGAGTTTTTCTGCCGCTCAACGCGACTTTTTATTTTTTGTCTGCGTCAAGTGTTTGTTTTCAATGTTGAAAATGTGTTGTCATGAATGTGTTGTGTGTAGTTTAGTGTAGATCTTAGAGAAAGTATTTTAAGTCTCATAAGACGGAAACGTAGTCACGAATTAGTGTTATACACTTGTTTGTGGCCGCATTTAACCGAATTATGGCACTTGAAAACTAACTTACATACACATGATAGGTAGATACACATGTTAGAGGTTAGAATATACTATTAATTACATCCAAACACGCAAACAACCAGAAAAACAAACATATAAATTGCATACACTTTTTGTAGATCAAAGGGAGATAACTTTACACGCGGAAGCGAGATAGGTAAAGCCTGTCGCACACAGCTTGTGTAATGGTTGTTTAATATTATATGGGGGACATGAAGCAATTCATGTGTTGACCCTAAGAAAGTCAACTTTGTATGGGTAGTGAGTTAATTTACTATTTGAGGGCAGGTCTTATACGACAACGGTCCGGTTCAGACATACCTCTAATTAATATAATATTGCGATTGAGAAGAGGGCTCACGCCAACCAGACAAGTTTGTGGCGATTGCCAGTAGCCAAGTAAAGTGATACTACATTGTGACAATAGTCAGTAGAAGTCTATTGGGTACCCCAAAACCAGGTTATCTACAGTCTTTGACAAAAATTAGTTACACTAATTTTTTAGAAACCTCTTGCGTCACAACCAATGAGTGAAAGTTGATGACGCAACACAGGAGGGGAGGGTGTGTGTCAAAGACTGAAGTAGGAGGCCAGAGGTCTGCCTCAAGATAGAACACCACCGGGAAGAGTGGTCAACCTCCGATAGATTAGAGGGAACACAGTGCCCTGTATAAAGGCAGGGTAGGTGATAGAAAGGGGGACTATTAACTAGTCCTCTCATGAGAGCACGGAGGCGTCGACCAGATAGTTAGCACTACTGGTCACGATAGAATCACGCCTGCGTGATAGCCACGAGTGCCACTCAATAGAAGACAGCTAATAGAAGCGTGCTAAGTAAAATAGCACGCAAAGAGCCGAAGGACGCACGAAGGTCCTTCCGCGTGCCGTGTAGCCACGCGAGTAGCAAAGTCAGACGGGGACTGACTTTTGTAGAGAGCACTTCGTTTAGTATCGATAGGAGTTTTTGTGTAGCCAAGTAGATAGAACTTAGCAATAGGGTTTTAGGAAAAACCAGTGATAGGCAATCCTGTGACTTTATGTGTGATTTGATAGCGACTGTTTTGTAAATGTAAAGAGCCTACGGCAATAAAATGTATCATTCAATTCCTCTCACACGGCTTGCAAGTTTTTTGTGTGGTGTGGGAGAAGTAATCCGATGATGCCTGAAACATGAGTTGTTGACACAGGGAATAAAAGAGGACAAACTGGTGTCCCGTAAGAATTTTTAGGGACAGTGAATTATTTCCTTTAAAACAGGACTGTCCCGGAAAATCGAAACTCTGACAACCCTACCTATGTACAGATAGAATGATTTCCAACGGCTAACCTGATTTAAAAAAAAAAAAAAACGCCCGCTAAAGTCGGATGTGTTGGCCAAAGGGCTTTGGCTCAAGGGTACATAACGAGACACACAGCAATTACGCCTGAGAAAAAAAAAAAAAACCCCGGATGAACGCAGAAGAAGCAGACGAATGGTTTAACATTCTCTAAAAGACAGTATCGATTAAACGAGACAATCTACTACTATTCGTACCACTTACCTTTCCCTTTGATGTGGGGAGTTTGCGAATCTTAAGTTCAGGATTTCTGTTATATAAGGAGGGAATCTGTAGAGGACCTGCCCATGCTGAAAGTAGTTCGAGTGAGGATATTTGTTGGTTTTCCACATTTCCTCTCTGACCTCGCTGAAGGAAATCATAAACAATGTAATCTCAATACCTGGCAAATCGCAGCCATAAAGTTAACAAAGAAATGGTGTTTCTTATACTATGTTCGGCGGACAATGTTACATGTTGTTTGCCCATCAAGAATGATGATGACAATTCATTTCATCCACAGGGGTTGAAAGTATGGAGCCGTGAGTTCTAAGATGGCTGGTAAGGCCTATGTTGGCTCGAAATGTTCTTTGACAATGTGGGCAAAGAATGCTTGACGTTCCAGGAGGAGAATCACCTGCAATGGTTTTTCTGTCCAGCCCCCCCCCCCCCCCCCCCCCCCCCACAGCTCTGGCAGTCCTGTTTGCTTCACGGGTGACTGCACCCTTGTGTAATGATGCACGCCACGAATTTCGGTCTTTAGCAGCAGTCTCCCTTGTGTTGTGATGAATTCCAAAAGCTTTTAGTGAGACCTTCAGAGTGTCTTTAAAGCGTTTCCTCTGACCGCCTGGGAGCGTTTACCACAACGCAGCTCACCGTGAAAAAAAAAATGTGTTTAGGGGGCCTGTGATCTGGCATGCGAGTCAAGTGACCAGCCCAGCGAATCCGATTCTTCATTAGTAGTGTGTGGATACTTGGCATGGACGCTATTTCTAGGACTTCAATGTCTGGGATCTTGTCTTGCCATTTAATCTTCAATAATAGCTTCCAAAGACATACTGTGTGGTTTAATTTCCTAGCGTGTCGCTGGTAAACAGTCCAGACGACGGACAATAAATGACAATTTATATACTCCGAAGCCAAAGCAATTAGATATATACAACCGAGGTTGTGTAGACAAAAAGATTCCATTGTAACTATGCGATTACTTTGGGGATAGCAAAATGTGTTCCCCGTGTTTAACCAGTTACCTCTGCATCAGCACAACAGAAGTTCTAACAGATGCACTCATATCCATTCAGCAATGCGCACATCCCAACTCTTGGACGAAATTCCCAACCTTATGATAATATCGAACCCGATTCCTGTTCAGCCGTAACCTCTCAGCCACGACAGCCTACATTATCTCTTTCTCTCTCTCTCTCTCTCTCTCTCTCTCTCTCTCTCTCTCTCTCTCTCTCTCTCTCTCTCTCTCTCTCTATGTCAGACGGGCCTGAGTGCCCAATTCTTAACCCTTTGAAAATAAAGATTTTTGTTCGTTCATTCTCTCTCTCTCTCTCTCTCTCTCTATATATATATATATATATATATATATATATATATATATATATATATATATATATATATATATATATATATATATATAATATATATATATATCCATATATATCCATATATATCCATGTCTGTGTGTGTGTCGGGGGGGGGGGGGGGATTACGATAAAATACATTTGGCCTGGTGTTGGTGTATTACCTGGCCACTGCCGTCTGTCCAGTGCCGCTGTGAAGAAATGTGTGCACAAACCCGGGGGCTGCGTGGTTGCCCGTTTCACGAATGACTGCATAGTCTAGGCGCCGCCTCAGCCACCTCTCGTAGACACTGTGATGACAGACACTGATACACAACTGGCAATAGTTTATTTCGTTATAAAGAGTAATAGTAGTAGTAATAGTAGTAGTAGTAGTAGTAGTAGTAGTAGTAGTAGTAGTAGTAGTAGTAGTAGTAGTAGTAGTAGTGGTGGTGGTGGTGGTGGTGTTAGTAGTAGTAGTAGTAGTAGTTGTAGTAGTAGTAGTAGTAGTAGTAGTAGTAGTAGTAGTAGTAGTAGTAGTAGTAGTAGTAGTAGTAGTAGTAATAGTAATAGTAGTAGTAGTAGTAGTTGTTGTTGTTGTTGTTGTTATTGCTGTTGTTGTTGTTTTTGTAGCAGTAGTAGTTGTAGTAGCAGCAGTAACAACAACAACAACAGCAGCAGCAGCAGTAGTAGTAGTAGTAGTAGTAGTAGTAGTAGTAGTAGTAGTAGTAGTAGTAGTAGTAGTAGTAGTAGTAGTAGTAGTAGTAGTAGTAGTAGTAGTAGTAGTAGTAGTAGTAGTAGTAGGCCAAGTAGTTGAAGGCCAAGACCAAAATTAGCAGGGTACTAATCAGAGTTGCTTTTTGCGGATGATGCTGCGATTACGACTCACTCTGAGGAAGAATTACAACATCTACTATCTGCATTCTCCAATGCTTGTTCTGAATTTGGTTTAACAATTAACAAAAAGAAGACACAGATTATGTCACAAGGTGCACATGGTGTACCATCAATCTTTATTGACGACGCCGAACTGGAGATAGTAGATCAGTGTTTCCCAATCTTTTTTGTACCATGCCCCACTTAAGCCTTTCTAAAATTCATATTGCCCCCCTCCCCCGCCCCATGCCCCCCCCCCCCCCCCTCAACATATACATTATTTTTAATATTCAAAAATTGAAATGTTCACTAAAGAAACTTGAATGATAGGTTTTAGGAAGAAATCACTAGGTAATTATTGAGCAAACACAGTAAGTAAATTTTCAAAACATATAATGGAGAACTGAAATTCAAGTACAAAATAATTTTAATGAAAGATTTTTCTATATTATTTTAATTATTAGTAATTATTTATTATTTAAATTTAGTGAGATCCTTGCGCTTGATGCTTGCTGCAAAGAGATCTTATGTCAGGTTCCAATTTAGTTAACTTCAGTCTCAAGTCTCCCCGTTCTGTTATATTCAGCCGATTTCTTCCATTTTCGAATTGCCCCCCTTAACAGTCAAATTGCCCCCCTGTGGGGCGTGGGCCCCACGTTGGGAAACACTGTAGTAGACCATTTTACATATCTAGGATCAGAGGTAAATAGCAAATTATCCCTCGATCAGGAAATCAACATCAGGATTGGCAAGGCAGCAACAACAATGAACATTTTAGCACAAAGAGTCTGGGAGAACAGGAAGCTTACTGCCAAAACAAAAGTCCTCGTCTACCAAGCCTGTGTCCTTAGTACTCTTCTTTATGGCAGTGAAACCTGGACAACTTACTCACGCCAAGAGAAACGTTTAAACAGCTTTCATATGCGGTGTCTGCGAAGAATACTTGGTATTAAGTGGCAAGACAAAATCACAAATACTGAAGTATTGGAAAGATCAGGTTGTGTGACGGTGTATTCCATGCTCAGTCTTCGTAGACTTAGATGGATAGGACACGTTAGGAGGATGGATGATGGTAGAATACCAAAGGACATCTTTTTTGGTGAATTACAGACGGGTAGGAGATCTCAGGGTCGGCCTCTACTACGATACAAAGATGTGTGTAAGCGGGACATGATTGATACAGGCATTGATAATGCACATTGGGAACACGTCGCCGCTGAACGTGTTGCTTGGAGGGCAACTATCAGAAATGGAATAAAGACAAAGGAGAAAATGATTGCAGATAAAGCACACACAGAGCGTGAGAGACGTAAGATGGTGCAAAATGGTGGAAATGATCATGTTTTCACATGCACCTACTGTGGGCAAACATTTGCAGCAAGAATTGGCCTTACCAGCCACACTCGCCACCGCCATGGATCGTAGTTATTAAGCCTTTTTGAGGCACAACAATGTACCAAATTATCGTCTGTCAAGACGGAAAGGTGCCAATAAGTAGTAGTAGTAGTAGTAGTAGTAGTAGTAGTAGTAGTAGTAGTAGTAGTAGTAGTAGTAGTAGTAGTAGTAGTAGTAGTAGTAGTAGTAGTTGTTGTTGTTGTTGTTGTTGTTGTTGTTGTTGTTGTTGTTGTTGTTGTTGTTGTAAAAGAACGAGTCTTGAAGCAGGAACAAAAGACTGTATGATGAAAGAGAATGATGCATAATTGGTAATAGCTTATTTCATTATAATTAATAATAATAATAATAATAATAATAATAATAATAATAATAATAATAATAATAATAATAATAATAATAATAATAGTGATCGTCAGGTCTTAGATATGACTGAGCTACCGTATGACTATAGACTGTACTCTGCTTTCTGTTAGCGCCTAATGTTTGGGGGTGGGGGGGGGGGTGGCGCTCACCAAACCAGACACCCATAGTGCAAACGGTTTCGGGCAGAGAAGCGCAATTAAGATGGATACAAGCCCCATCCTAGTGCGCGAAAATGCAACCTAAAGATTAATGTCATGGTATTTCATACTAGTTACATAAATAAACGCACGTAATATTGTTTGATGCTCACAGAAGGAGAAGAAAGAAGTAGAGACTAGAGAACGCACAAGACAACATAAAATTTGAAAGCTATAGTTACCGACCGGGATTCGAACCTGTCACCTCCAAATGGCGACAGCACCTCGCTGTAGGAACAAGTGTACTTCGACGCATACCAACTAGACACTCCTATTTCCTATTGATTTCCTATTTCATGCTAGGCACTAAGCCTTGGTCGGCAACTGGTCTAGGATCGAGGCTCCGACAAGCGGACAACAGTACACACGGGATTGATATGCATTTCGTGTATTGTTTAACACATATAATATTAATAGGCATATGTTAAGGTGACAGAAGCGATCACGATTAATCTGCACAGGAAAGTTTTGTGCAAATAATAGAAAGACATGATAGTCAGTTTAAAATTGCTGTGGTAGACAATTGAAATTACTGTGCGAATATGTGTATATTTCAGCTTGAAGGATTTATCTAATTACTTTATGTGATGGTGTGTGATTTCTGCAGTATGTACCTGACGAAATGCAGCGAAATATGCCAGGCCAGAAATCGTGCAATCTATTGTTTGTGCCTTAATTATTCAACGTATTGTAATGTAAATTTACATTCCCTGGGCATTAAAATTGCGAAGGGTACCACGAAACGAAACAAATAACGCGATGACCCTAGTACGGCGACATAGCTTTATAATGTCATTAGGGCCAAATGGTGTTGTTTGTCCATCAAGAATGATGATGACCATCCAGTGGGGTTGAAAGTATGGAGCTGTGAGTTCTAAGATGGCTGATAAGGCCTATTTTGGCTCGAAATGTTCTTTGACAATGTGGACAAAGAATGCTTGACGTTTCTGGAGGATTTTCTGCAGTGGTTTTTCTGTTCTGTCTTTTCTTCACAGCTCTTGCAGTCCTGGTTGCCTCACAAGTGACTGCACCCTTGCGTAATGATGTATGCCACGAATTTCGGTCTCTGGCTGCAGTCTCCCACATGTCATGATTAATTCCAAAAGCTTTCAGTGAGATTTTCAGAGTGTCTTTAAAGTTTTTCCTCTGGCCGCTTGAGAGCGTTTACCACAACGCAACTCGCCGTAAAAAATTCGTTTAGGGAGCCTGTGATCTGGCATGCGAGTCAAGTGACCAGCCCAGCGAATCTGGTTCTTCATTAGTAGAGTGTGGATACTGGGCATGGACGCTCTTTCTAGCACTTCAGTGTCTGGGATCTTGTCTTGCCATTTAATCTTCAGTAACTTCCTAAGGCAGACTGTGTGGAAGTGGTTTAATTTCCTAGCGTGTCGCTGATAAACAGTCCAGGTTTCACAAGCATATAGCAGTGTGGATAATACAACTGCTTTATAGACTTTCAGCTTTGTTTGCAGGCTTATTCCATTTCTGTCCCATACATTCTCGTACAGTCTGCCAGAGGCCGCGATGACCATGGAGATTCTTGCATTTACTTCATCATCAATTGTGGCAGCTTGTGACACAGTGCTGCCAAGATAGGTGAATTTGTCCACAACACTTAGACTATGACCATTCACTGTGATATTCGGCACAGTGTGATTATTCCCTGGAGCTGGCTGGTACATAACTACAGTTTTCTCCAAATTGATATTGAGCCCAAAGTTGTGGATGAAGAATGACTTGCGCGATGAATTGGATTAAAGTGAGGAAGAGTTGCGCAATTCGTCGACCTCACTCTCTCGCCTGAGTCCATCTGAATCCAGTGGCAGGACAAGTCAAGACGACTGGAGACGAATACAGGTGCAGTGGATGATCAGGGCGCTCTACGTGCTTTGCCGTGCTCATTACGTTCCACAACGCTTTGCAGGTAAACGCCGTCTTGCCCGTTGAATCAGGAATGATTTCTTCCGCGCAGTCTGCCGGAACCTATCTTCACATGCTGGGTAGGCATACCCTACTTCACCGCTTGGTTTGACACCAAATCGGCTACCCGCGCCTGGTTTAGCCAGCCTCTCACAGCTGTTGCCCGGGGGTGGTCGCTGTCGCATGCTGACAGCTACTAGGAGCCACAGGCGTGAGCTGGGTGTCAGGCTTGGACCAGTGGGGGATGGGTCCTGAAAAGGACATGAGAGTCATCCTTACCAAAGATGCTACCAATACCTGACACCCCGTACCCCCCGGTCCAAATGGTAAGTCACATTTGGAGATGCATTATCCTTCAGTACTCAATCAATTAAGAGCGAGCGTTCTTATCCATTCGGCCCGTTGACCCCCGAGTAGCATTCGTTTGTATTTGCTTTCCAAAGCCTTTGACTGTCCCTTGTTTACCCACAATGCACCGTTTCTGCATCGCTTCATCTGGTCACTATCCTGAGTGTCCTTTTAAATGTCCGACAATGGAGAAATTACCAGTATCTGCGCTACCGTCAGCATATATCTTGGGGTCACTGGAATACGCAAACCCCTACCTTTACAAAGTGGATACACAGCAGAGGGGATAATTACGAGGGGGCTTCAATTGAAAACCTTAAAAGTGTGATAGAAGTTACAATGTTTTGTAACCTGTCAATATTGTTGTCAAGAGTGTTAAGCACGTGACAGCACGGTGCAAACGAAAAGAACAGTTTAAAGACGCCACCTCACTTTTAACATGCACCAAAGAGGAGCAGCGTTTTGTTATCCGTTTTTTTTTTTTTAAATCAGTGAAGAAGTGAAACATAGAAACTCATTGGCGAATGAAGATCGCGTATGGTGATGCGTGCCTGTCAGTCCAGCAAGTGTATGAGTGGCGTAGGAAATTTCAAAACGGCGTCACATTTGTGAAGAGGTATAGCAGGTGGTGCATGAGTGGTTATACTTCGGTTGAGTTTGTAATATGCATCATCCTTCTGGTGGCCTGGATGCTCTGATTCCCATTTGGCTCTATAGTGCTTTTTATAAACCTCTTTGCCTCATTATAGGTTATGTCTATGTCAGGCTGTGGTAGTCGTCCGCCCTCTTTTGCCAGTTTGTCAGTCTCTTCATTTCCAGGTATACTGCAATGTGATGGGATCCACTGTATCACAACTGTTTTGGTTTTCTGACATAGTCCATGAAGTGCTGCTCTTAGGTCTGCTAGTTCTGTGCTGTTTTTGCTCTTCAGTATTGAGACAGTTGACGTTGCATCTGTGAAGATAGCTATTTGCTTCTCTTTATTTCCTCAATCAAGAGCATTTCTGCTGCAGTTTTCAAAGCCTCTACTTCTGCTTTGAAGTTATTTGCAAATTTTCCAGTTGCTACTGACTGTGTTTTTTTCACTCTATTTTTTAAATTTAGGAGAATTCCTCCTCCTCCATTTTCTATTGAATTTGTGGCTGATCCATCTGTATATGCATGAGTCCATTTACTACTTGGGTAATGTTCTTTTAGGTAGTTTGGGGCTATTTTTCTTCTTCTGTTGCATTCTGCGTGTTCTTTTTCTCAATACAAGAAATGATTCTATCATCTCAGGCAATTGCTGCGGTCTCCAAGCTGGGAACTTGTGTGAATTATAAATGGGTTTGACTGCTGATATGTTAAGTATAGGATCTGCCCTAATCTTTCGTTTTGCGGTTATAACAAAGTTGCTACGCTTCAGTCTTCACTTTCCAATACCATTAAACCTTTTATACATAGGGTGGTCTGTCAATCTTCTATATTTTTCTGCTTGTTGTTGGGCTCTGCTATCTCTTCTATCCTGCATTGGTTGTAAACAAGTGATATTTTCTAGTTCGTTAATAGGCGTTGTCTTCAGGCTTCCAGTTATTATCCGCATTCCTTGATTTTGGACTCTACTTGTTTTGTTAAAGTTTGACTTAGCTGCTGTTGCCCAAGCTGCGATGCCATATTCCAGTACTGACCTCACCCGTCCAGTGTATAATTTCTTGAGAACTTTCTCATCTGCTCCCCACATTGTATCAGCAAGCTTTTCCATGATCGCCATTCTTTGCCTTGCTCTTGTTCGATTTTTCTCAACCTGTGTCTTCCATGTCAGAGGACGATTAAAGGTAACTCCTAGATAGTTTGGATTTTCTTCAAGGCGCAATATTTTTCCATTTAATGCCAGCTTAGGGTGCTGAGTTTTATTTGAGAGGGAGAACACTGTGCATGTTGTTTTCTCCTCACTTATCTTCACTAGCCATGATTTTGACCAGTCCTCTACAGCTAATAAGGCTTGCTTTATTCTGCTGTTAGCTGTACTAATATATTCTTCAGATGTCCATATGGCTAGGCCATCTGCAAAAGAGGATGTGTGTACTCTGGCTGGAAAATTGTCCATGATATCATTTATATATGCTAGGAATAATGTTGGTGAAAGATCTCCTCCTTGGGTGACACCTTGCTCCAACAGCATCATTTTGCTGGTTTGTCCTTGTACTTTTGTCCTGGCAGTTCTGTTCTCAAGGTAGTGGCTGATCCATTTGTACATTTTCCCACAAACATGCATTTTTTGCAGTTTTACTTTCAGTCCTTCCTTCCATACTTTATCAAATGCTTTTTCTAAATCTATCCAGACCGCTAGTGTGTGCTTTTTCTCTTGGAAGGCATTCTCTATTTCCTGAGCTATGTAGGTTATTTGATCTTCAGTGGATCTGTACTTTCTGAATCCTGCTTGGTGTGGTGTTAAGAGTTGGTTTTCTTCCAGATGCCATGTTAGCCTGCCCTTGGTAATGCGTTCCATTAATTTTCCTACACAGCTAAGTAGACTGATAGGTCGATAGCCATTTGGTTCTTCCAGGTCTTTTCTTTTCTTTGGGACTGGTATTAGTATAGATTCCTTCCATGCCTGTGGAACTATTCCTCTCTTCCAGCTGTAATTTAGGACTGCTAGTAGTTTCTTCTTTTGCCTTATTGCCTAGTCCTATTAGCATTTCATTTGTGATTCCATCCTTTCCTGGTGATTTCTTCTTTTTTAGGGTATTCATTGCCTGTTCCATTTCTTCCATTGTTAGATTTGCCATAATATATTCTGCTGCTGTCTCTGTATTACTATGATGTGTCTGTTTATCTTTGATTGCTTTCTTCTGTTCGGTTGTAATATCAATTTGTTTGCACTAGCATAGTGTTCCATTAGTGCATTTGCAACCGTTTTTCCTGTAAGCAAGGCATTTCCTTGTTTAATTGTTATTTGTTTGTTTCTGGGTCTTTCATTGTTCATGTCTTTCATTAGTTTCCATAGTTTGTTTCCACCCCTGTCAAATTTCAGGTTTTCTGTTTTTTCCCTCCAACATTCTCTTGTTGTTTGATTTACTGTTCTTATATATTTTGCTGTAATGGTTTTGGGAGAGATGTTCGCTTCAGTTGTTTGTTCTCTCTCTGCTGTCTTCCTGGCATCTTCAACATTGTCCTCCAAAATTTGTAGTTCTTCAGTCCAGTATTGTTTGTAATTTTTCCTTACTCCTCTTGGAATGGACTCAGTGGCCGCCTGTATTATTGCTTTGGTTAGATTTTCCACTATCTGTTTTATGGTGCCATGTCGTGTATTTATGTTTTCACAATATTTGTCAATTAGTATGGTAAATATGTCCCACTCATCTCATTTGTAATTCCAGCGAGGCAAATGCTTTTGCTCCTGTGGAACATACTCCATATTCATTACAAGCTTGATTGGTCTGTGGTCACTACCTGCTAATTGGTCAAGCACATGGCGATCGCTTTTGTGGAGGATGTCTCCTGTGCAGAAAGCTAAGTCTGGAGTAGAAGTGGTAAACCATCTTCTAGAGTAGAAGCTCGGTGTGTCGTCCGCTTTGTTGAGTAGATGGAGATTTGAGTCTATTTCCCAGTCCTCCACTTTATCTCCTCTGTTGTCAGGATCTGAGTATCCCCATCTTTCTGAACGGCTATTAAAGTCTCCGACAACAATGCAGTTTGTGTTAGTTATTTTCATGTTTGAAAGTGTAAAGTCCTTATCTGCTGAGTTATACAGATTGTAAATTCTTATTTTCACGTCCTTTATCATTATATCAACACCTATAATTTCCGTTTGGTTCTTAGAAGTCACAGATACTTCACTGCAAGGTATTGTGTTTCGTGTAAGTATTAGAACTCCTCCTTTGTGTCCTTCACGGTCGAAACGTGTCGCCCGATATCCTCTGACTGAGAATCTGCGATTTGCGTTTGAGTTGTGTCTCTTGTATGTATGCCACATCTATTCTATCTTTATGAAGACGATGTGTTAAGGGGAATTTCTTGTTAGAACCTCGTTCAGCATGCCACTGTAGTATGTTGAGTGTCCGGGGTGTTTGGTCAATAGCTCTTACCCTACTCCTCTGTGCCTTGACTCTACAGCACAGGGGAAGGTGACCACCAGTAGTATGGGGTGGACCTCCTTGAGGCAGGGGGCCCGGCACTATCACCGTCTGATGGGACTTCACGGGATTAGCACGATACTGAGTAATTTTAATTTGTGACATCATGAATTAAGTTACGTTGCACTGCTTTGTCAAGCCTGTGGCTCAGTACATCCGATTTCGACAAGCATTTTTCAGGTGTGCTTTTTCTAGCCTTTGACTGTCCCCGGTCTACCTACAAGGCAACGCGCGCGCGCGTGTGTGTGTGTGTGCGTGTGTGCGTGCGTGTATTGGTCTGATTCCTCTCCCTTGATCTGTCCGACATGGGTGACCCTACCAGTAGCTGTGCTACCGTCGGCATAGCTCTTGGGGTCATTGGAACACGCAAGCTCCTCTACCTAGTCACGGCAGAGGGGGAAACATGATACGTTGATACGTTTGTTCTTTACTTTTTCAGAATATATTCACCCCCAAAAATATTTAGGGTTTCAAATTTAACCCCCTTCGTACATAAAGCACCGCAAACAAATAGAAATTCAGGTAGAAACTTAAGAATTGGTCTTACTCATCGTAGATGTCGCTGGTGCAGTAAGACCTGGCGGGGAACATGACTTTCTGTGCCTGAGTGATGGAGATATACACCTTGTGACTTGTGGACTGGTGGAGAGAAGAGATTTTTTAAAAGTTATTTGATAATTACAAGCACACGGAATGATGTTGGGTAAAGAGACTTAACTTATTCAGTGTCAAACAAAATAGCAGATTTGGACCAAACATTTACACAATCAAATTAATAAGCATTATAATGTAAATTTCTATTCAATGAGCGTTTAAATTGCGGAGGATACAGCGAAACGAAACAGATAACACGGTGACCTTTTTTTTCTCTCGCATATCCTATTTACAGGACATCGTTTTCAACACCAGCATTTTACCGCTGCTGTTGATTTCTTGACAAGATTACGCTCAGTAGTTTGCCATTGCTTTCTGAACCACCGGCTCACATACCCTCGTAAGTAACTAAAGCGTCGCGATCCGCTATCGAATCTCGCGCAGCTGCGTTACCCTACTTGGATATACGGGATTACGGAGAAAGTCAATAACCCCTTAGCCAGGGAGACCGGCACGATGACCTTAGTATGGCGATATATCGTCCTTCTAGCCCAATGGTTCTCAAACCTGTTTTGGTCCATGCACCCCTTCAACATATATTCAGAATGTCACCCCCCCCCCCCCCCTTTTCATATTTCCACCCTATAAATTCCTCCCTGCCCCTACATTGTATATGTAAAAATGGAAGCTAAATTCAATAAAACATACTAGGACAAGTCTAGACGTCTACATAAAGCGTGATTTGAGGGTCTACTTACTTTAAAAAAACGAATTTCAGGACGAGAAGTTCAGAACCGTAAAGTATGGAGGGAAACATAATATAAAGTAATCGGTTCTTGTATTTACGCAAATCTTAAAATAATCTGAACACCCCCCCCCCCCGAAACTCTAAAATTACCCACTGGGGTTGGAGGAGGGGGGAATTCCCCACCGGTTGAGAACCACTGTTCTAGCCAAATGGTAGGTCACATTTGGCGATATATTATTTTTCGGCACTGAATTATTTCAATAAGTTATGTGAAAATTATACATATGAAAGGCTTGTGAGGCACACTTAACACTTTTTAATCCCACGCAACCTGCGATGTGTTGTTAGCTACTTCACATTAACCCCCAACCATCACGAAATATCAACTCTCGCCTGCCGATTCGGTGGTTATAAGCTCGAATGTACATTGAGGCGGATTGTTTTTTAATTGATCTAGGCTCTCAGTGTGATCAGCCTAAAATGAGTATCAGGAAATATCTCCGGATGTAAAGGCGGCCTGTGTGATGTTACCCATATTACCCATCGAATGCCGACTGGTCAACATGAATATGGGATTAGCACCATTTACACAATATACCTCAAAGCGTGTGAAAGCATCCTTTATTTTACCTTAACGGGCATGCAGTACAGGAGACTGTTTAGTGAGAGGCATAGTTTAGTGGTTAGTCTCCAGTACCTTAACGGACATGCAATACAGGAGACTGTTTAGTGAGAGGCATAGTTTAGTGGTTAGTCTCCAGTACCATAACGGACATGCAGTACAGGAGACTGTTTAGTGATGTTTAGTGGGTTGTCTCCAGTACATTAACGGACATGCAGTACAGGAGACTGTTTAGTGAGAGGCATAGTTTAGTGGTTAGTCTCCAGTACCTTAACGGACATGCAGTACAGGAGACTGTTTAGTGAGAGGCATAGTTTAGTGGTTAGTCTCCAGTACCTTAACGGACATGCAATACAGGAGACTGTTTAGTGAGAGGCATAGTTTAGTGGTTAGTCTCCAGTACCTTAACGGACATGCAATACAGGAGACTGTTTAGTGAGAGGCATAGTTTAGTGGTTAGTCTCCAGTACCTTAACGGACATGCAATACAGGAGACTGTTTAGTGAGAGGCATAGTTTAGTGGTTAGTCTCCAGTACCTTAACGGACATGCAATACAGGAGACTGTTTAGTGAGAGGCATAGTTTAGTGGTTAGTCTCCAGTACCTTAACGGACATGCAATACAGGAGACTGTTTAGTGAGAGGCATAGTTTAGTGGTTAGTCTCCAGTACCTTAACGGACATGCAATACAGGAGACTGTTTAGTGAGAGGCATAGTTTAGTGGTTAGTCTCCAGTACCATAACGGACATGCAGTACAGGAGACTGTTTAGTGATGTTTAGTGGGTTGTCTCCAGTACCTTAACGGACATGCAGTACAGGAGACTGTTTAGTGAGAGGCATAGTTTAGTGAGTTGTCTCCAGTACCTGAACGGGCGTGCAGTACAGGAGACTGTTTAGTGAGAGGCATAGTTTAGTGGGTTGTCTCCAGCACCTGAACGGGCGTGCAGTACTGGAGACTGTTTAGTGAGAGGCATAGTTTAGTGGGTTGTCTCCAGTACCTGAACAGGCGTGCAGTACAGGAGACTGTTTAGTGAGAGATATAAATTAGTGGTTAGTCTCCAATATCATAACGAACTATAGGAAAAGACCCAATCAGAGGGACAGATGATCAACCATATGGTGACAGGACAACTGCCACTCTCTTATCACGTTAAAAGATGAGAGGATTCTGGATAATGTTTTGACAGCTAGGAAGATAGTGGGTATTAGGGACAGAGGTTAACATAGGCAGACAATGCTGGATGGACTGGCATGGAGGACGATCAGCGGTCGAACTTATCAAGAGCACAGTGGACTGGCGTTTGGAAAGAGCGAATGAAAGGGGGGGGGGGGAATCGCTTGAGTCGCTTTGCGTGCACTTGATGATAGGTTAGTTAGTTAGCTGGCTGCGTGGCTGGCTGGTTGATTGGTTGGTTAACAGATCATCCATATTGAACATCCAACCATTTAGTCCATAAGTACTGAGATCCCCTCCTTGGTATCTCCCTCAGCGTGTAGCGGCTGACGACATCAGTTCTGTGTTGGTTGACTATAGTCTATACTGCTGTGGCTTCCCGCATGGTGCTCTTTTCTAGCTAATTTGACTTGATGTTATTGCAGTCTGGTCAAAGGTTGCAGAATCACATTCATGACTCGGCCTACCTCCATAAAGGTCTTCAGGGTGTCGGTGTCAGCCTGGTTCACCGTTAGTTCGCTCCTTATCCCCGGCCTTACCCGTAAACTTCTATGCTCATTCATTTCCTCATACACACGAATGCCCTGTCACAAAATTAAAAAGGTATTAGCCAGTCATGGCCTTCTTAGTGATTCAAGCCATTGTATTCTGGTGTAGCCCATATTATTAATTATTATTATGCTAATGACTAATTATCACTAATGATCAATTTACAAAATCTGTTGTAATCAATATTTTGTTTGTGTGTTTTGAGTTTACCCATATATTGTCTCCGATTGTACGGCCCAGGAGACGACTCTATGTACCTACTCCATGCCAGATAAGCACGTGAGATGGCCAGACCAGAGGTGTGACTGCTCTGATGGGGAGAAACTGAAATAAACGGGCAGTTGATCAAGCTGACGTGTTGGACGGACAAGAGGGAGTGAGACAGCACATTTTCTTGAATTTCTGTTTCAAACCGTTT
Source organism: Cepaea hortensis (assembly GCA_963921405.1). Taxonomy (NCBI): domain Eukaryota; kingdom Metazoa; phylum Mollusca; class Gastropoda; order Stylommatophora; family Helicidae; genus Cepaea; species Cepaea hortensis. The sequence continues at coordinate 73,573,306 of OY992876.1, forward strand.
CTGTTGAGAGTAGACTATTGACTAATTGACGTCATAGAATCGAGGTAATGGTCTGGACGATGGTCAAAGCGTAGAGGGAAAGTTAAATGGGCTTTTAATCAAATGTCTACTGGAATAATCAGCTTGAGAACTCTTCGGTGGCTTTTGAAGAGGGGGTGGAGAGTGTGTGGGAATGTTCCGAATGTAGAGATCATCATCATCATCATCACGTGCCATGCTGGTAAGCGCGGGTGGTCATGTTTCGCCATCTCACACGGTCACTAGTCGTAGATCACCCTTGTGTTCTTGTCTCGACCATGCCATGTGGCCAAGCCGTCCAGATATGTATTTCTCTGCCTTACTATTTTTCTTCTCCCCTCAATCTTGCCAGTTGTCACCAAGTTATCTAGATTGTTTCTTTTTCATAACGTGCCCACAAATTCTTGATTGTCTACGTCTAATTTCGCAGATCAGCTTACGGTTTTCATTTGTTTCTTGTAGAAATGCAGAGATGTCGATTCTTAAATTCAGTATTCAGTATAGAACACAGGACATTCTCATATGGGATATGCCCCCCCCCCGCCTCTTCTCCCCTCCAGCTTTCTGGCTGTTACGACGTACTCCGGCTTTCCCAGTTTTATGATATGCCCAAAGAATGACTGTCTATTTCATAAGATCTTTCTGTGAACTACCTTCTTGTATTATATATGTATTACTCTTTATATCCACCAACTGTGTTCTCATCATTCTTCTATAAAACTGCATCTCTGGGCTTTCACAAAATTTCTAACGTGTTTGCTAATTGTCCACGATCCACCAGGATTGGCTCGATATAGCTCTAAAGAACTTTTGTTCGCACCAAGATAGGTAGATATATATATATATATATATATTACAGAGAATATTTTTCATCTTGTGGAATGAAACTTTTGTTTGGACTTATTCTATATTTGCCCCCCCCCCCCCCTCTCTCTCTCTCTCTCTCTCTCCCGCCTCTCAACCGCTCCGGCGTTCTGGCTGTTACAACGTACTCCGTAAAAAAAAAAAAACACCTTTGCTTTATTAATTACACAAAGGCTTTCGATAAAGTGGGACATGTCGTTGTGATAAGGATACTTTAAGATCTACAAATTGATGGGAAAAGACCCTAGACTTGTTAAAAACATATATTGGAAACAACAAGCTGCCAAATTAATTGATAATGAAGTAGGTCAATATCAGCCTATTAAGAGAGGTGTGAGACAGAAGTGTGTAATGTCTCCAGATCTTTTTTCCCTGTACAGTGAAAATATGTTTCAGAAATATAGAAGATATGGAAAGAATCAACATCGAGGGACGATACGTCAATAACATTAGATATGCAGATGATACAGTCTTGACTGCAGACAATGAACAGGACCTGCAACATTTATAAGATGCGGTTGTTGCACACAGTGAACAACTAGGGTTAGAATTGAATTGTAAGAAGACACAGATTATGGTCGTCACTGGGAAGATGGAAATACCACAATATAATATACAAGTAAATGGGCATATTATTAAACAAGTGAATCGGTACATTTATCTCGGAACAGCCATAACATCTGATGGGAGACATCTGCCTTGAAGAGATTAGAATAAGAATTGCCATTGCGAAGGTAGCCTTTTGCAAGATAAAAACACATACTGACCAATTAAACGATATCAACTGAAACGAGAAAAGGAGTGTTGAAGTGCTACAGAGAACCTGTACAATATTCAACTAATGGTATTTTACCATTTCCACAGTTACACGCTTGTGTCTCCTATCTTTACTTTATTAAACAAGTGATATTTTAGCATGTTGTGTCCAGAGATGATATAACCAGGGAGCAATATGATGCCCTAAATATCGGTGGTCGTGAAATACCAGAGATTCGATATGCTGATGATACAGTATTACTATCCATATCACAGACCGGTAAAGAAAACTTAATAACCTCAACCCAACGAAATAGTGAAAATCACAACTTATATTTTAACATAGCGAAAACAAAGATAATGCATACAGATAAAACTACTATGGAGAAAGAAATATATGTTAATGAGAAAAGATTGGAGGTGGTGGAAAATTTTGAATATCTTGGGTCATTGATTACCAACAATGGTGACACAATAAAAGAAATTAAATGACGACTATCAATTGCTCTTCAAAGACTAAAACAACTGAATAAATTATGGAGTGGGACAGATATAACTACAAAAATTAGATTTTTAAGAGCACGCATCTTTCCCACTGCAACATACGCCTGTGAGACATAGACACTTACTAAACAAGCTGAACAGCGCATAAATACCTTTCAATATATATGTTATAGACGGTTTCTAAGAATATCTTGGGTAAAGAAAAGAACAAATGAAACCATACGTCAGGAGATAAATATTGAAGAGGGTTGGCTATTAAAGACGATAAAACAGAGAAAATTGAAATAGTATGGTCACTTGAAACGCCATTAATGTTTGGAGAGAACAATAATGGAGGGGTATATGCCTGAGAAGAGAGGAAGAGGACGCCAAAGAGAAGATGGGTGCAGGTGGTGGCGGATGATTTCCAGATGGGTGTATCGGACGCGGGACATCTGCTTGTGATCGAGAAGTTTTCTGAAAGGTTGTTATGGGAGCGAGGTTCTGCAAAGGACATGCTACTGAATGAATGAATGTGTCCTTGCGGAGTCTGAAGAGTATTACTTGTTCTTGTCTATTGCCGTGGCAATATGCATTGGCACTTGAGAGACGATAGTTGCTACACTGTGCACCAAAAAGCATAATAACTACAACAATACCATGGATAGAGTTATACCTCTCTATAACACAAAGCCTGGGTTGAATTGTAGAGACCATGTAAGCCTGGGCTGAATTGTAGAGACCATGTGTTGCCCCTTCATCATGATCTCTCTCTCTCTCTCTCTCTCTCTCTCTCTCTCTCTCTCTCTCTCTCTCTCTCTCTCTCTCTCTCTCTCTCTCTCTCTCGGCCTAGTTTACTCCAGAGGAAATGTAACACCTGTATATCTGGAACAAGACAAGCTGCAAAAGTTGCTGTATCAGCAAAGCAATGCTCTAAATGTTCACCTGTCGGATTTTCGATCCTAGACCAGTTACCGATCAAAGCTTAGGGCCTGGTCTGCCCTGCCATGACATTTAGTCTTCATGTTGCATTTTCTCACACCACGATAAGGCGTGTACCCTCTCAAATAAGCTCCTCCGCCCGAAGCCGTTTGCATAATGTGGAGTCTTGGGTTTGGTGAGCGCCACCCAACATTCGGCGCTGATAGAAAAGCAGGCAGTATCGTCTACTGTCATACAGTAGCTCAGTCATATCTGACTAAGACCTGACAGAAAATATGCATTATTATAATGATCATATACAAAATGATTCATTCATCAAATGCCATGCCGATAAGTTCATGTTTCGCCATCTCACACGATCACCAGAGTCGTGTATCATCCACAAATTGATACCTAAACTAAAGAAATCCTCTATTTTATTTTAGCCTAAAAGCAGGGATGCTGGGATTCTTCTAACCTGACATCAGTAAATAACCACAGCTCTTCGCTGAAGCAAAAGTGTAATTCAACATACATCAAACTACACTAAAAGGCCTATAATAATCAACCATTCAATCATTCGATCAATAAATAAATCAATAAGATCAGTGTACACATAACATATCTTATATATAAAAAAGGATGTGCGTATGTATTTATGTATCTCCGTATGTCCTTTATGCGCTCGCGAACGGCCCATCCGATTGAGATGAAATTTTCTACACGCCTTCCTTTCATTCCAGAGATGCCAACTGTCGTAGTTTTTTTTTCTTCTTCCTCCTCCTCCCTCCTCCCTCCTCCCCCTCCCAAAATACGTACGTCCAGGAAATGGTCTTCTACATAGACACTTCTCTCTGAGGTCCGCGATAACATCGGGAACGAGAACTTATATGACTACTTATATAAATTAAATGAGATGCTTCACACCAGGAGCTGGGCGATGTCGGGCCGGGTCAGACAGACAGACAGACAGACAGACAGATAGTCGGTAACGGGAACGGGAACTTATATGACTACTTATATGAATTAAATGAGATGCTCCCCACCAGGGTCTGGGCGAAGCCGGGCAGGGTCAGCTAGTCTTATATATAAATTAGGATGTCCGTATCTCTGTCCGTATCTCTGTCTGTATGTCTGTCTGTATGTATGTCCTTTATACGCTCGCGAACGGCCCATCCGATTGAGATGAAATTTTCTACACGCCTTCCTTTCATTCCAGAGATGCCAACTGTCGTAGTTTTTTTTTCTTCTTCCTCCTCCTCCCTCCTCCCTCCTCCCCCTCCCAAAATACGTACGTCCAGGAAATGGTCTTCTACATAGACACTTCTCTCTGAGGTCCGCGATAACATATTAACCTGTTGGGATGGCAATCAATCATCCTACTACCTCCTCCCTCCTCCTCCCTTCTCCCTCTTCCTCCTCCCTCTTCCTCCCTCCGCCTCCTCCCTCCTCCCACTCTCTACTCCTCCTTCCTCCTCCCTCCTCCTTCTCCTCCCTCCTTCTCCCTCTTCCTCCTCCCTCTTCCTCCCTCTTCCTGCTCCCTCCGCCTCCTCCCTCCGCCTACTCTCTCCTCCTCCTCCCTCCTCCTCCCTCTCCCTCCTCCTATTCCCTTCTCCTCCTCCTCCTCCTCCTCCTCTCTCCTCCTCCCTCCTTCTCCCTCTTCCTCCTCCCTCCTCCTCCCCCTCCTCCTCCACCCTACTCCTCCCTCATCTTCCTAATCCCTCCTCCTCCCTCCTATTCCTCCTGTCTCCTCCTCCCTCCTTCTCCCTCCTCCTTCTACCTCTTCCTCCCTCCTCCTTCTCCCTCCACCTCCTCCCTCCTCCTCTCTCCTCCTCCTCCCTCCTCCTCCCTCTCCCTCCTCCCTTCTCATCCTCCCCCACCTACGTTCTCCTCCTCCCTCCTCCCTCCTCCTCCTTCTCCCTCCTCCTCCCCCTCCCTCCTCCCCCTCCTCCTCCTCCTTCACCCTCCTCCCTCCTCCTCCTCCTCCTTCACCATCCTCCCTCCTCCTCCTCCCTCCTCCTCATCCTCCCTCCTCCCTCCTCCTCCCTCCTCATCCCTCTTCCTCCTCCTCCCCCCTCCTCCTTCTCCCCTTTCCCCCCTCTTTCTCTTAATCCCTCCTCCTCCCTTCTCCTCCCTCCTATTCATCCCTACTCCTCCTCCTCCCTCCTCCTCCTCTCTCCGCCTATCTCTTCCTCCCTCCTCCTCCCTCCTCTCTCTTCCTCCTCCCTCCTCTCTCTTCCTCCTCCCTCCTCCTCCCTCTTCCTCCTCCTCCTCCCTCCTCCTTCCTCCTGCTCCCTCCTCCTCCTCCCTTCTCCTCCCTTCTCCTCCTCCCCCTCCTACCCCTCCCTCCTCCCCCTCATCCGTCTTCCTCCCTCCTCCTTCTTCCTCCCTCCTCCTCCCCCTCCTCCCCCTCCTCCTCCCTCTCTTCCTCATCCCTCCTCCTCCATTCTCCTCCTCCCTCCTCCTCCTCTCTCTACCTCCTCCCTCCTCCTCCCTTCACATTCCTCCTCCTCCCTCTTCCTCCTCATCCCTCCTCCTCTATCCTCCTCCCTCCTCCTCCTCCTCCCTCTACCTCCTCCCTCCTCCTCCCTTCACATTCCTCCTCCTCCCTCTTCCTCCTCCTCCCTCTCATCCTCTTCCCTCCTTCTCCTCCCTCCTCCTTCTCCCTCTTCCTCCTCCCTCTTCCTCCCTCCGCCTCCTCCCTCCTCCCACTCTCTACTCCTCCCTCCTCCTTCTCCTCCCTCTTCCTCCCTCTTCCTGCTCCCTCCGCCTCCTCCCTCCGCCTACTCTCTCCTCCTCCTCCCTCCTCCTCCCTCTCCCTCCTCCTCCTCCCTCTCCTCCTCCTCCTCCTCCTGCGATCTCCTCCTCCCTCCTTCTCCCTCTTCCTCCTCCCTCCTCCTCCCCCTCCTCCTCCACCCTACTCCTCCCTCCTCTTCCTAATCCCTCCTCCTCCCTCCTATTCCTCCTGTCTCCTCCTCCATCCTCCTCCCTCCTCTTCCCTCCTCCACCTCCCTCTTCCTCCTCCCTCCTCCATTTACCCAAGACAGACAGACATACAGATAGTCGGGAACGGGATCTTATATGACTACTTATATGATTTAAATGAGATGCTCTCCACCATGGGCTGGGCCGGGTCAGACAGACAGACAGACAGACAGACAGACAGACAGATGTATAGACAGACAGACAGACAGACAGTCGGGAACGGGAGCTTATATGACTACTTATATGAATTAAATGAGATGCTCCCCACCAGAGTCTGGGCGAAGCCGGGCCGTGTCAGCTAGTCTTATATATAAAAAAGACTTGTGCGTATGTATCTCTGTATGTATTTATGTATCTCTGTCCGTATGGCCTTTATTTGTTCGCGAACGGCCCATCCGATTGAGATGAAATTTTCTACACGCCTTCCTTTCATTCCAGAGCTGACAACTGTGATATTTTGTTAGTGTGAAATCGCCTGCTTACTCAGTATTATTTCATTTTTCATTTTTCATCATAATTTCATATATTTCAGGGGACCTAACTCTGTAAAAGTTATTTCAAGGGGCATAACTTTTCTGTATAACTTATAGTCATATTGTGGCATCGTTTTCAAAGATTTATAAACTCTTTGTCCATAGTTATGTACCGGCATATGAGTTATAATAAATAATGATACAATCTGTAAGGCATTTTCAAAGTTTTCATAAAAATGATGCACAATGCATAACATTGTAACTCATCTTTTTTTGCTTAAGAAGTTACTGTAGTCATGCAGGTGATTAGAAAGAGTTTTCATTAAAAATAATGGATGGTGTGTAGAAGAACGTTCTTTTAAGTTACTTTTTTTGTTGTATGAATTTAATGAAGCCGGACAGGGTCAGGCAGACAGATAGACAGACAGATAGACAGTCGGGAACGGGAACTTATATGACTACTTATATGAATTAAATGAGATGCTCCACATCAGGAGCTGGGAAATGCCGGGCCGGGTCAGACAGACAGACAGACAGACAGACAGACAGACAGACAGACAGACAGACAGACAGACAGTCGGTAACGGGAACGAGAACTTATATGACTACTTATATGAATTAAATGAGATGCTCCCCACCAGGGTCTGGGCGAAGCCGGGCAGGGTCAGCTAGTGTAGTATAAATCTCGTTGAGCTATTCATCGACAGGAAGTTGTCTCCCTTGTACCTACAATTCCTAGCGCCAGTGGCCACGTCTGCATAGGCAACAGTCTAGAGAAGACAGAGAAGAGGAGTTTGACGAGCTGCACCAACAACAAAGCCAATCATGAATATTTTCAGGCTTATAGGAGACATGTCTCACCTCTTGGCTATTATTTTGTTATTGTTGAAGATGTGGAAGACGCGTTCGTGTTCGGGTAAGATATCGTGTCAAATGTGGAGTCTTAATAATATAATTAATATTAATTTTAATTAATTATTCGGAATGCTTACATTACTGATGAATGATGATTGAGATTGTTATTCTGCTGTCCGTTATCCCCAATCAATTGCAACACAGGCTGTCATTTCAATCAACTCCAAAGTCTTCCTACTCATACTTGAACTTGTGTTTATCTCAGCTGTAGTTTGCTGTTGCTCAGTTTGCTGTCCTATGTGTGTGACTCAGTCAGCTACTCCACTTAATAACAAACAATTCACCGCTGTCTCTAATTCTTTTCTCCGTATGTTTTAGGTCTCCTATATGTAATTTGCTTTATGGATTTCTGTTCAGAGACAGGATTTCAAATTTTAATTGTTCAGTTCTCATTTTTTCTCAATGTTGTTTTTTGTTTGTGTGTCTTTGTGACTCTGTGTGTATATCTTATCAGGTGCCACCAACGTTCTGTCTATTCCCTCACCACTTGAATGACTAACATCTGTCTAGATCCCTCCCTAAGCTTCACATTACATAACTGATTATCTGACTGACACTGTGATCAAAATAGACTTAATAACTTGATAAGTACATAACTCCAGAGCAACTTTTACTTTTTCTGTCACCTCTTGATCCACTGTATCTGACTGATAAAAGTAGATTTAATAATAACTTGATAAGTACAATAACTCCAGAACTTAATAACTTCCTGACATAAACTGTATTATTTGTTTATAGTTTATAAAACATTGTAACTCAATTTATTACTGTTATAAACTTGATGACATTATTTATTAATGTAATTATATTATTTGGAGTATTTGTCACAGTCACAGGCTAACTAATGATTTTACCAATGCCAGACAGCTATTTAACAAGTTGAGATTATATGATGACAGAAACAAAATCATGTAATATGTTTCTTGAATTGCAAAATATGTAACAGATGGTGATAGTACATTTGTAATACTTTTTGAAATACTTTTTAGTAGTGAGACTAATACTTATGGATAGAGCTTTTTTTTTTTTTTATTCGCATATCCTTTTACAGGACATCACTGTCAACAGCAGCATCTTTCAGCTGTCTGTTGATTTCTTGGCAAGATTACGCTCAGTAGTTTGCCATTGCTTTCTGAGCGACCGGCTCAGTTATCCCGCAAGTCACCAGCGGGTTACGAACCGCTCCCAGTTCTCCCCCGCTACGAGACTCTGCATGATAAACGGGATTACGGAGAAAGTGGTGTAACCCCTCGGCCAGAGAGCCCGGCTGGATAAAGCTTAGCATATGCAATTTAGTGATACACTCATCCCTCTCTCATATCTGTAAATTTGTCTCATCAATATGTACTCAACCAAATGGTGGCATATATGTTATGTTGAGTTGAGCTGAGAAATGACATCACTGCACTCAGGACATTCCCACACATGCTTTGTCCCCTCGTTCAACAGCAAGCGAAGAGTCATACTGCTAATGGTTCCAATATGTCATGTATCTCCACAGACCTCCATCCCTGGTAGTCGGATCATTTTATTCACATTGACATTCCTCCATGCCACCATCTTAGGTCATCCGGCTTCATTTCTCATGGTCTCTCTTCCCCTTCTACTGCTAATCTTTCTATTGGTCATATTTTCCAATGCTTCTCATCTCATTACAGACCCTACATCTGAAGTTGGAGTGGGTTCACCTGTTGGCGAGGGACACTGGTAATAAAGGAAGCTGATCCACACACAAAAATCCAGTGCACTAGAAGTACTAGCGCGGGAGTGGACTACACTTGAGTTCAAAGTGTGTGAACAAAACAAAATGTAGCTGACCAAAGAACAAAGTTTGTCTCTTTCTTATCTTCTTCTTTTGTCTTACTGCTTTTGCCATGAAGTGTCAGAGAGGAGGCAAATGTAATTTTCTGTGCTTCGTGTGTCTTGTTGCTTGCACTAATGTCGTATTTGATTTCTTCAGTGTCTCTTTTACTCCATCTAGCCAACTCTTTCTGAATCATCCTCTCACCTTGTATCTCATTGTTCTCACGTTGAACGCTCTAGCCACTGGTTGGTCTAGCTACATGTATGAACTATTTAATTCTTTGGTGTTCTATCAAGTCTGTAATCAGTGTTATCCCTAAACTTGTTCTTAGTTTCTCATTTGTCTCTCAATTTATTCTTGTTTTTGCAGCTGTGTTTCTTATGCATCTCATCTCACATGATGTGATTTTATGCCTGTGTGTTTCTGGGACTGTCCATGTCTGGCATTTCATTTGATTCTGTACCATGTTTGATCCAAACTGACTTTTTGTCTGGCACTGAATTAGTGATTGCAAGCGACTTCCATCTGATGTTCTTTCTTTCTTTCGTCCTTCGCTGCTTTATGCCGTTAGGCACTGCAGGCTTGTTTGATGATTGGTTTATGAACTAGGGCTCGTTCGGTTGCTTGGTATGCTGAGATGTTGTAGGTTTTTAAAGTGTTGATGACCCCGTCAATCCATCTTTTTCGTGGTCTTCCCCTGCATCCTAGTGTTTCCATTTTTATGTTGTATGCTCTTGCTGCTGGTGACATTGGGTTTACTCTCACTAGGTGGCAGAACCAGTTAAGTCTTTGTCTATCAATGAATGTGTTGATATTTAAAATCGTTGTTCATTCTATTGTAATATCTCATTGGGAGAGCTGTGGCTGAGAGGTTGGAGTGTCCCCCTGAGGCTCAGAAAGTACAGAGTTTGATTCTAGTATCATCATCATCATCATCATCAAGTGCATTGCCAGCAATTCCAGTATAGGGTTGGCAATTTCCCCAAGAACCATTGGCAGCAAATGATATCACATGACTTCCTGATCTCTTGGCTAGTGAGATAGGATGGCACCAAATGATATCACATGACTTCCTGATCTCTTGGGTAGTGAGATGGGATGCCTAGCTTTCTTGGTTAATGATGAAGAACAGGAGGTCCACTGTGCAATTTTAGCATGTAGAAAATGTACTGCAATTGAAAAGTGCAAAGAGTAGGCCATAAAGCTGCTGCACTGGCAACATTATTAGGAAAGAATACCAAGCCTCGTGTATATAAAAGCTCGTTACTTTGGTTGAAATCTGTTAGAGGAAGCAAACCTTAGACAAATGCATGCTGAAGTCAGACACACTGACCTTTGAGGTGCATAACTATGTATGATGTAGCCGCCTTGAAAGAGGAACCATGAAAAACAAACAAATTATAATTTCAAAAAAAGATTAAGTATTGGGAACGCAGGTCCATCTGACATTCTGCTCTTATCCTCTCTGCTCTCATACATTAATTCATTCATACATTACTTATGAAGCTATAGACAACAACAGAAAAAAATAGGCATTATAAATGTGTGGAAAATGTGCAGAAATCAATAATACACGACTCACTAAAACTAATTTTTAACACGGAAATTATAATTAGCTGAAGTAGATGTAACGTACCACAGTCAGGAGAATATTTATTATACTTTTAAAATTATATTTTACTATTTATTATTCGAAGAAGAAGATGAAAACGAAGAAGAAGAAGGGAGTATCTCTGTTAGCAGAGGAAGATAATGATATAACTAGTATCATTGTCTGTCAAAAAGGCTGAGAATGCTCAATATAGGAAATTAAATTTGGCGCCTTCATGAAGTTGGTACAGATGGAAAATACATCAAAATTCTTTGTGTCTGTAAGTAATGAATTAAAAGTAAAGGACCCTTTAGACATGTTTGTCTAGACCTGTCAGCACTCGAGGGGTGATGTGGTCAATATCACACTGGTTGCCTTTACTTCCCAAGATATTTCCTCTACCCCAGTGTTTCCCAACGTGGGGCCCACGCCCCACAGGGGGGCAATTTGACTGTTAAGGGGGGCAATTCGAAAATGGAAGAAATCGGCTGAATATAACAAAACAGGGAGACTTGAGACTGAAGTTAACTAAATTGGAACCTGACATAAGATCTCTTTGCAGCAAGCATAAAGCGCAAGGATCTCACTAAATTTAAATAATAAATAATTACTAATAATTAAAATAATATAGAAAAATCTTTCATTAAAATTATTTTGTACTTGAATTTCAGTTCTCCATTATATGTTTTGAAAATTTACTTACTGTGTTTGCTCAATAATTACCTAGTGATTTCTTCCTAAAACCTATCATTCAAGTTTCTTTAGTGAACATTTCAATTTTTGAATATTAAAAATAATGTATATGTTGAGGGGGGGGGGGCATGGGGCGGGGGAGGGGGGCAATATGAATTTTAGAAAGGCTTAAGTGGGGCACGGTACAAAAAAGGTTGGGAAACACTGCTCTACCCATTTTAGGCCGGATTGATCTGTGAGCTAAGGTCAATTTTTAAAACCCACCTCAGTTCAATTTCACACCCGTGTCCAGCAGGCAAGTGCCTAGTCACTACACTAGTCGTTAGTTAGTCGCGGTTCCAACTTCACAGTAAAGGGTCGCCCCCATTATGCTCTGTACCTGTGCCAAGTTAATAACACATACAATGCTCCTCACTGCCTCGTGTGAAAAGTGGAACAGACAGGAGTCTCGACAGACCAACAGCACTACACTATTGCAGAACAGTACTGGTCATAAAAAATAAAGAATCCTGCAAATCCTAGGAATTGAACACGATCACTGTTTTGAAATTTAATAGCACAATAACTTCTATGCCACCACTACATTTCCATGCCACTAAAAACATTCTTTTTCTCTTTATCAGGTATCTCAGGGAGAAGCCAAATCTTGTTCGCTGTAGTGTTTGTAACCAGATATCTGGATCTGTTTTCCAGCTTTGTCTCCGTGTACAACTCAGCTATGAAAATCTTCTTCCTCTCCAGCTCCATATTCACGATATACCTCATTTATTTCAAATTTCGTGCCACGTATGACTCCAATCACGATACGTTCCGTGTGGAATTCCTGCTCATACCCGTTGGTATTCTGGCATTGTTTGTGAACCATGATTTCGGCGTCTTCGAGGTGAGGTTCGTGTGTGATGCTGTTCGTGTTTAACTCTGCTTGTTACTTAGATAACATTGTCACCTACTTTGAGAAAAAGGGAGCTATCTAGGCTGCTAGAGAGGTACAGAATCAATCCTCCGGGAAGGTAACACAGTGAACAAATGCCTGAAGAAGTTGGATCTGTAAACAGGCCCAACAAAATTACGTCTAAAACAACATTCTGGATGAATGCGAAAGAAGAAGAATCAATCCGATGATGACAATGACACTCTTGCCCAGCAGGGGTAGATCACCATTCTAGGACAAGGCATAACACTGCGTCAACTTTGTCTTTGTTTCACCACTATGCACATGTGGATAAGAAACTTTTGTTTCTGTTTTCTTGATATTCAAGGAAAGCACCTTGTTTGCATTCGTATGGATAAGAAAGATTTTGACTGCAGATGGGAATGATTGGCAATATATTACAATATATATATATATATATATATATATATATATATATATATATATATATATATATATATATATATATATATATATATATATAGCTATACCAAAAAGACCAGGAGCAATTGATTGTGAAGATTTTTGTACAATTAACCTTATAAACCATATCACTAAGCTTCTACTCAGAATCATAATGAGAAGAACCAAAAATAAAATAAAAATGGAAATTAGTGAAGAACAGTATGGATTTGTGGAAGGAAAGGGCACAAACAATGCAATTTATACATTACGGACACTAATAGAAAGGTCAATAGAGAAACAGAGAGACATATATTTGTGCTTCATAGATTATACTAAGGCATTTGATAAAGTAAAACATGATGAACTGATTAAAATGTTGGAAGATATCAACACTGATGGAAAAGATTTAAGAATAATAAAGAATATTTACTGGAACCAAGTAGCAGCAATTAAAATGGGAAATAAAGAGGGTAGTTACGAACATATAAAGCTAGGAGTACGACAAGGGTGTGTCTTGTCACCAGATCTTTTCTCCCTGTATAGTGAAGTAATAATGAGAGAGATCAAAGAGATGCCAGGAAAACTAGTTGGAGGTTATAATATAAATAATATACGCTATGCAGATGACACAGTATTGGTGGCGGATAATTCAACAGACCTACAACAATTATTAGACGTAGTAGTAACAGAGAGTGCAAGGAAAGGACTCTCCTTGAATATCAAGAAAACAGTAACAATGGTAATATCAAAGAAAATGGTGACACCAAAATGTGACATAGAAATAGAAGGGAAAATCCTTAACCAAGTTGATAATTGTAGATACCTAGGGGCATTTATAACATCAGATGGAAGATGTACAACAGAGATTAGGAGCAGAATAGGGCAGGCAAAAGCCGCATTTAAGAAAATGAAGAGTATCTTATGCAATAAGTCACTATCACTGAATGTAAGAAAGAGAGTGCTGAAATGCTATGTAGAACCAGTTTTGCTGTATGGCAGTGAATCTTGGAATGTAAATGAACAAATTAAGAAGAAATTAGAAGCAACAGAGATGTGGTTCCTGAGACGAATGTTGCGAATTCCTTGGACTGCCAGAGTAACTAACGACGACTGCCTGAAACAGGCTAACGAAACTAGAACATTATATACAACAATAAGACAGAGACAAACAGTTTTCCTCGGTCATGTGATGAGAAGAGAGGCATTGGAGAACATCGTAACAACTGGAAAGATCGAGGGGAAGAGAGGCAGAGGTAGACCAAGAGAAGTGATGCTGGATGGATTGAGAAGGTGGCATGGAGGAATATCAGCAGCAGAGTTGATCCAGAAAACCAAAGACCGAGATCTATGGAGAGCCATGAACGCCTACGCCAGCCGGCACGGCACTTGATGATGATGATGATATATATATATATATATATATATATATATATATATATATATATATATATATATATATATATATATATATGGTTAAGCCGTCTGACTCGGGCTCAGAAGGTTGTGGGTTCAATTCCTTCGGTTCACAAGTGAATATTTTAGAAGATTCCTGGGGGTCGTCGCTGGAGCTACAGAGTTTGTGCTTTGTGCAACGCTTTCTGTGTTGTGGAAAGAGACTGAGCCATATGGAATAAAACCTGGTGCAATGAAGTCGACCCTGTCGACTTTTAAGCAACTTTTTTATATTACAATATGATTTACCGTCTTGATAAATGATAGTTTGTAAAATGGAGTTATAACTCTCCATAGCACAAAGCCTGGGCTGAATTTAGAGACCATGTGTTGCCCATGCAGCATGATCCCTCTCTTGGCCTGCCAAGTTTACTCCAGAGGAAAGGTAAAAGCAGTATGTCTGGAACAAGACAAACTGCAGAAGTTATCGGATCAGCAAAACAACGCTCACACTGTCCGCCTGTCAGAAATTCCACCCTAGACTAGTTCCTGACCAAGGCTTATGACCTGCCTTGACATTTAGTCTTTAGGTTGCATTTCGTCTCACTAGGGTAAGACGTGTACCCTCCCAATTGCGCTTCTCCGACCGAAGCTGTTGCCACAATATGGGGTGTCGGGTTTGGTGAATGATGCCCAATATTCAGCGCTAACAAAAAGCAAGGAGTACTGTCTACTGCTCTATGGTAGCTCAGTCATATCTAAGACCTGTCTGAATATTTAATATGATGAAACAAACAGATATTAAACGCTACAAGAAAACAATGAAAACAAACACATGTACATGCTGACTAGGATCTTGGTCTGAGTAAACAGAATAATGAACGCAATGAAAGTAGGTGAAAATAATAAAATAATAGTTAAACCTGTGTGGCCTAAGCAAACGTTCTTACATGTCAGTCATTGCACTAGGTTTTTCCCCACCTGGCCTGGTCTCTCTCTGTGCAGAATGGCCAGTCGCTTGCTAGGAGCTGTGACTATGTAAAGGCGATCACAGGAAGACAGTCTTTAGTGTTCTGTGGCTATGTAAAGGTGATCACAGAACTAACCTGAACCTATGAACTCCTTGGCTATATAGATACATACCTAGATCATGCCCCTAACCTAAACTTATGAACCCCTTTAGTTATATACATACATACTGGGCTAATAGCAAGTAACCTGAACCTATCAACCCCTTAGTTATGTAGATACAGTTAGGGGCTCATGCCCCTAGCTTAAACCTATGAACTCCTTAGTTATATATATACGCATGCGCGCGCACGCGCGCGCGCACACACACACACACACACACACTCTCTCTCTCCTCTCTCTCTCTCTCTCTCTCTCTCTCTCTCTCTCTCTCTCTCTCTCTCTCTCTCTCTCTCTCTCTCTCTCTCTCTCTCTCTCTCTCTCTCTCTTTCATTGGGCTCATAGCACGTAATCTGAACCCAGGAACCCTTTATTCAGACAAAATAACTATTTAATGTCTTTCATTAATATACAGTGCAGACATGAAAAGGCTAACTCACCTGGGACCCAAGAAATAGTTATTAATATTAAAAATTTGTCTTATAAGAGTTCAAGCATATAGTAATGCATTTACAACGTACAATACAATATTGGTCTTCACAACAGAAATTCGTCACATCTGAGATCGCCTTAAGCGGTTTGCACTATATATATATTATATACTATGACATAGAACTGGCAGTTTTACCTATAGATTGTATATAATTTGTATCTTGTTTTGTGAATGTTCATAATTTCAACATTCAACAGATTCTATGGACCTTTTCCATCTACTTGGAATCTTTAGCCATTCTACCTCAGCTGTTTATGATGAGCAAGACTGGCGAGGCAGAGACAATCACATCACATTATCTGTTTGCATTAGGTGAGCAACATTTGAGAGACAGGTACAGGTTTTAAAAAATGGTTGTAAGGGCAATAGAATCGACTTTATAGCTATGGGTTTTATCCTATACCAGCTCTGTAGCGATGGGGTTACGAATGCAATTCGTAATATTACATACTGCGTTCGAAACACAGCTGCGGGCGATTTGGAAGCAGACCGTCTTGCATTGGTTTCCATACAGTGATATGAGTGCCATTCGTTCAGAAAGCAATGGCAAACTACTGAACGTAAAATTTACCCAAGAATCACACACAGTAAAAATGTTGAGTTGACTGCTACGTCCTGTAAAGGATATGCAACTAACTTTTAAAAAAATCAAATATGGCACAGTCTCTTTACGCAGGCCAGACTGCCGAAAAGAGGCACACAAAGCATGAACTCTGTAGCTCTGGCGACAGCCCTGCCATGATCCCATTTATTGAGTTTGGGATCACGGCATGAGGTTGGAATAATTACGGCCTATACGAGGGGACCGTGAAAAGTGACCCACTGTGAGCATGGTCACGAGAATGTGAAAAGTGACCCGCTGGGAGCATGGTCATGAGAACGGGAAAAGCGTTCGGGACGCATTGTCAGAAGACAAAGCGTCACCTTGAGGCAGTCAGACGGGAGCCATGGTCAGTGTCGGACCTGGTTCTCAGTCCAGTAGAGCGGCCATAAATTGTGCCCCTACTTTTGTAGTTAGAGAGTGTAATATTTTAATCTCTGAATATTGTGTTTAAGTGAAATGTGGTGTAACTGATAATGTAATTTGTACCGTATTCGGAGACAAGAGACGTATAAAATTGTACCTGTGTTGCGTTGTTTAAGACGTGTTGAGTTTGGTCAAAATCACTAGTTGTCGTGAATAGTGCAGTGAAGAACTTAAACCTAACTCAAGACAATGAGAGAATTAATCACAATGAGAAGATTACAGCACAGCCAGTCTGAAAGGTGTTGGTCCTGAAATGATGCACAGAAACGTGACACACTCAGAAAGTGAATTGACAGTTGGTGCCATGGCGAGAGTTCTCCAGTTGCTTGTAGCGCTGTGGCGGGATCATCGATGGGAACCCAAATATGGTCTGTTCCTGTATATCTGCCAGTGACAATCAAAACGCATATTAGCCATGGGCGTATTTATGAAAATGAGTCTAACTCGTCTGTGAGCCCTAACTCGCCTATGGCAACCCCCAGGAGCTTTAGAGAAAACTGCACTTGTGAATTGAACGATGTAGCCTGGAATCAAACCCACATCCTTTAGAGCACGAGGCAGGCGGCATAACAACTTTGCCACAAAGACTCCCTAGGTAAAGGTTAAAGGTGAGAGGGCTGACTTGATTGCACCGGGTCTGATCCCATCTGAATCAATCTCTGTAGATGGTCCTACTGAGAAAATCACACAAAGCATGAACTCCATAGCTTCAGTGATGACTGGCAGAGGTCTCTGTAAACTTCACACACGTGTTCTGTACATCACAGTCAGGAAATGAACCTAGGATCTTGAAAGTGAATGACAGAAGGGTGGACACTGTTGCCACTGAGACTCCTCAAGAGAGTGTTACAGTGAGGTCGTTGTCAGTTTCAGTGTTTATTTAACTTGAGGTGAGATCATTATTAGAAGTAATATCAGTACTGCTATATGGATTAGAAAGAAGAGAACAACTAAGGCAGCTACAAATAAACTACAAATATTCGTTAACTTGTGTCAGTGCATAATGGAAGGACTAAAATATTATGCCAGAGTCACTTATTCCGAGTTTATGGAGCAAGCAAAATACATTTCAGGGAATCAAGCGATGAGGGAACAAATGGACAGATGAAAAGCACTATGAAGATATCTTGTAAGAAGTTAACTCACAAAGACAACTTATTTGCATCAGAAGAACACAGTCCATGTTCTTTTGGCACATCATGAGAAGGGGGATGCTGGAATATGTCGTGACAGTGGGAATGTTGGAGGGAAAGAGATGCAGAAGAAGACCAAGAGAGAAGATGCTAAACAGTCTTATATCATGACATTGGGGAACATCTATATCAGAAGTGACTGGTAGTACACCAGACAGATGGCTGTGAGCAGACCTGATGACCAACACCAGACAATATGAACTATAAGAAGAAGAATTATTATACACAATCTTAGTACCTGTTGATTGTATACAAGTGTGAAGGGGTTGCAAGAAATGTCATCTGACTGGAGAGGTGCTCAGTCTGGACTGATTCAATGCCAAACAAAAGGTAGGGTTGGACCAAACATGATGTACAATGACATGAACAAGTATTGTAATGTAGATTTCTGTTCACTGAGCTTTGAAATTGTGGAAGATGCCATGAAACCAAACAAATAATACGATGACCCAGGTATGGTGATATATCATCCTTCTGTCCAAATGGGAGTCCACATGTGGTGATATATTAATTATCCTTCTTCACTGAATCAGTTAACCAGTGTGCAGCCTGATCCTGGTCTCGTGTCTTCAGCGGCTTGCATCCTCTGGCCAAGTGCAATCACACTGATATATTGTGTACAGAGATTGGTGTATCGAAAAGGATAAGAGCACTCGTTCTTAAATTCCCTGTGCGTTGATGGTGGTGTAGGGGGCTCATTCCTTACCCCCGTCACTTGGACTTAAACATTTACTTCTCAGATAGAAAACAATGGCAAACTGCTGAACGTAAAATTGCCTAGAAAATCATCCTGGGGTTGATTGCAGCATACTGCAGAGGGCATGCAACATTGAATAAATATTGTATACATCCATCAACACATAGTGCATATCCTTTATAGGACATTGCAGTCAACCCCAGCATTTTTTTACTTTTTTAATTTCTTGGCAAGTTTATGTTCAGTAGTTTTCCATTGCTTTCTGATTGACCGGTACTCATACCATTGTATGAAAATCGGTGCTAGGTGGTCTCTTCTAAATTTGCCCGCAGTTGTATTTTGAACGCGGTATGCGGGATTGTGAACACATAGCAAGTTCTTTGAAGATCATCACTCATATATCTCCTGCCCCTGGGAAGGCTAACCCGGTCAACAAATGCCCACAAAAGTTAGATGTGTCAGCCTAACGGCGCAAGAACACAGCTCTGCTGTAAACAGGCACAATGCAATCACATCCGAAAAAACTTTCTGGATGAACACAGAAGAAGAAGATACCTTTCGCGTCTGCACCCCCACCACACCTGCTGCCCCACCTGCACCTGCTCCTCCACCCGAAAAGATTCTTAAATCTTTGTCAGTTCTCTTGCCTCGTACACATTCATGCTCTCTGTGTCAGTTCTCTTGCCTCGTACACATTCATGCTCTCTGTGTCTTGAGTGAGTGTTCTGTGTCCATCTTTGGAGTGGGTTCCCCTAATGGTGAGGGAAATGTTAATAGGGAAAGCTCATCCACGTGCAGAATTCAGTCCAGCACTACCAGAAGTAGTGTGTATGGACTACGCTTGAGTTCAAATTGAGCGAGGCACCCCCCCCCCCCCCAAAAAAAAAACAAACATTCCTGCTGGCTGTGTCTGCAGTGTCCTTTATCCATCTTTGTGCTGGTTAACCCCTGCCACACCTGCCAGGAATCCATGTCTGCCATTACCATTCTCCCCCAGCCACTGTGACATTCTCCCCAAGCCACTGTGATGTTCTCCCCCAGCCACTGTGATGTTCTCCCCCAGCCACTGTGACGTTCTCCCCAAGCCACTGTGATGTTCTTCCCAAGCCACTGTGATGTTCCCCCCCAGTCACTGTGATGTTCTTCCCAAGCCACTGTGACGTTCTCCCCCAGCCACTGTGATGTTCTTCCCAAGCCACTGTGATGTTCTTCCCAAGCCACTGTGATGTTCTCCCCCAGTCACTGTGACGTTCTTCCCAAGCCACTGTGACGTTCTTCCCAGGCCACTGTGACGTTCTCCCCCAGCCACTGTGATGTTCTCCCCCAGCCACTGTGACGTTCTCCCCCAGCCACTGTGACGTTCTCCCCCAGCCACTGTGATGTTCTCCCCCAGCCACTGTGACGTTCTCCCCCAGCCACTGTGACGTTCTCCCCCAGCCACTGTGACGTTTAACACAGCCGCAGTATTTCAATGTCTGAGACATGATGCAATTTATAAGCCAGTTTTCTTCAAAGTTCACATCTTAAAGAATATCAGAATTATTCTGATTCTCGACTGACAGTTTTCTTAGATATTATCTGTAACATTTAAGTTCACAAGCCCCAATTTTCTTATTTTCTGATTGCAAATTGGTCCATGGCCCATATCCTTATGTTGCCAGAGGTAAAAATGCACATTCTAAATTATGTTATTTTAATTTGTTTGCTTGTGTTGTGCCATGGAATCTTAATACGATGTTTACATGACATTCCTGAATGTATTATTTGTTATCTTTTACTTTCAGGAATGTATCGAGCCTTGTACATCTTAAACTGGTTGTACCGTTATTATTATGAAGGCTTTTTTGACTTGATAGCTGTAGTCGCTGGGTGTGTCCAGACAATCCTTTACATCGACTTCTTTTATTTATATGTTATGAGAGGTAAGACATTTTTATACTGGCCATTACTTGCCGTGTACAATTTATCAATGCATGCAGCTTAATTGAAAGTTTCTATGTGTAAATTTCTCTTACTGGGTGCTAATCTGTATCTAAAATGTAGAATACTTTCACTTATCAGACAATGTTTTGTTTTCCTTTTGGTAAGTTGCTGTATCCGGATGTCCAGGTCTCTTTGTTGTAACCTTCTTTCTTGTTTATGGCTTCCATAGCTGTTTGTATTTTGTGAAATCATTGTAATTTTTATGGTTAAATAGAGTTTAAACTTGTTGTTTAAAGAGAGTTTAAAATTGTCAGATAAATGAGTTTTAAACAATGTCTGTTAAGTAGGGTATAAATAATTCTGATTAAGTGAAGTTGAAAGAATGTCAGTTATATAGATTTGAACGTTGTCAGACTGTGGAGTTTAGAAAATGTCAGTTAACTTAAGTTTAGAGAATTGAGTTCAGTAGATTTGAAAGGTTGTTTATTAAGTCGAGTTTAAAGATGTTGTTTAAATAGAGTTTAACAATGTCTGATGAGTGAAGTTTAAACAATGCCAATTAAATAGCGTTTAAATAATTTTGATTATGTGAAGTTTAAAGATTGTTGGTTAAATATACCTTTTTAAGAATGTTGGTTTAATAGATTTTAAAGAATTTTGGTTAAATAGATTTTAAAGAATGTTGGTTAACTAGAAATTTAAGAATTTCAATTAAATAAAATTGTATGTTGTCAGTTAAAGGAAGTTTAAAGAATGTCATTTAAATAGCAGAGTTGAAAGATTTTGGTTAAATAGAGTTTAAAGATTTTGGTTTAATATAGTTTTAAGCCTAGAGTTTAATGAATGTGGGTTAAATAAATTTACAGAATGTTGGTTAAATAGTGTTCACAAAATGTTGGTTAAATAAAATTCACAAAAGGTTGGTTAAATAAAGTTTAAAGAGTGTTGGTTAAAAAAAAAAGTCTTAAAAGTCGAGAGGATCAGCTTCATTGCACTGGGTTTTATCCCACATGGTTCGGTCTCTTTCCGCAGGGTGACCAACAGAAAGCATTGCACAAAGCATGAACTCTGTAGCTCCGGCGACGACCCCCAGGAGTCTCAGAGAAAAATGCACCCGTGAACCGAAAGACGTAGCCCAGAATCGAACCCACGACCATGACCACTTAGCCACAGAGACTCCCATAATAGAGTAAAGAGTGTTGGTTAAATAGAGTTTAAAGAGAGTTGGTTAAATAGAGTTTAAAGAGTGTTGGTTAAATAGAGTTTAAAGAGTGTTTCAAGCCTTCCACTTGAATACCTACACCGCAAGATACTATAGGCAGTAGATGACAGGTTTTTGTTGTTGACAGACCACTGAGTTGGCAGGAAAGCATGATAGCCACTACACCACTGCAGCTTGCCTGTTGTATATAGTCCGCTGGTATTTGGCCTTTTCTTGTCAGATTTACAGCCTTCCTGGCATTGTTGAGATTGGGATTTCCCAGCTGTAGTGGACTGTATGCCTAGCCTTCCTAGATAAGGGTGGAAAAAAAATAAGGAAATATTATTAAGCCATTACCCTCTTTGGTCAACAATCATCTTCAAGTTAGTATCATATCTGTGGCTGACTCCGTCACAGGATCATTAATCTGAGCTAGGTATGGACCCTATTATAACTTCTCGTCTGCGGTTGAACGGGGTTGGGGTAATGGTATGACCGAATCAAATAAGAAATAGCAGACCATAATTGGCAACAGCTGACAAAATTCCCACATTTTAGAAAAGCTCTGGACAATAGAATATTTATGACATCTAAATCTTTCAACTGGAAGTGAAGTGAAAAATGCAACATTAATTTCACAAAAATAAATTCACGGACAGTCACAAATCTACATTTACAATGTAGTGGCGTGTTCAAAATACCATATTCTTGTGCTCGGATGAATCATTCATTTGAGAATATTAGATATGAGAAGGCATATTTCTTACGCAGGTTTTGGCCCTGAGAAGAGGTAAGATTGATTTATTTGCCAAGTCAGGTGTAGTTTCCCCTCAGTGCATAGCTTGTTCATATTTGGTGTGTGTCCTCGTGTTTAACTTTTAGTCGCTGCACAATAATGTTGATGTGTGATTACTGGCTTGAGTGTGTTTGGTAATTTGAGACTTCAAGCTGGGAAAGATGGTATTTTGTTTGCATACATGTGTAAATATACAAATATAAACGTACACACAGAACTTTCATTCCCCGGGAAGGTTAACCCAGTCAACAAATGCCCGCAGAAGTCAGATGTGTCGGCCTAACTGCGCAAGATTGCAGCTCTGATGTAAACTGGCACAACACAATCACGTCCCAAAAAAACTCCGGATGAACGCATAAGAAGAAGAACTTTCATTGCAAAATGTAAATACGCACACATATACACACACATACTTGCTTGCATGTGAATGCAAGCACAGAGAGAGAGGGAGGCAACTCACTCATATACACACGAATACATGCCAAACCATTGACATTGACATGAGCACACATATTCACACATACACACACTCACACATGCATGGTAGCATGCATGAATATAATATGTGTACATACATGCAGTATGCACATAAACCAACATATACATATAACATACACACAGGCAGATGTCACTCACAGACAGATAGACATATATCATACACACAGTATGTCAGCTTGACCATATGGATAAGAACGCTTGTTCTTAAACATCCGATGTGCTGATGCCGAGGTAAAGGGTTCAACCCCTATACCGGGCAGTTGGACTAAAATGTTGACCTATCGTCCTTGACTTGGGGACGTAAATTACAAGTACCTCTGAAGTCAAAGTGGGTTTGCCTGATGGCGAGGGACACTGTTAATAGGAAAAGCTAATCCACACGCAAAGTTCAGTTCAGAAGTAGTGTGTAGGACTACACTTGAGTTCAAAGCGAGCGAACACAAAAAAAAATCATACACGCAGACAAACATCCACACAGACACACGTCACATACAGACATACATGTGTACGTTTGTAAGTACAAAAATTGGTGTGCGCATGCACAAACACATAGACAACATGCATGCACACACAGACAAACATATGTAAATACATAATTGTATGTATGTGCTCAGACACACCCACACAGACATACATCACATATAGACAAATGTCACATACATATGTATGTATGTAAATGCACGAAGTTGCATTGGCTTACACAAACACATAGACAACAACCCCCCCCCCCCCTCCCCCCCCCGCCACAGAGAGAGAGAGAGCATGTGTGTGTACATAATTGTATACATGTGCTCTCTCTCTCTCTATAAATAAAGTCCGTTCGTTCGTTTGTTCATTCTCTCTCTCTCTCTCTCTCTCTCTCTCTCTCTCTCTCTCTCTCGCTCTCTAACACACACCCACACGCACATACACAGCAAGGTAGAGAGAGCATGTGTGTACATAATTGCATGAATGTGCTCTCACACACACATACATGTGTGTGTGTACATAGTGCATGACTGTGGATGCATATATTTGCAGTGTAAAAGCATTATATCACTAGGCTAGCCAATGATTATGTGTGCTTAGAAACACACACAACATGGTAACCCCAGACACGAACCCTGCCATGTTTGGCTGAGAGTGGATGGCACTTCTGTGGCCCGCAACCAACTAAACAAACCAGTCCTATAGCAGAGACCTACTGTGGGTATGTGAAGTGTTAGGACCCTCACATTTTGTAGGCCTTGAGGAACCTGCTGTGGATATGTGAGGTGTTAGGACTATCACATTCTGTAGGCCTTGGGGATTAGGTGTCCAGTCTTCTCCTCCCATGATGGACTTGAGAGCTGGCATTGAACCCTTGTCCCCATCACGTTAATGCTATTGCCAGCATCATGTCCTAACCATTACACTAACATGACCACTATGCTGTCAACTAAGAATTACTAAACCCCATAGTAGTTTGTTTAAGAGTTACTAAACCTCATAGTGGTTTGTTTAAGAGTTATGAAACCTCATAGTGGTTTGTGTAAGAGTTATGAAATCTTGTAGTGGTTTGTGGAAGAGTTACTAAACCTCGTAGTGGTTTCTGTAAGAGTTACTAAACCTCATAGTGGTTTGTGTGAGAGTTACTAAACCTTGTAGTAGCTTCTGTACAAGTTACAAAACCTCATAGTGGTTTGTATAAGAGTTACTAAATGGTATGTGTGGGGGGGCTGAGTTGTCTCGAGGTATGGTGTTTGCCTCGAGTGCTGGAGGTCCTGGGTTCAGGCCTCGGTGAGGACCGGGATTTATTTAAAAAATCCACGTGGACTTCCAGTAATAACATTTCCCCTGGTCTCTGAGTAGTGAGATCGGATGCCGTGTGTATTGTTGCGCACATAAAAAATCCGTTGGCAGTTGGAAATCGAAAATAGTAGCCTAACGGCGCTGCCCGGGCAAAATTTCGAGTTAAAAATCTACCCAAAGTATTTCAGGATCCTCGCCGATGCTACGGAGTTCGTGCATTGAGTTGAGTTTCTCCAGACTCAGGTTTGAGTTAGGAGGAAAACGGAGCACTTATGGGTTAAACCCGTGTGCCATGATGTTGATCCAATGACTAAACTAAACTAAACTATGTGTGGTGGTGTTTTCTTACTATTTGTCACCTGTCCACATATACTTTCTCTCCTCACTGATGTGCATGATATTTTTTTTTGGCTTTGTGTTTATAAGTTGCCAGGATCGTTGCTGTTGTTAAGTTTTTAGCCTTTAGAATCAGGACTTTTTTTGGACTTGTCATGAGGAGAAATACACTTGAAACCTTAGTTCAACTGGCACACCTGATTGGAGAAAGAGCCAGGGGAAACAAAGAGAGAAATACCAGGTTGCTTGGTCATATAGCACAAGCAGGACAAGAGCACAGACCTGATCCAGGACTCAGGTGATGGTGTGAGATGGAAAATCATGTCCGCCCCCACTTTTCTTGGCATATGATGATGATTATGATTATATCTTTAAGCAAGATATGCTCCAGTGCATACTCCACTATGGAGATGGTAGTGTTTGACTCAGGCTGTTGTACTTGATGTTCTTATAGAGTTTCTCCATTCTTCTTTCAGTTGTGTTCCCCCTGCTCGTCTTAAAAATAATCCTCCATCATTTGAATTGAAGTGGATGTATAGCTGTTTTGATGATGTCTTTCATTTGTTCTGATGAAGTACTGTCTATAATTTGTTTTGAGGCACTATAATTTGTTCTGATGACTTACTGTCCATCATGGTATTTGCACTATTGCTGGTGTCTAATGTATAGGTTTTCCAGACCATGAAAGCCACTTGCCAAAGCAGTTGCCATGCAGTTTATTTGCTAGGATTTTTATATTTTACTCCTAAACAAAGGCTTTTGCTGTACTAAGGAATAGTATATAAATCCCACAATATGTAAGACGGGAATGCTAACTGCCCAACCACTGACATACCATACTTCTGCTATTCGAGCTTGTCAGTTTTATGGGCAATTGTACATTATTTATAGCTGTTTCTCTTCTTTCTCTTACTCTCTCTGTCTCTGCATATTTCTCTTGCACTCTCTGCTTCACTCTATCTGTCTCACTCTGTTTCTTTCTTTCTCTGCTTCTCTCTCTCTCTCTCTCATTCTGCTTCTCCCACTTTCTATCTCTATGCTTCTCTCTCCTTTCTCTCTGCCTCTCTTTCGTCCCTCCAGTCTTCATTGTTATTAGCTCTGAGTCCCTTCCAGTCTCCACTCTAGTTAGTTCTATCTCCTCACAATCCTTCACGACTATTAGTTCTACTTACCCACCAATCTCCACTGATGTTAATGCTATCTCCCCACCAATCTCCACTGATGTTAATGCTGACTCCCCACCAATCTCCACTGATGTTAATGCTGACTCCCCACCAATCTCCACTGATGTTAATGCTATCTCCCCACCAATCTCCACTGACTTTAATGCTGACTCCCCACCAATCTCCACTGATGTTAATGCTATCTCCCCACCAATCTCCACTGATGTTAATGCTGACTCCCCACCAATCTCCACTGATGTTAATGCTATCTCCCCACCAATCTCCACTGATGTTAATGCTGACTCCCCACCAATCTCCACTGACGTTAATGCTGACTCCCCACCAATCTCCACTGACTTTAATGCTGACTCCCCACCAATCTCCACTGATGTTAATGCTGACTCCCCACCTATCTCCACTGATGTTAATGCTATCTCCCCACCAATCTCCACTGATGTTAATGCTGACTCCCCACCAATCCCCACTGATGTTAATGCTATCTCCCCACCAATCTCCACTGATGTTAATGCTGACTCCCCACCTATCTCCACTGATGTTAATGCTATCTCCCCACCAATCTCCACTGATGTTAATGCTGACTCCCCACCTATCTCCACTGATGTTAATGCTGACTCCCCACCTATCTCCACTGATGTTAATGCTATCTCCCCACCAATCTCCACTGATGTTAATGCTGACTCCCCACCTATCTCCACTGATGTTAATGCTATCTCCCCACCAATCTCCACTGATGTTAATGCTGACTCCCCACCTATCTCCACTGGTGTTAATGCTATCTCCCCACCAATCTCCACTGATGTTAATGCTGACTCCCCACCAATCTCCACTGATGTTAATGCTGTCTCCCCACCAATCTCCACTGATGTTAATGCTGTCTCCCCACCAATCTCCACTGATGTTAATGCTGACTCCCCACTAATCTCCACTGATGATAATGCTGACTCCCCACCAATCTCCACTGATGTTAATGCTGACTCCCCACCAATCTCCACTGATATTAATGCTGACTCCCCACCAATCTCCACTGATGATAATGCTGACTCCCCACCAATCCCCGCTGATGTTAATGCTATCTCCCAACCATTCTCCACCATTGTTAGTTTTGTCTCTCTGTCATCCTCCCCTGTTGTTCTATCTCTCCCTCAGTACAATATTTTGAGACGTATTAACACAATTTAAACATGAATAATAGTATGTGACTTATAAACACAAGTTAAATATGAACAATAATATTTTAAGGCATAAACAATAAATAACAAATTATATACAGTTTAAATAACAGACAAATAACTTACGAATACAATTTAAATTACAAGAAACATTATTTACAACTAGTTTTATTTTTAAAATGTACATGATAAATACAATTTAACTATTATTTGATATACATTGTAAGTAAAATTATAAAATACAGATATTAGTTTTCAGTACAGATCTTTGTACAGAAATGGGTTAAGCTCTACACTTTTATCACGAAACTTCTGGTTTTGATTGACTTCATGTCGAACATTGTGATACATTTGCTTAGGGGCTGTGATCACAGTTTCACAACCCATCTGACTAAACTAACCAAAAATATCTAAACTAACCCATCTGATTAAACTAACCAAAAACAACTAAACTAACCCATCTCACTAAACTAATCAAAACAGCTAAACTAACCCATCTGACTAAAGTGACCAAAAACAACTAAACTAACCAAAAACATCTAAACTAACCCATCTGACTAAACTAACCAAAACAACTAAACTAACATCTGACTAAACTAACCAAAACAACTAAACTAACCCATCTGACTAAACTAATCAAAAACAACTAAACTATCCCATGTGACTAACAAAGTTTATAGGGAACTGCACTGATAATGCCATCAGCACGATCGGGCAAGTGTTTGATGCCTGGGCTCATCATCTGCTAAGAGAGGGAAAGAATGGCCAATGATTCATTTATGCATTAAGGCCTACATACATAATGTGATGGTCCCTATCATATCACTGACCTATGGCAGAAGATTGCTTTGGAACATTTTTAAACAACTTATCTGACTAAACTAAGAAAAAGCAGCGGCTGCAGCAGGATATAACGATATGAATTGGAAACAAATAGGTATATTAAGCTCATGTGAGAAGAAACGTACTAAACATCAACACGTTGCACATACCTTACAAGGAAATCCATTGTATTACGGAATACAGGTGAAAATCCAAAATAAGAAGTAATCAATAAATATATAAAATGAATAATAAAATAAAATACACACAAAAGCGTACAATACGACACACAGGACGGCCGACGTTTCAATTCTCAGAATCTTTGTCAAGGACAGGACAACACAGATAGATAAACAACGAAATACATCAAAACAAAAAGCAAAAAGCACCACTACACTGTTTCCATTCTGTTCCCACATGGAAACAGTGTAGTGGTGCTTTTTGCTTTTTGTTTTGTTGTATTTCGTTGTTTATCTGTCTGTGTTGTCCTGTCCTTGACAAAGATTCCGAGAATCGAAATGTCAGCCGTCCTGTGTGCCGTATTGTACGCTTTTGTGTGTATTTTATTTTATTATTCATTTTATATATTTATTGATTACTTCTGATTTTGGATTTTCATCTGTATTCCGGTATACGATGGATCTCCTTGTAAGGTATGTGCAACGTGTTTGTGTTTAGTACATTTCTTTTCGCAGGAGCTTAATATCCCTGTTTGTTTCCAATTCATGACTAAACTAACCTATTTAACTAAACTAACTCATCTCACTAAACTAACCTATCAAACTTTTGATAGAGTACAACATGAACGATTAATTACATGTCTTAAAGATATAGAAGTAGATGAAAAGGACATCAGACTTTTAGTAACTTGTACTGGGAACAAATGGTATCAATTACATTTGGAGTTAATTATTTGTCACCCATAGAGATAAAAAGAGGAGTACAGCAAGGATGTGTGTTGTCCCCAAGCCTCTTCAACCTATACACAGAAAGAATTTTCAAACAAGTTGAACTGCCTGGACTTAACATCATTACAGAATCATAAACAATCCTTGGTATACTGACAATACCGTGTTACCACCAGAAAGTGAGCAAGAGTTACAAGACCTAGTGGAACAAGTAAACAGAAATAGTGCAGAATGTGGCTTAGATATTAACATTCAAAACACAAAAACTATGATAATTAGCAGTGGAAAGGAGAGGTCATCAGTGAACATCACAGTAAATGGGAGATATTGGAACAAGTAACAAGATTCGTATATCTTGGACATGTAATAACAGAAAATGGCACAAGTGAAACAGAAATCATAAAGAGAATAGGAATGGCTACAAATGCTTTCAGCAGCATGAAATCAGTACTAACATCTAGAGAGATTAACAGTGCATTAAAAATGAGAATTGTCAAATATTATGTATATTCTCCACTATATGGCGCGGAAGCCTGGACTTTGAACAAGCAATTAGAAAGTCGAATAGAGGCCCTGGAGATGTAGATATACAGAAGAATATGTTGTATTTCATGGAAACAAAAACAATCAAATATACAGAGGTTCTAGAAAAGCTGATAATGAAAAGAGAGTTGATGAAAGAAATCAAAACAGAGGCGAGTGAAATATTTCAGCCACGTTAAAAGACATAACACTCTTATAAAAACCATACAGGAGGGCCAGGTTGAAGGCAAGCGAGCAAGAGGTAGACAATGATACAAGTGGGAAGATAGCATCAAAAGATGGACGAACATCAGTCTGACAGAAGGTACAGTCAAGGCGAGAGACAGACCGTGTTGGAAATCCATTGCAGCCAACCTTCATTCTGGAGATGGCACCTGATTGATTGATCTAACTAAACTAACCCATCTAACTAAACTAACCCATTTGACTAAACTAACTCATCTGACTAAACTGACATCTGTAGTTTGACATCTTTAGTATCACGTCCGCTTTGTACATGTTACACACAACAGTGTGCTTTATTTTTTTCCTGTTTGTATTTCATATCTGTCTGGATTTCATCAGATGATTCCACTCTCGAAGACATACTGCCATCCACCCACTTTCAGTTTCCTCACAACTTGTACAAGTATACGGAACTTAAGAGCTCTTCCGGTTTGTCATTGATATCCAGCGGTGTTGATAGTGTTGAGAATTCTGCGTGTATTAATACGCTTCCCTCTGAACATAAGAAGGCAAGTGTGATGCTTTGAATTTGTTTACTCATCATCATCATCATCATCAAGTGCCGTGCCGGCTGGCGTAGGCGTTCATGGCTCTCCATAGATCTCGGTCTTTGGTTTTCTGGATCAACTCTGGTGCTGATATTCCTCCATGCCACCGTCTCAATCCATCCAGCATCACTTCTCTTGGTCTACCTCTGCCTCTCTTCCCCTCGATCTTTCCAGTTGTTACGATGTTCTCCAATGTCTCTCTTCTCATCACGTGACCGAAGAAAGATGTTTGTCTCTGTCTTATTGTTGTATATAATGTTCTAGTTTCATTAGCCTGTTTCAGGCAGTCGTCGTTAGTTACTCTGGCAGTCCAAGGAATTCGCAACATTCGTCTCAGGAACCACATCTCTGTTGCTTCTAATTTCTTCTTAATTTGTTCATTTACGTTCCAAGATTCACTGCCATACAGCAAAACTGGTTCTACATAGCATTTCAGCACTCTCTTTCTTACATTCAGTGATAGTGACTTATTGCATAAGATACTCTTCATTTTCTGAAAAGCGGCTTTTGCCTGCCCTATTCTACTCCTAATCTCTGTTGTACATCTTC
This sequence comes from Cepaea hortensis, assembly GCA_963921405.1. Lineage (NCBI taxonomy): Eukaryota > Metazoa > Mollusca > Gastropoda > Stylommatophora > Helicidae > Cepaea > Cepaea hortensis. The sequence goes on from OY992876.1 coordinate 73,604,547, forward strand.
CATCTGATGTTATAAATGCCCCTAGGTATCTAAAATTATCAACTTGGTTAAGGATTTTCCCTTCTATTTCTATGTCACATTTTGGTGTCACCATTTTCTTTGATATTACCATTGTTACTGTTTTCTTGATATTCAAGGAGAGTCCTTTCCTTGCACTCTCTGTTACTACAACGTCTAATAATTGTTGTAGGTCTGTTGAATTATCCGCCACCAATACTGTGTCATCTGCATAGCGTATATTATTTATATTATAACCTCCAACTAGTATTCCTGGCATCTCTTTGATCTCTCTCATTATTACTTCGCTATACAGGGAGAAAAGATCTGGTGACAAGACACACCCTTGTCGTACTCCTAGCTTTATCCGTTCGTAACTACCCTCTTTATTTCCCATTTTAATTGCTGCTACTTGGTTCCAGTAAACATTCTTTATTATTCTTAAATCTTTTCCATCAATGTTGATATCTTCCAACATTTTAATCAGTTCATCATGTTTTACTTTATCAAATGCCTTAGTATAATCTATGAAGCACAAATATATGTCTCTCTGTTTCTCTATTGACCTTTCTATTAGTGTCCGTAATGTATAAATTGCATTGTTTGTGCCCTTTCCTTCCACAAATCCATACTGTTCTTCACTAATTTCCATTTTTATTTTCTTTTTGATTCTTCTCATTATGATTCTGAGTAGAAGCTTAGTGATATGGTTTATAAGGTTAATTGTACGAAAATCTTCACAATCAATTGCTCCTGGTCTTTTTGGTATAGCTATAAATAAAGATTTCAGCATATCACTGGGTAAATATCCACTGCTGTAAATATCATTCAACATTTTGGTTAATATATCTACTCCAAATTCTCCCAATACTTCTAATTCTTCTATTGTGATTTCATCTGGCCCAGCTGTTTTTCCTTTCTTCATACGTTTCATAGCGTCAGCGACTTCTTCTTTCAGAATAGGTGGACCTTCTAAGTTACTATCTTCTGTTAATTCTCCCCTTTCTCCTTCATATAATTCTCTTATATACTCATTCCACCTCTTCATTATAGCATCTTCCTCTAATATTATCTTTCCTGTTTTTGATTTCAAACACCCTGTATTTATTCTTATTTTTCTTCCTGTAAGCTCACTGATTTTTCTGTGCATATTTTTTGTATCTTTAATGGAATTTAATTCAATTTTTTTGCATTGCTCGTTTAACCAACTTTCTTTAGCCTTCCCACATTTATCTTTTATTTCTTTATTTATCTTAGCGTATTCTTGTTTGTCATTTTTACTCTGTTTTCTTTTGTCCATCAGTTTTAAGATATCTTCATTCATCCATTTTTTCTTAGCTATTTTGCCTCTCTCCGGTAATACTTCTTTGCTAGTTTGATGAATGGAGTCCCTTAACATTTCCCATTGTTCATCTATACTCTGTATTTTAGTTATTGCATTGTACCTATTTTTCACAGTCACTCTGTATTGTTCTTGCATTTCTTTATCTATTTTCAGAACCTCTTTATTAAGTCTCATGTTCTTAACCATTTTTTCCCCTCTCTTTAATCTTACTTTTATTTGTCCACATAGTGGTACATGATCACTATTACAGTCAGCACCAGGCATTGTCTTTACATTAATTAAAGCATTTCTAAATCTTTTATTAATTAGTATGTAGTCAATTTGGTTGCGTATTTTCTTATCAGGGCTTATCCATGTGTACAGTCGTCTTTTATGGTGTTTAAACCATGTGTTTCCAATTATCATCTCATTGATATTTGTCCATTCTATTAGCATTTCCCCTCTTTCATTTCTTGTACCTAAACCATAATTCCCCACTACATCCTCCATTTTTCCCTTTCCTACTTTTGCATTAAAATCACCAAGTATTATTTTTATTTCTTGTGATCCAATTTGAGCCATCGCCATTTCTATTTCGTCGTAAAAGTGTTGTATTTCTTCATCACTACTGCTTGCTGTTGGTGCATATACTTGTATAATATTTATGTCTATTGGTTTGCCTTTGATTTTTACCATAATAACTCTATCTGAAATACACCAGTATCCATTAATTGACTTGGCTGTTTTTTCATCTAATATTATTCCTACACCTTTTTCATATGTTTTCCCTCCAGAATAAACTATTGTGTGATTGTCAGCTATAATTTTGCCCGATCCCTTCCATCTCATCTCACTAACGCCTAGTATATTCATTTTCATGCTATCCATCTCTCTTAGAACATTGGTCAACTTTCCTAGCTCATTTAATGTCCTAACATTCCATGTTCCTACTCTAAATTTATTTATTTTAGTTATGATTTTGCCATCAGTAGCTGGATGACGGTCTGGTGTCACCTGTGGCTCATGACTGTCCCTACCGGACGAGGATGCCCTAAGACAGCCATTAACGTCCTTCACTAACTTTGATTTATGTTTTGCCATGAAGTCTTGGGAAGATAATGTGGTGGTTTCCCCTTGCCTTCCACATTCACACGGTGGTCTTTTAACTCTGCCTTTGACAGCCATTTCCGACTGTAAGGACAAGTGAGTGCCCTGCCCTACTCAGGTGCAGAGTTGTCCACTTATTCCGGTGGATACTCTTATACTTGTTTACTAGCGCAGTTAATAGTGGCTTACTGAGGAACTTTGTGGCAAATATAGCACAATAAATAGTGGCTTATTGAGGAACATTGTGGCATATATAGCACAATAATTGGTGGCTTACTGAGGAACTTTGTGGCAAATATAGTGCAATAAATAGTGGCTTATTGAAAAACTTTGTGGCAAATCTAGCTCCAAAAATAGTGGCTTATTGAGATACTTTGGTCAAATATCTTCTTATAGTCCATCCCATGTGACATTGATGATCATGTGGCAAATAGTCTCCCGCTAATTTGTTTTCCCTGTGGTTTCCAGACAAGGAAGTGTTTAGTTATTCTATCCTCATGTTTTCTCAATGTGTGGCATATCCAGCGTCAGCATGTTTTCTCCAGTGATTCACTGATTTCTTCTTCTTCTTCGTTCATCCGGAGTTTTTTTTTCGGATGTGATTGCGTTGTGCCTGTTTACAGCAGAGCTGCGTTCTTGCGCCGTTAGGCCGACACATCCGACTTATGCGGGCATTTGTTGACCGGGTTAACCTTCCCGGGGGTTTCTTAGGACGTTTGACTCTCACTGTTGTGGTGTTATCCCCCATCCCAGCTGGTCCATATAGAACAGCCAAAGATCCTGGTCAGCCCTCAAGGGAAGGCAGGGGCAGACCATGGGCATTCCCCGCCATCCAAGGAGGCTTCCATACTTGCAGAGCCGATACATAGCGCTCTGGTACTGGGCTCACCCAAGGAATCGTCACGTCCTGCACATGGCTGCTTAGCCTCACTTCCGTATATTGGGCCTTCCGTTCACCATAGGCTGTTCTTCCGGAAACCAGAAGTATGCAGTCTGCAGATGACATCCACACAGTGAGCTTTCGATTCGGACTTTCCATGTAATGGATTTGCTAGCCAAGCAATATTCCATTTCGTGCCACTAGGACACTTTTCCACCTTTTATGAAGCCCACACAGTGGGCTTTTGATTCAGACTTTCCACGTAATGGATTTGCTATCCAAGCAATATTCCATTTCGTGCCACTAGGACACTTTTCCACCTTTTATGAAGCCCACACAATGGGCTTTTGATTTGGACTTTCCACGTAATGGATTTGCTATCCAAGCAATATTCCATTTCATGCCTCTGGGTCTTCATGCACCTTTAAATGTCAACCTGTATATAGTTAAAGTAATCTGCGGTCAACTTTAGCTTGTTGATATCTCCATAGAGCTTGTCCTCAAATGAAGCAGGTGTGGGCCAAAATATCTTTCTCTGTTCTGCATACGTTGGGCAATCCTGCAGCAAATGTTTTGCTGTCATTTTTCCAGTTCTACAATTACATTCATCGGTATCTCCTATCTTTAGTTTATTGAACAAGTGGTATTTCAGCCTGTTGTGTCCTGTGCGGAGTCTGAAGATTGCTACTTGTTCTCTTCTGTCGAGTTTGTAATATGCATCATCCTTCTGATGGCCTGGATGCTCTGATTCCCATTTGGTTCTATAAGTGCTTTTTATCAACCTCTTTGCCTCATTATAGGTTATGTCTATGTCAGGCTGTGGTAGTCGTCCGCCCTCTTTTGCCAGTCTGTCAGCCTCTTCGTTTCCAGGTATACTGCAATGTGATGGGATCCACTGTATTACAACTTTTTTGGATTTCTGGCATAGACCATGGAGTGCTGCTCTTAGGTCAGTTAGTTCTGTGCTGTTATTGCTCTTCAGTATTGAGACAGCTGACTTTGCATCTGTGAAGATAGCTATTTGCTTCTCTTTATTTTCCTCCATCAGGAGCATTTCTGCTGCAGTTTTCAGAGCCTCTACCTCCACTTTGAAGTTACTTGAAAATTTTCCAGTTGCCATTGAATGTGTTTTTTTCGCTCCATTTTTTAAATTTAGGAGAATTCCTCCTCCTCCATTCTCTATTGAATTTTTGGCTGATCCATCTGTATATGCATGGGTCCAATTCCTGCTTGGGTAATGTTCTTTTATGTAGTTTAGGGTTATTTCTCTTCTTTCGGTTTCATGCTGAGTGTTCTTTTTCTCAATACCAGGAATGTTTTCTATCATCTCAGGCAGTTGCTGCTGTCTCCAAGCTGGGAACTTGTGTGCATTGTGTATGGGCTTGACTGTTGATATGTTAAGAATAGGATCTGACCTAATCCTTCGTTTTGCAGTTTCTACAAAGTTGCTACGCTTCAGTCTTCCCTTTCCAAAACCATTAAATCTGTTGTACATAGGGTGGTCTGTCAATCTTCTAAATTTTTCTGCTTGTTGCTGGACTCTGCTATCTCTTCTATCCTGCATTGGTTGTAAACAAGTGATCTTTTCTAATTCATTAATAGGCGTTGTCTTCAGGCTTCCAGTTATGATTCGCATTCCTTGATTTTGGACTCTACTTATTTTGTTAAAGTTTGACTTAGCTGCTGTTGCCCAAGCTGCAATGCCATATTCCAGTACTGGCCTCACCCGCCCAGTATATAACTTCTTGAGAACTTTCTCATCTGCTCCCCATGTTGTACCAGCAAGCTTTTTCATGATTGCCATTCTTTGCCTTGCTCTTGTTCGATTTTTCTCAACCTGTGTCTTCCATGTCAGGCGACGATCAAAGGTGACTCCTAGATAGTTTGGATTTTCTTCATGGCGCAATATTTTTCCATTCAATACCAGCTTAGGTTGCTGAGTTTTAGTTGAGAGGGAGAACACTGTGCATGTTGTTTTCTCCTCACTTATCTTCACTAGCCATGATTTTGACCAGTCCTCTAGCGCTAATAGGGCTTGCTGTATTCTGCTGTTAGCTGTACTAATATATTCTTCAGATGTCCATATGGCTAGGTCATCTGCAAAGGATGATGTGTGTACTCTGGCTGGAAAATTTTCCGTGATGTCGTTTATATATGCTAGGAATAATGTTGGTGAAAGAACTCCTCCTTGGGGGACACCTTGCTCCAACAGCATCATTTTGCTGGTTTGTCCTTGTACTTTTGTCCTGGCAGTTCTGTTCTCAAGGTAGTGGCTGATCCATTTGTACATTTTCCCGCAAACATGCATTTTTTGCAGTTTTACTTTCAGTCCTTCCTTCCATACTTTATCAAATGCTTTTTCTAAATCTATCCAGACTGCTAGTGTGTGCTTTTTCTCTTGGAAGGCATCCTCTATTTCCTGAGCTATATAGGTTATTTGATCTTCAGTAGATCTGTACTTTCTGAATCCTGCTTGGTGAGGTGTTAAGAGTTGGTTTTCTTCCAGATGCCATGTTAGCCTGCCATTGATAATGCGTTCCATTAATTTTCCTACACAGCTAAGAAGACTGATAGGTCGATAGCCATTTGGTTCTTCCAGGTCTTTTCCTTTCTTTGGGACTGGTATTAGTATAGCTTCCTTCCATGCCTGTGGGACTATTCCCCTCTTCCAGCTGTAATTTAGGACTGCTAGTAGTTTCTTTTTTGCCTTAGTGCCTAGTCCTATTAGCATTTCATTTGTGATTCCATCCTTTCCTGGTGATGTCTTCTTTTTTAGGGTATTCATTGCCTGTTCCATTTCTTCCATTGTTAGATTTGCCATCATATATTCTGCTGCTGTCTCTGTATATGTATGATGCATCTGTTTATCTTTGATTGCTTTCTTCTGTTCGGCTGTAATATCAATGTGGTTTGCATTTGCATAGTGTTCCATTAGTGCATTTGCAGCCTTTTTTCCTGTAAGCAAGGAATTTCCTTGTTTAATTGTTATTTGTTTGTTTCTAGGTCCTTCATTGTTCATGGCTTTCACTAGTTTCCATAGTTTGTTTCCATCCCTGTCAAAATTCAGGTTTTCTGTTTTTTTCCTCCAACAATCTCTTGTTGTTTGATTTACTGTTCTTTTATATTTTGCTGAGATGGCTTTGAGAGAGATGTTCGCTTCAGTTGTTTGTTCTCTCTCTGCGGTCTTCCTAGCATCTTCAACTTTGTCCTCCAAAAATTGTAGTTCTTCAGTCCAGTATGGTTTGTAATTTTTCCTTGCTCCTCTTGGAATAGACTCAGTGGCTGCCTGTATTATTGCTCTGTTTAGACTTTCCACCATTTGCTTCATGTTGCCATATCGTGTATTTACGTTTTCACAATATTTGTCTGTTAGTATGGCAAATCTGTCCCAATCTGCTCGTTTGTAATTCCAACGGGGCAAAGGCTTTTGCTCCTGTGGAACATACTCCATATTTATTACAAGCTTGATTGGTCTGTGGTCACTACCTGCTAATTGGTCCAGCACATGGCGATCGATTTTGTGGAGGATGTCTCCTGTGCAGAAAGCTAAGTCTGGAGTAGAAGTGGTAATCCATCTTCTGGAGTAGAAGCTCGGTGTGTCATCCGCTTTGTTAAGTAGATGGAGATTTGAGTCTATTTCCCAGTCCTCCACTTCATCTCCTCTTTTGTCAGTATCTGGGTATCCCCATCTTTCTGAACGGCTATTAAAGTCTCCGACAACAATGCAATTTGTGTCAGTTATTTCCATGTTTGAGAGTGTAAGATCCTTATCTGCCGGGCTATATAGATTGTAAATTCTTATTTTCACGTCCTTTATTATTATATCAACACCTATAATTTCCGTTTGGTTGTCAGAGATCACAGATACTTCGCTGCAAGGTATTGTATTTCGTGTAAGTATTACAACTCCTCCTTTATGTCCTTCGCGGTCGAAACGTGTGGCCTGATATCCCTCGACTGAAAATGTGCGATTGGCGTTGAGGTGTGTCTCTTGAATGCATGCCACATCTATTCTATCTTTATGAAGACGCTGTGTTAGGGAGGCTTTCTTGTTATAAACTCCTTCTGCATTCCATTGTAGTATGTTGAGTGTCCGGGGTGTTTGGTCAATAGCTCTTAACCTACTCCTCTGTGCCTTGACTCCACAGCACAGGGGAAGGTGACCACCAGTAGTCATGGGTGGACCCCCTCGAGGCAGGGGGCCCGGCACTATCACCGCCTGATGGGACTTCACGGGATTAGCACCATATCGATTAACTTTCATCTGTGGCATCATGAAATGATAAAGTTACGTTGCACTTCTTTGTCAAGCCTGTGGCTCAGTACATCCGATTTCGACAAGCATTTGTTCGGGATGCTTTCCCTAGCCTTTGACTGTCCCCAGTCTACCTACAAGGCAGCAGGTTTGTGCGTCACTTCGTCTGGTCCCTCTCCCTTGACCTGTCCGACATGGGTGACCCTACCAGTAGCTGTGCTACCGTCGGCATAGCTCTTGGGGTCATTGGAACGCTCAAGCCCCTCTACCTCGTCAAGGTGGACGCACGGCAGAGGGGATTCACTGATTTGATTGTCTAATTCTTTCCATGAGCTCTGCATTGGTGATTCTGTCATGCCACTTTAGTCCCACTGTTTTCAGCATGCTATAATTGCATGTGAATGGATTCTTCATGAAACTCTTTCAGTCTCTGAAGGTTTTGCAGCAGATGCCAGGTGATGTAAAGTGGCCACTGGGGAAGCCAGATTTTTTTTAGCATACTCTGGTCAAATGTAAAGTAAGAGAACACATTATACAGTGGCTGGGATTCATAGGAAAGGGTCTAGTAGACATTACACAGACTGACTGAGTTAATTCAAACTTTAGGTTTGAGATTATATGCCTCACTATTAAAATGTTAGGTCTGAGATTAAAGGCCTCTCTATTAAAATGCTAGGTTTGAGATTATAGTACTCGATATCTATTTCCCTTTTGTTTTCTTTTCTGGGAATTCTGGGTTATAATTTCCAGTTACCAGGTACTTTGTTTTTGGTTGTTAATAATGTAGGTATAACCCAGTGTGTCCTGGGTCATGACCTGCTGGTCATGGGTTCGAACAAATGTTGTAAATGGGCCTGAGCTGCCAGTTTGACCCAGCCTAAAATGGACACCAGAACATGTCCAGGGAAATAAAGGATTGCTGGTATGTTATTGACCACATCACCCCTTGAATGCGGATTGGTTTATAAAAATATGTAGCAAGCACCATATGTCCCATGTGCTCCATGACGTGTGAACAGAGACCTTTACTATTATTTGTCTATGATTATATTTTATAGTATTATATATTTTATTTGTTACTATTATTATATATTATTATATTAAGTTCTGTAGGAGCTGTGGTACTTGCCACAGTTGTAGTAGCAAGTGGGTGAACTACGGTTGAGTTCAAAGCAAGCAAATGAAAACAGGATATAGAGCTAACATTATATACCCAGTAGCCTCAACAAAGAAAATTGAAATATTCTGGTCACTTGAAACATCATGAAAGTTTGGAGAGAACAATAATGGAACTGCATTTTCCGTGGAGGACTTTTGTGTTGGCATCCTGACGGCAGCATTATGCACAGTGTACCTGTGCGGGTTATTGGCTTGTCGAGACTCCTGTCCATTCCACTTTTCACATAGGGTAGTGAGGAGCATTTTGTCACATTTTTTGGCACAGAAACGGAGCATAATGGGGACGACTCGTTGCCGTGAAGTTGGAATCGTGACTAACTAACTAATAATGGAGGGGTATATGCCCGGGAACAGAGGAAGAGGAAGGCCAAAGAGATGATGGGTGCAGGATGTGGCATTTGATCTCCAGATGAGTGCATCGGACTCGTGACATCTTGCTTATGACCGAGAAGCTTTCCAGAAGGTTGTTATGGGAGTGAGGTTCTGCAAAGGACATGCTAATGAATTAATTAATTAATTAATGAACGAATGAATGAACGATGCCTCAAACATATCATTTACTATGCACTGTTCCCTCTCTGTGTGCTTGGTATGTTATCAAGTGATATGTCTAATGACCCTAAAGATAGACCAGAGATGATAGACCTGCATGTTTTCAATCCCCTTTTCTGTTCATCTTAGAGAATGCTTTGTTTTATTTTCTTCAGTTGCCGAGTCCTTTGTTGCAGATGATGATTTGAAGTTCATGTCTTTTTAAGCTTGTAACAGCTTGTGCTCTATTGTTTTCTGTTATTTGCTCTTGTTTTAACATTAAGATAGCCATATAGCAGAATTTATTTTGTGGAGCATGGCTTGTCAAAGTGTTAAGAAGTTTATATTATCAGACGTGCTCATTTTATATTCTCTGCTTTGAATTTGGTGGTTGTATATGGGTACAATAAGTTACATTGATAAAATAATTGTATACACTGCAATTTATAGGCACTGAAAACAAATCTTTTTCCTCCTCCCCTGCTTCTTCTTTTTCTTCTTCATCACCATCATCATCTTTGTTGCATATTCTCAAACATAAGTATAAATGCCATCATGGTTCTTTTGTTGTTGTTGTTGTTGTTGTTGTTGTTGTTGTTGTTGTTGTTGTTGTTGTTCTTCTTCTTCTTCTTCTTCTTCTTCTTCTTCTTCTTCTTCTTCTTCTTCTTCTTCTTCTTCTTCTTCTTCTTCTTCTTCTTCTTCTTCTTCTTCTTCTTCTTCTTCTACTTCTTCTTTTCTTCTTCTTCTTCTTCTTCTTCTTCTTCTTCTTCTTCTTCTTCTTCTCCTTCTTCTTCTTCTTCTTCTTCTTAGTACATTCTCAAATACAAATATGAATGATGTCAATAACCATGATGGTTCTTTTTCTTCTTCATCCTCTTCCTCCTCTTCTTCTTCTTTGTGATAATTCTCAAATATAAATGTGAATAGAGGTTAGCATGACCGAATAAATAAGAGTGCTCACTCTTATAACTTCCAGAGTGCTGATGATGAGGTAGTGGGTTAAACCCCTACAGTCAGTTGGACTAAAATGTTGACTTCTCGTCCTTGACTTGGAGACATAAATTACAAGTGCCTCAGAATTTGGAGTGAGCTCGCTTGAAGGCAAGGGACACTGTTAATAGGGAAAGCTAATCCACGTGCAAAATCAGTCCAGTGCACTAGAAGTAGTAGCACTTTTATTGGACCATGCTTTCAGAAATGTAGAAGATATGAAAGGAATCATCATTGGAGGAAGAAACATCAATAAATGTGAAGAAATGAAAGGAATCAACATTGGAGGAAGAAACATCAATAACATTAGATGTGCAGATGATACAGTATTGATTGCAGACAATGAGCAGCATCTGCAACATTTAGTAGATGCGATTGTTGCACACAGTGAACAACTAGGGTTAGAATTAAATTGTAAGAAGACACAGATTATGGTTGTCACTAGGAATAAGGAAATGCCACAATGTGATATACAAGTAACTGGGAATATTCTTAAACAAGTTTAGTTTAGTCAACGGATCAACATCACGGCACATGGATGTAACCCATAAGTGCTCTGTTCTACTCCTAACTCGAGCCTGAGTCCGGAGAATCTCAGCTCAGTGCACAAACAGCGCCGGCGAGGATCCTGAAATACTTTGGGTAGATGTTTAACTCAAAATTTTGCCAGGGCAGCGCCATTTTCGATTTCCAACTGCCAAGGGATTTTTTGCGTGCTCAACAATACACACGGGCGTCCAATCTCACTACCCAGAGACCAGGGGAAATTTTGTTACTAGAAGTCCACGTTAAAACAAATCCTTGAAGAATTTAGAACAAGAGTCATCATGGCGAAGGAAGCCTTTTGCAAGATGGAAACCGTACTGACCAATAAAAAGATGTTATTTGCAACGACAAAAAGTGTTGAGGTGCTAGATAGAATCTATGCTTTTGTATGGATGTGAAGTGTGGACAATGAGAAAACAGGCTGGAAAATATCTGATGGCTGTGGAAATGTGGTTTTTGGGGAAAATGCAAAGAATACCAAGGACAGGCAGAAAAACCAATGAGCAAGTCCTACAAGAAACAAATGAAAACTGTAAACTGATTAGAGAAATTAGATGTAAGTGGTAAAAAATTGTTGGTCAAGTTATGTGAAGAAATAAATTGGAGAACTTGGTGACAACTGGCAAGATCGAGAGGAAGAGAACAAGGGGAAGGCAGAGAAGTGAAAACCTGGATGGCTTGGCCACATGGCATGGTCGAGACAGGAATACTGAGGTGATCCATGACTGGTGGTCGTGTGAGATGACGAAACTGACCTCCCATGCTTATCGGCATGGCACATGATGATGATGAGCTCAAAGAAAGGGTTTGTTCAGCAAGTCTTTCCTAACTTGATGCTGTGCAGCAAGAAAGATCAAGCATGAAGATGAAGAAGAATAAGCATTAGCAGCATCTGAAGAAGAAGAGGAGGAAGAATGTGGTGAGGGAGAATAAGGAGAGGAAAGAGAACATGTAGGAACAGGAAAACAAGAATGAGAGCATGATGATGTTGGAATGAATGAGAAATCAAATAAAAAAAATGAATATAAGAACTAGTGGTCATGTTCTGTGGAGAAGAATAAGTACTAGCAGCATCAGAATAAGATGGAGAAGATGCAGACGAAGATGATGAAGAGGGAGAACATGGAGAGAAAAGAGGGCAAATAGGAACAGGAAAAGATGATGATGTTGGAATGAAGGCAAATAGAATCAAAGATGTTGGTCACATTACATGAAAATATTCATAGTAACACAGTTATATGTTATATATAATGACTGCTCATTCTCTGCCAAAATCATACTCACTAGGAGTCAGTATGGCGAATGGATAAGTCACTTGCTCTTAAACCTACCCTGTGTTGATGCCACGGTAGCAGGTTCAGCCCCTACTTCGGACTAAATTGTTAACTTCTTCTTGACTTGGGAGCATAAATTACAAGTCCTTGAGAAGTCGGAGTGGATCTGCCTGATGGCGAGGGACAATGGTAATAGGGAAAGCCAATCCACTTGCAGACATCAGCCCAATGCATTCCTCAGTAGTGGCAACTACTAAAGTAGTAGCACATTTTTGGACTGGGCTTGATTGAGTTCAAAGTGAGTGAATGCAAACAAATTAAAAACACAACAAAACATCAGACTGGCTATGTGTCTGTTGGTTACTCTACGGCGTAATATGTCGCTTTAAAAAGTCACTTAAAAGTCAACAGGATTGACTTCATTGCACCAGGTTTTATCCCATCTGGCTCAGTCTGTTTCTGCAGTGTGGGCTGCCAAAAGTGTTGCACAGAGCACGAACTCTGTAGTTCCAGCGATGACTCCAGGAGTCTCAGAAAAACTGCACTCGTGAACCAAAGGGCGCGGCCTGGAATCGAACCCACAACCTTCGGAGCCTGAGCCAGATGGCTTAACCACTTCACCACGAAGACTCCAACGTAATACGTCCTTTACTTAACCCATTCTGATGCCTGGGCTCATCATCTGCTAAGGGAGGGAAAGAATGGCTAACGATTCATTTATGCAAAAATTCCTACATAGCCCAAGGTGGCCAGAGGAAATACTTTAAAGACACTCTGAAGATCTCACTAAAAGCTTTTGGGATTCATCATGGCATTTGGGAGACTGCTTCCAAAGACCAAAATTTGTGGTGTACATTATTACACAAGGGTGTAGTCACTTGTGAAGCAAACAGAACTGCAAGAACTCTGAAAACTAAGGCTGGACAAAAAAAAACCACAGCAGGAGATCCTCCTCCTGGAACGTCAAGCATTCTTTGCCCACATTGTCAAAGAACATTTCGAGACAAAATAGGCCTTACCTAGCCATATTAGAACTCACGGCTCCAAACTTTCAGCCCCACTGGATGAAACTGATGGTCATCATCATCATTCTTGCCAGACATGTGGGGCTAGCACCATATACCCAGTGGGTCTCCAGGTGGAGTGTGGGTCTCTAGGTGGAGTGTGGGTCTCTAGGTGGAGTGTGGGTCTCCAGGTGGAGTGTGGGTCTCTAGGTGGAGTGTGGGTCTCTAGGTGGAGTGTGGGTCTCTAGGTGGAGTGTGGGTCTCTAGGTGGAGTGTGGGTCTCTAGGTGGAGTGTGGGTCTCTAGGTGGAGTGTGGGTCTCTAGGTGGAGTGTGGGTCTCTAGGTGGAGTGTGGGTACATGATCAGGCGGGTGTGGTCTTGGAATCATGTGTATAATGCAGAAGAACCGCTAGATCATCACGGCCTGGAGAGATAGCTAGTTAGGCCAGGAGAGAATGGTACTGCAGTGACCAGAGAATTGACTGACGCTCAACACTCCGAGGACAGGCCAGGCTGACACATAATCAGACTGCTACTGATACCATTAGTATTGGAGTCTTTGCTGGCTGTATCAGACGAGACTCCGAGTGCTGTGGTGTCAGTGTCTCGACTAAACTCAACTGAAGGCATAGAAAATGGTCTGGTTACTAATGTATGTTTCTCTGGTTTGTCATATTTTTGCAGTTCTGAAAGGGAGGAAGCTCACCTTACCAGCGTAGATGTTGTGTAGACCAGCTGGAGAATCTGCTTGTTGTGAGTGCCAGTGATCTGTTCTTGGGAAGCAGACTTGGTAACTGAGAAATTTCTAACTGAAACTGCTGATATTTGTATGCCTTTGCTTTGTTTTCAGTGGTGTTATTGGAAATTTCAGGAATTTAAACATAGAAGAAACAAACTGTAGTTTGCACAGTTTCTTGCCTGGCAGGTGTTGTGGCATCTCAGGCTGCAAATTGTGCAACCTATTCTTCTTTCGTTCACGTGAAATTTGTCTATAACTGCAATGTTATCTCGTGTATGAATTTCATTGTCTTTTTTACTTCACTCAGTGGTCCATAGAGTTTATCTTCCTCCACTGTTGTGTCTTCAGGCCAGAAAGTTTGCCTAGATATGTCGTATTTTAGGCAGTCTTGGAGCATGTGATCTTCTGTCTGCGGCACCAATACACATGTGCATATGGCTGATTCACCAATCTTGAATTTTGTATACATGTGTTTGGGTAATTATTGTGTTCTATTCTGAGGCGCAGAATAATGATTTGTTTTGGTCGGTCCATAAGGTGGTAGTCGTCTTGAGCAGGTTTTGGTGGCTTTCTGACGGTTTTGATCATTCTTTTCTTTTGGTGGTATGTAACAGGCACATCAGGTTGTTCTTTTATTGCTCCTTCCTTAGCCAATCGATAAGCTCTCTCATTTCTGGGTACTCCACAGTGAGATGGTATCCACTGTATGGTGACCTTATGCTGACTGCCAAATTCAGAAAGTAGTGTCCGTGGTACTGGCAGTTTCCCAGACAGGAGCGCCTCTAGTACTTAATTTGCATCTGTCAATAGCACCACAGGTTGTGTACCATTGCTGGTATTTAGTAATTTCTCTGTTGCTATCTTGATTGCCTCAATTTCTGCATCATAGTTACTGCAGTACTTTCCTGTTGGTACTCTGGCCATGTCCCTAGTATTTTTTGGGTATTCTATATACACTCTTGCTCCTCCATTTTGAACAGCATTTTGTGCTGACCCATCTGTGTAGACTCAGATTTAGAGGTCCTGTGGGCATTCTTCATCAAGGAAGCTGAGAGTGGCTGTTTTGCGTTGTACACTGTTATGTTCTTCCTTGTCTGCCACCTGTTGTTGTTTGCTTCTCAGTTTTCATTCACTAAGGGACTACATTGCTTTGAGTTTAGGGAATGTTAGGAGACCCATGAGGTGCATTCAAAGTAACAGATTAAAAATTAATAGATGTTGATATATCTGTCACCTTTTCATTTGATGTATTTTGACTTCTGCTAGGAGAGACAGAGTACTGCGGGGCTTGTCTTGTGTGTTGTTCATGATAAATTATGAATATATGACATGGACTTGGAGCAAAGTCAGAGGACTGAGATAGATATTGGAGGACATATGAGGTAGTGGACCCTGTATACACAGAGGCAGACTAACTTTGAACGTGTCTTTTCAGACTAGTCGGCTGTGTTTTAGTTCATTTATTTCATACTGCTTAGTGAAGTAGTTTTCTTATTGGATGTATTTTCAAACTGTAAGAGGCGTTCATTTGAAATCCATTCGTGCTGCACCGCGTGCAATTGCATACGTTGAACATGATCATGTCATAGTCAGGTGATAAGTACTGACCAATGAATAAAAGAGCACGTACTTATCGTCCCATGATGCATAGGTTCTGTTTCTGACCGCTGAGAAAATGGTCGGGTTGATCCAAAATCCGTCCAAAGAAGCTCAAAAAGCGGTGATTCAGTTTCTTTCGTTTGAAGGATATCTACCAGTGGACATTCATTGAAGAATGTAGGCAGCGTGTGGTAACAAATGTGTGTTGAAGACAACAGTGACAGACTGGGCACAAATATTTTGGAAAGAACGTCAGTTCACAACAGATCTTTGATGGCCGGGTCAAGCGCATATTGTTACAACAGAAAAAAAAACCATCGCCAAAATTGATGCAGCAGTACAGATGAACCGTTGTCGAAGCATACGTTCACTAGCAAAAGAATTTGATGTGTCAATTTGGACAATTCAAAAGGTCGTTCGTAAGAAACTGCAATATCCGAAGGTGTGTTCACAGTGGGTACCCCGGATGTTGACCGACCACCAAAAAGAGGAACGCATGGGATGGTGTTTGAACCACTTGCTGCGTTACAGAGTGGAGGGTGATGCATTTCTCTTCTGCATAGTGGCAGGCGATGAATCATGGCGTCACCACTTTGAGCCGAGCAGCAAAAGAGAGAGCATGCAATGGAAGCATGCTGGATCACCAAAAGCCAAAAAAGTCAAGTTACAGGTTTCCGCTGGTAAAGTTATGCTGAGTGCAATATTTTTTTACTATGAAGGGCTATTGTTGGCCGAATTTAAAGAACATGGTGTTATCAACTCTACCCACTACTTGCAAACACTAGACAAGCTGCAAAAAGCCATCAAGAATAAACGACCCGCCATGCTTTCTCACTGTGTGATTTTGTTGCACGATAATGCTTGTCCGCATGTCGCAAAGATTGTGCAGGAAGCATTAGCAAGGAAGAAATGGGAAATTCTGCAACACCCAGCCTATAGTCCTGATTTGTCACCATGTGATTTTCATTTGTTCGGATCTCTAAAAAAAGCTCTCAAGGGGCAACGATTTCACACAGATGCAGACGTAATGGACGCGGTAAACACTTGGCTCAGAGAGCGACCACAATCTTTTTTTTTGCGGGCAGCATTCGCCGCCTACCTAAGCAGTGGGATGCTTGCCTGAATACCTACGGCGACTTCTTCTGACCAACCCATGGTGCATAATTCATTCAAAATGAATGCTTTGTTTAATTCTACCACACCTGTTAATGTTTCTTTCATGCTTTTGTAATAAAGCCATTGGAACGGGTTTCAAATGAACGTCCCTAATAATTTCCTGGACATTCTGACACCCTTGGGTGTATTTGTATTTAGTTCCTGGTCATTTTGATACACTTGGTCACGTTTAATGTAATTTGCTCTTTATTCAGAGAACAGATCTTTATGACAGTGAGACGTTCACTATATATACTGACATCCTTTGTCACAGCAACAGTATAGCCCACGGCATTTGACATAGTAACATGACTTCAGGGCCCTGTAGCTAGGTGAACATCATTTGTATTCAGGGCACTCAGTAAGTAATTTTTGATGATGGGATCGAATCAAGTTGTCTTGTGTTTCTTTTTAGTGTGGCTCTAACTTCTAGACCTTTTCTGCTCTCTGAGTATCCTTCATTGCCTGGATTTACCACAAGAGTTAAGCATTTCAATTGTTTTATGTGGCCTTGAGCATCCTCCTCTTTGGCTGCTTTCAATGTGAGTCAATGCCTATTAATTTATTAATCCTTTATTTTGAAGCTGTGAAAGTGATTGAACTCCTTGATTGATGATATTTGACTGTAATGTATTGTTCAGTGCCATCTTTTGTTAGACTTCAGTCAGTGTTTACAAGATCCGTTTGTTGGTTTAACAGAAAGTTGTAGTTGCTCCATACTGTTTTTTTTCATGACTCTACACATTTCTATATATAACTGTTTGTGTTGGTCAAATAATCACCGTGAACAATTGGGTTGTACTGCCATGTATCATCGTGGGTGTTCTGGGTGTAACTGTTTATACCAGTTGTTGATGACATCGAAGCCTTATACATAACGCAACATTGAAGTCTTGTATACAACACAAGAAAATGTATTTCTAACATTGCTGGTTGGTAATCGACTATACCACAGCCAGGAAATATCCTGTTAAAATGACATGTATTGTTTCTTCTTCTCCTTCTCCACTTACTCCTCTTCTTCTCCTTCCTCCACCTACTCTTCCTCCTCTTCTTCCCCTTTGAATTAAATGTGTCTAAACAATAACATCTTGCTGAAATAACACACATTCACTAGCATCCACTGCACACCATGGTCAGGGATTCCTTTGGTCTTGTAACAGATCTGTTTCTGCTATTGTTTTTGCATTTCTTCTTTGTATATATCCTTTACTGACTATATTGTATTTGTCATATGTTATCCTTCTGTTTTTTCCCCCCAGTGATAAAGATTGATTTTGTATGTGATGTAGTTCAGTAAACTAACCCAGTGTATATCAAGTGTGGTTCTAGACTCACAATTTCATTGGTCAAATGTTACTTTAGGCTCATATTTCATTGGTCAGATGTTTTAAGCTCATATTTCATTGATCAGATGTTGTAAGCTCATATTTCATTGGTCAAATGTGGTTTTAAGCTTGCATTTTCATTGGCCAAATGACACACAATAAATGATATTATTGATCTATGTAAGGTATAGTATATGCATTTGTGTTTTTTGTTTCTTGGCAGGATCTTGGTATAATTATTTTTGAGGGTTTTATTTTGTTTGAGACAAAAGTTGTAGAGATAAAGCTGGAAACATTCTGCTTGCAAACAAGATTTTGCAAGAGCAGAGACAGAAGTCATAAAGATCACATTAGGGCTTGGTATGTTTTGGAGGTATGATATAATATCCACGTCTAGTCTAATTGCAGGACAACAAAAATTGTGTAACACACTTTTGAAGGTCCTGTGTGCACATTGCCATGTGCCTTAACAATGCTGGGGTTGACTGTGATATCCTGTAAAGGATATGCAACTAGCTAACTGTGACTGTCACAGGGTTCTTCTGTGATATCTGTTGTTGGTTTTTATTGTCTCCTCGAGGCTGACTTGATCCACAGCTTTTATTTATAAACAATTATTACACATTACGTGGGTGATGTAGTAGCTAGCACATATGCCTGTCAGCCCAGAGATCATGAGTTTGAATTCTCTTCATTACCTCGTGAGATATTAATCACATGACCCAACGATCCCCAGTTGTCTAAACATATGAGCCATCAATTGCCAGTTGTCTAAACACATGACCCATCTGTTACCAGTTGTCTAGACACATGACCCATCTATTACCAGTTGTCTAGACACATGACCCATCTGTTACCAGTTGTCTAGACACATGACCCATCTATTACCAGTTGTCTAGACACATGAACCATCTGTTACCAATGTCTAAACACATGATCCAACTGTTACCAATGTCTAAACACATGACCCATCTGTTACCAGTTGTCTAAACACATGACCCATCTGTTACCAGTTGTCTGAACACATGACCCATCTGTTACCAGTTGTCTAAACACATGACCCATCTATTACCACTGTCTAAACACATGACCCATCTATTACCAGTTGTCTAAACACATGACCCATCTGTTACCAGTTGTCTAAACACATGACCCATCTGTTACCAATGTCTAAACACATGATCCATCTGTTACCAGTTTTCTAAACACATGACCCATCTATTACCAGTTGTCTAAACACATGACCCATCTATTACCAGTTGTCTAAACACATGACCCATCTATTACCAGTTGTCTAAACACATGACCCATCTATTACCAGTTTTCTAAACACATGATCCATCTATTACCAGTTGTCTAAACACATGATCCATCTATTACCAGTTGTCTAAACACATGACCCATCTGTTACCAGTTGTCTAAACACATGACCCATCTGTTACCAATGTCTAAACACATGACCCATCTATTACCAGTTTTCTAAACACATGTCCCATCTGTTACCAGTTGTCTAAACACATGACCCATCTATTACCAGTTTTCTAACAACATGACCCATCTGTTACCAGTAGTCTAAACACTTGACCCATCTGTTACCAGTTGTCTAGACACATGACCCATCTGTTACCAATGTCTAGACACATGACCCATCTGTTACCAATGTCTAAACACATGACCCATCTGTTACCAGTTGTCTAGACACATGACCCATCTGTTACCAATGTCTAGGCACATGACCCATCTGTTACCAATGTCTAAACACATGACCCATCTGTTACCAGTTGTCTAGACACATGACCCATCTGTTACCAATGTCTAGGCACATGACCCATCTGTTACCAATGTCTAAACACATGACCCATCTGTTACCAGTTGTCTAGACACATGACCCATCTGTTACCAATGTCTAGGCACATGACCCATCTGTTACCAATGTCTAAACACATGACCCATCTGTTACCAGTTGTCTAGAAATATGAGGCTAGCTCCATTTAACCAGTATGCTAATGAAATGAAACGTTTATTTGTTGCTAGATGCTGTTTCCTGTCTGTTGAAATCCTTAAGTGTTGAATTCCTCGATAAGCTTATTTTTAAAATACAATTTACCAGCTTATAATGATACTCAAAACAATGTTTTTCCATAGTTAATTTGGATAATGGAGACACAGGCGACAGGTCGCACAATTTATTGCCTGACCTATTTGACTGCATCTCGTCAGGTGCATACCACAGAAGTCATACATATATTGCCTGACATATTTGACTGCATCTCGTCAGGTGCATACCACAGAAGTCATACATTTGTTTTCCCCTGTTCGCTGGCCTTCAACTCAAGTGTAGTTCACATGCATGCTTCTAGTACACTGGACTGATTTTTGTGTGTGGATTAGCTTTCCCTATTACCTGTGTCCCTGGCCATCAGGTGAACCCATTCCGAGTTCTGAGGTACTTGTAATTTACGTCCCCAAGTCAAGGACGAGAAGTCAACATTGTAGTCTGTCTGTTATCATTGATTTGTCTGTTACTGATCTGTCTGTTGTTATCATTGACCTGTCTGTTATCATTGATTTGTCTGTTGTTATCATTGACCTCAGTATGTTATCATTACCCCAAGGCAATCAATTTCAGTCAAACACAAGAACTGTCACGTTTAACCAGAACAGAAGACCGGAGGAATGTCCAAGTTGGATTTCTGTGTGCTCACCAAGTAATTTATGGAAATGTGGTGGCATAGTAGTCAGTGCACTGGCCTGTCAGTACAGGGGTGTGGGTTCAATCCCAGCAGAGCCAGGGTTGTTGTCTGTTCCCAGTACAGCTCCGGGGTAACCCAGCCTCATAAAAATGGCTACCAGACAATTTTTAGAATGTTCTGGGAATTAGGAAGAAAATACGAGGAAGAGAACTAGTCTCCTCACCTGGTATGTCATGGCCTAGAACATGCGCAGGGCTAACATTTCACACCCCAATGACCGTATCTGTTACGGGATGGCCATGTAATTTATTGATGATCCCAGCTATGTTGGGAATGTGTATTGTATGGTAGCTAGGTGGCCATTTGTTGAACAAGTGCAACAACCAAGCAGTTCTTGTCTTGAGGACGCCAACTTTGTGCAAACAGTGGTAGGCAATTAAAATTACTGTGTGAATATGTGAGCTATATATTTTAGCTTGAAGGATTTGTCTAGTTACTTTATGTTGTCTGATTTCTGCAGTACGCACCTGATGAGATGCAGCTATATATGCCATGCAATTAATCAATCAAGCAATTAATCAGGTGCCAACTCCACAATGAAGGTTGGCTGCAATGGATCTCCAACACCGTCTGTCTCTCGCCTTGACTGTACATTCTGTCAGGCTGATGTTCGTCCATCTCTTGATGTTATCTTCCCACTTATATCGTCTGCCTCTTGCTCGCTTGCCCTCCAGTATGGTTTTTATAAGAGTATCATGTCTTTTAACGTGGCCAAAATATTTCACTTGCCTCCTCTTTCTTTCTTTCATCAGCTCTCTCTTCATTCCCAGTTTTTCTAGAACCTCTGCATTTGATTGTTTTTGTTTCCATGAAATACGACCTATTCGTCTGTATATCCACATCTCCAGGGTTCTATGTGACTTTCTAGTTGCTTGTTCAATGTCCAGGCTTCCGCGCCATATAGTAGCATTGAATATACGTAGCATTTGACAATTCTCATATTGAATGCGTTATTAATCTCTCTACATGTTAATACTGATTTCATGCTGTTGAAAGCATTTTTAGCCATTCCTATTCTCTTTATGATTTCCATTTCACTGCCATCATCTGTTATTATATTTCCAAGATAGGAGAAACTTGTTACTTTTTCTAGTATCTGCCTGTTTGCTGTGATGTTCATTGATGACCTTTACACTGCTAATTATCATAGTTTTTGTTTTTTGGATGTTAATATCTAAGCCACATTCTGCACTGTGCCTGTTTACTTGTTCCACTAGGTCTTGTAACTCTTGCTTACTTTCTGCTAGTATCATCAGCATACCTAATTTTGTTTTGATTCTTACATTGATGTTAAGTCCAGGCATTTCAACTTGTTTAAAAATTCTTTCTGTGTATAGGTTGAAGAGGCTTGGGGACAGTACACATCCCTGCCGTACTCCTCTTTTTTATCTCTACAGGCAACAAATAGTTATTTCCGCATCTAATAGACACCATTTGTTCCCAGTACAAGTTACTAATAAATCTGATGTCCTTTCTGTCTATTCCTATATCTTGAAGGCATGTAATTAGTCATTCGTGGTGTACTCTATCAAAAGATTTCTTGTAGTCTATAAAACAAACATATATACTTTTTTGAACTTCTATATATTTTTCAATTAACACCCTCAAACAGATAATTGCTTCTCTGGTGCCGATGTTTTTGCGGAACCCAAATTGTTCTTCAGCTACTTCATCTTTTACTGTTAAATTTGTATTCAAGTTTATTACAGATTTCTTTTACAGGCCCCTCAGGCCAGGCAATAAATTGTGCAATATGTTGTTTGTGTCTTCGGTATTCAAATTCACTTGGGGAAAACATTGTTTTGAATTTCTTGTTTTGTCAACTCATACTTTCTATGTGTTTATTGCCTACATCAGGGCTTCTCAGAGCAAGGGCTGTGGCCCTGGGAGCAGGTGGTTTACAAATAATAGGCATTACAAATTAATTTTTTAATTAATTTGGTCTTAGTAGCTATTGATGTTATAACTTTGGTCACAAAAAATGCCTACTCATCAAATTTAGTCACGACTTAGAAGCATTGCAGAAACCCTGGCTCCCATCATGCATCACGTGCATCATCATTAAATAATAATCTCAAACAGTAGGCTGTAAGGCCACTTCCCTGGCAACATTATGAGGAAAGAAATGCCACCTACCCCACGTGATGGAGCTTGCTAACTTGGGTGGAATCTGTCTAGAGGAAGCAAAATGTAAAACATGCTGAAGTTGACACACTGACCTTTGAGTTGCATAATTCGGGGTTATGAATTCTGCTTGAAATATGAACGAAGAAGAGGGGGGAGTTCTAGATAATATGGAAGCTTGTTATAACCAATATTTAGTCTAAAATACTCAACAAGAGAGGCAGAGGATGGCAGATAAAAAGGTGTGAAAGTTTTAAATGGCTGGGCAGCAAATACAAGTAAATGGGGGGGGGGGGGGGGGGGGGGGGGGGGGGTTGTCTTAATTGCCAATGGCGGCTCCAAATCAGGTACCCAAAGACGTAGATTAAAACTATCACTTGATGTTTTACTCCATGACATATATGGATTACATTTAAAAAGTATCGACATGCTTTTATCCATTATTCATGATATTTGTCTCTTATTTTTGTCTTTGCTTTCTACAAAGTTGTCAAATGACAGTCGAACACAGTACCTTGAAGATGCCTTACTAGTTTGTAAATGGACTTAACATGGTTGGTTTTTTTAAGCCTATACTATATTTCTTTATTGTGGCCTTAAAATTGTTGTTGGTTACTCACATCAGAAGTCAGTCCACATTCTTTGGGCACATTATGAGGAGAAAGCTGGAGGGGAAGAGGTGCTATGATAGCTTGCCATCGTGACAATAAGGAAGATCAGTATCAGAAATGATTGGCAGCACACAGGACAGCAGGCTGTGGACATACATGATCACCACAGCCACATGGCATGGACTTCAAGAAGAATAAACGTGTTACATCTCTTTTACTGTTGAATGTATATTCAAGTTTATTACAGATTTCTTTTGCAGGCCCCTCATTTGGAATGCGGGCCAACACATTGCATACTTTTCTGAAGAAAAACTGTTTTGCTCATTAAGAAATCACTGATCGTATGAAATTGCCGATTGACATATGGTGATTTACTTGGTTTAGAATGTATTAAGTGCCTAGACGAATTCAATAAGTTGTCATTTATCTTCTGTGTTTACTTTGTTACGAGGTGAAGAATTTCAGTACATAGCATATGTCATTATTTATCTCAGACATATTATTGCATTGAAAGCTATTATTAAAATATTGAAAAGTAATTTTCTTGTTTTTCCTGTATATTTTGTTTGAAAGCTCTTGGTTAATGCTCTATCTGTTATGAATGCACAGCATTGACATACATACTTGATTTTTCTTATTCAAGTTTAATATTATTACACAAATGAGTGTCGGCCAATCTGCATTTATTTGGTGCGCATTAGAAAGAGCACACAAAAGATCCTACATCTCCCCACAACACTTAACTGAGGTAAATGGGGTAAGAGAAGAAGAAGAAAAGAAGAAGCATTATTTGATCACGTCAGTAAACGAAACCAGAGTGTGGTTGAGAAACGAGAGACACAAATGGATAAGAAAATTAATATTTTGACTCATATTTGTCTGCGAAAATGAATACATTGCTGAAAATATGAGTATCCTAATGCAGGTTCTCTACAAGTTAAGACAGAGAGAGCTAAAAAAATCTGTTGGAGAAAAGGAATCACGGAATATATAAGAGACCAGAACACTTGAAGACTTCATAACAGACCAGTCAGTCGGACTTCAAATTTACAACATATGTAGAATGTGCAAGACAGCTCAGACACTCGGGCAAAGAAGACAGTTGACAGCACAATTTCACAAACAAGTTGACAAGAAACATTCACATAACATGACAGTCAAGTAAAGTGCACAAAAACAGGTTTATTCATTGGTGGCGGCAAACAATTTCAGCAACAACAAAAACTCTCAATTATGCTGAAGATCTCTGGCAACAACCACATGGAGCATGCTTGTTACTATCAACCCTTACATAAAACCAAATAAATGTATGTACAATTATGAGCTCTCATTTACTTTCAATCAAGTCATTTCAACATTCTCAGTCAAGTAAAATTTATGTAAATCCTACATTCACTCATATACATGGTACAGTATAATTTAAGTCAGCCCTACATTGATCACATAAATCCTACACTAGTTAATTATATCTCACATTGTCAAAGAAATCCTACATACTTAGGTATCAAGAAAATCCTACAATATAATGTATGCCAATCCTATACTAGTCAACAATATCCCACATTGTCTAATAAATCTTACATACGCTCGTATTCTACTAGTCAAGACAATTCTACAAGTAATTTCAGTCAATCCTACACTGTTGGTTGCATATCCTTTACAGGACGTCACAGTCAACCCCAGTATTTTTTGGCTGTTTGTGATCTCTTGGCAAGTTTACGTTCAGTAATTTGACATTGCTTTCTGAACAGCCGGCACCCGTACCATTTAGATAAAAACAACGCAAGGCAGTCTGCTTCTAAATCATCCGCAGCTGTGTTTCAAACATGGTATGCAGGATTACTAACTGCGTCCCTAACACCTTCGCCACGGAGCAGGCCAATCCTACACTAGTCAAGTAAGTCCTACATTAGTCAAGTAAATCCTACACTAGACATGTAAATCCTACATTAGTCAAGTAAGTCCGACATTAGTCAAGAAAATTCTACACTAATGAAGTAAATCCTACACTATAATTTAAGAAATTCAAAACGTTTTCCCATTCTTCATTTGAATAATGTCTCAAACAACGGCACAATTTATTGCCTGGCGTGTTTTACTGCATCATGTCAGGTTTTTTACGAAATGGTATAGGTGCCGGTCGTTCAAAAAGCAATGGCAAACTACTGAATGTAAACTTGCCAAGAGATCATAAACAGCAAAAAAGATGCTTGGGTTGACTGCAACGTCATGTAAAGGATATGCAACTAAATGAACTAAAGCCAGCTAAATCCTTCAAGTTGAAATATACAGCATACATATTCCTCCCGGGAGTAAGAATTGGCACGGGCAGACATGAGAGGCACATCGGGAGAATGAGGAGCCTTGTCAACCAACACAGAATTGGCAGTATTAGCCGGCGGACGCTGATGCGTATGTTGGGGGGAAGGAGGGATTTGAGCACCTATGCACATGTCTGAAGTGCAAGGATGATACCTTGACAGATACCAACCAACCAATATATTCCTCCCATAATTTAAAATGTTTTGTCGTATGTTGAGTAACTTCTGCAGTAAGCACCTGATGAGATGCAGCACAATATACCAGACAATAAACTGTCAACCTAATGGTAGTGTCTTCATTACTCACGTATAATTTAAGTCTGTTCCACACTCATTCAAGCAGTTCTCATAAACATACACATTATGCAGGATTTTCATTTCTGGAAATTGACAACAGATTAGTTTATCTTCTTCCTTGTTTGTCCAAAGTGTTTGTTTTGCCTGTAATATATTCACCTTTCGGTTGACATAACCAATTTCTTGATCGGGTTAACCTTTCTGGAAGATTATTATATAATCATTAACTTACCAGCCCCGAAACCACCTTCCCAACAACTCCAGCTTCCCAAAGTGAGGCAACAGAAGCTGTGTTTAAATCATCATTATAAGCTCTCTGAGAACTGGCCTCAAGGAGTTATGTCCATCTCTAGCTTGCAACGTCACTTCTACCTTGCAATGTTCCAGGTCTGAATTCCCACTGAATAACCCAGCCCCAAGGGGAAGTCATGAATAACGCTGCAGGTGATTACAGAAAGTGGCTACCTCATGTCATAGAACAACAATCAGCCGACAATCCAGCCAAGAATGAACTGGCCTACGAAGATTGACTTGCTTGGATGTGTCTGTTTTCTGCTAGGAGCCTTAAAAGCAACAGAAGACGAAGACAAGTGATACTCCACTGTAAGCCCACAGTATTAGACTAGATGTTGAGCCTGTTCGGACCAGGTGATAAAATTTTTTGTAAATCCCCTATGCTATATGGAAGTTAGTTGCATATCCTTTACAGGACGTCGCAATCAACCAGTGAATTTGTTTGACCGCTTGAGATTTCTTGGCAACTTTACGTTCAATAGTTTGCCATTGCTTTCTGAATGCTGTATATGGTACTGCAATGATAAATTTCAAAATCAGAAAACATACCATTAATACAATATTTATAGTATGTATGGATTCTGGTACTACACAATGAAATCTTGCACCGTTTCGTGTGTTGCTTCTGGTATACACACAATGGAATCTTGCACTGCCTTGAGATTCTCTATGACAGAAAGCTGGAGCACTTACAGAGGTATCAGTGGGCCATAAACCAGGACAAACATTGGCCAAGACCTTGCAGCATCTCTCCATGGTGCAGCCTACCCACAAAATGTGTTCCCAGTCCAGCAATGCTGCCAGCATCATGATGCCTCACCCCCCATAGATACAAGCCTCACCCCCACAGATGTAAGTTTCACCTCCATAGATGTGAGCCTCACTCCAATAGTTGTGAACCTTATCTCCTAAGATGTGAGCCTCATCTCCAATAGATACAAGCCTCACCTCCTAAGATGTGAGCCTCATCTCTAATAGATACATGCCTCACCCCAATAAATATGAGCATAATGGACATATTCATTAAATCATCTCACTTCCATAGATACAAGCCTCACCCAATAGATGTGAGCCTTATCTCCAATAGATACGAGTCTCACCTCCATAGATGTGATCCTCATCTCCAATAGATACCAGCCTCACCCCCATAGATACGAGCCTAATCTCCAATAGATATGAGCCTCACCTCTATAGATGTGAGCCTTATCTCCAATAGATACAAATCTCACCCAAATAGTTGTGAGCCTCACTCAAATAGTTGCGAGCCTCACCCCAGTAGCTGCGAGCTTCACCCCAATATATGTGAATCTCACCCCAATAGATGTGAATCTCACCCCAATAGATGTGAATCTCACCCCAATAGATGTGAATCTCACCCCAATATATGCGAGCCTCACTCTAATAGATGCGAGCCCTTTTCTGGGCTGAGATTAAATAAACGCGAATGCAATGGACTCTTCAACAGAGAACGATGTATGTCGAAAGATTAAAGAGCTGGGCATCAAGAATACAAGCAACGTTACTTTAAACACAGAAGCTACAAACAATATCTTGCATGATTTATTGCCGGGTATATTTCGTTGCATCATGTCAGGTGCATGCTGCAGAGTTAAATATAATATGAAGTAAATAAACGAATAATACTTGAGCAGAAACAATTAACACACACAGTCACACATATTGCTCAAATGCAGACCATTTGTTAGCTTTCTGACTACATATAAACTTATTCTTAGAAAATTAATGTTGTGGCTTCCTGTTACCTTCCTCACATATATTATGATTGTTATTTTCTGGTAATGTTGACAAACACACTCCAAGGCCCTAGTATCATCTATTGTTGAACCGTTTGTCAATAAGTGAGTATTCATAGATTCCAGTTATACCTATTTAGGCAGCACAGTAGACAAAGACAGAAATATTGCAATAAGAATATAAAAGGTAAGAAGTGAGCCGAGAGTCAGATCTTTTATGTTTCCTCCAGCGTCTCGAATCACCACAGTCACTAATACAAATACAAGAGCACCATATCAACTTATCTCAACTGTAGCACTGGTTCTAGTGCTCTATTACATCATGTTGAGAAGTGAGTGGCACCTTACAGTCTTGACAGACCAAAGTATGTGAGTTGGAATTTGGCCAAAATTCCATCACAATGCTTGGGCAGAGTTTCAGAGAACATGTGGTGCCCAAATGACATGTTCCCTCTCTCGGCCTTGCCTTGTTTGATCCAAAGGAATGGATAACCAATACGTCTGGAACAAAGTAGGCTGCAGATGCTGGCGGCTCAGCGTCAAACCTCCGAGACCTCGCCTCCACGAGCAGGAGACGAGCGATGGCCAAACCCTAAACCCTTGAAATTTGCCTTAGAGGCGTTCAGCCAAGTCCCACAGGTAAGGGTCGTATACGCGCCCGGACCACTGGACGCGTACACCTGTCCAACGCAAGTGTCTGGACCTTGGCCTAACTTGTGCAGCTCCCGAGAACAACGAGAGTAGGCCAGCCGGAGATATTGCTCGTCTGCTGCGAGCAAATCTTCTTGCCTATCACTTTGCGGATCTCGCAACCAGCAAGAATAGGCCCGCCGGAAATATTGCTCATCTGTTGCGGACAAATCTCCACAACTGAATAAGTAAAGAAACGATAAAAGTAGTGGTATTTCAATTGCGCTTGCGCTCCCACCTATGCTACACCCTTCATGTGTCTTCACAAAGTCGGACTAGGTATCAGTTATCTTGTTATATGGCTTCAATTGATAACACATAATAAAAACATATTTCTAATCATCTCATCCTGCTCTTCTTGTACCTTGCGGTGTCAAGGTCAAGCATAAGCAGCGGAAGAGTGCCCATTTCTGGGCTTCATATATTGAGATTCTCACGGACTCTGTTATTCCTACTATTCACATGGCCGGCCTCTTCTTATGGTTTCATTTGTTCTGTACACCATTGCTTGTTGTGGTATACTGTCAGTTGGTAGCCTAGTTATGTGGCCGAACCATTTAACTTGCTCTTTACTGTGCTCGCAGTAAAACCTAATTAACTTAATCATTTATTCTAGGTTTCAAATACATCATGACATAAAATAATGCACGTTGTCTCACATACTGCAGGATCAAACATAAAACAACATGAAACAATGCATTTTAACTCACATACTGCAGGACCAAACATAAAACAACATGAAACAATGCATTTTAACTCACATACTGCAGGATCAAACATAAAACAACATGAAACAATGCATTTTAACTCACATACTGCAGGACCAAACATAAAACAACATGAAACAATGCATTTTAACTCACATACTGCAAGACCAAACATAAAACAACATGAAACAATGCATTTTAACTCACATACTGCAGGATCAAACATAAAACAACATGAAACAATGCATTTTAACTCACATACTGCAGGATCAAACATAAAACAACATGAAACAATGCATTTTAACTCACATACTGCAGGACCAAACATAAAACAACATGAAACAATGCATTTTAACTCACATACTGCAGGATCAAACATAAAACAACATGAAACAATGCATTTTAACTCACATACTGCAGGACCAAACATAAAACAACATGAAACAATTCATTTTAACTCACATACTGCAGCCTCAAAAGCA
Source organism: Cepaea hortensis (assembly GCA_963921405.1). Lineage (NCBI taxonomy): Eukaryota > Metazoa > Mollusca > Gastropoda > Stylommatophora > Helicidae > Cepaea > Cepaea hortensis. The sequence goes on from OY992876.1 coordinate 73,634,488, forward strand.
TAAAAAATTAAAATAACACATTGCAAACCAATCATACAATCTGAGAGACATGCCATGGACAGACAGAAAAAACTAATGAGCAAGATATACCCCAATGTAATATATAGATAAAAGGGACTATTCTTAAACAGGTGGTACAGCTAACTCGGAACAGTCATAACATCTGATAGGAGATGCCTTGAAGAGAGATTAGAACAAGAATCACCATGGCAAGGGCAGCCTTTAGCAAGATGAAACACATACTGACCAATAAAAAGACGTCATTTGCAACGAGAAAAAGAGTGTAGAGGTGCTACAAAGAACCTGTACTTTTGTATGTATGTGAAGCATGGAAAATGAGCACACAAGCTGAAAAACATATAATGGCAGTGGAACTATAGTTTCTGAGGAAAATGCAAAGAGTACGTTGGACAGACAGAAAAAAAATGAGCAAGTCCTAGAAGAAGCAAATGAAGACCGTAAACTGATTAGAGAAATTAGACATAGACAGTCACAATGTTTTGGACATGCTGTGAGAAGAAATAAACTTGATAACTTGGTGACAACTGGCAAGATTGAAGGGAAAAGAACAAGGGAAAGGCAGAGAAGTAAATATCTGGATGTCTTAGCCACATGGCATGATTGAGGCAAGAACACGGAGCTGATACATGACTGGTGATCGTGTGAGATGGCAAAGCATGATCGCCCACACATATTGACATGGCACATGATGATGATGCGACATACACATCACAAAAGCAATCACAAGTGCTGTCAATCAAACATATTTCAATGCAATCACATACTCCAGGAGTCAAATCTATCATGAAAACATATGCAAGTGCTCTCAGTCGACCACGCTCCAACACAACGAAGCCAATCTCGGTCATTGCCAACAGGATATTAGGCTGTTAAAACAATATGATATTAGACTGAAAACAACATGAGGCAACAGCAAGAATAAGATAGACCCATTGCTGTGCCAGACATTGCCAGAGTGGAAATGTCAGCAGACAGAAGACAGGTCGCACTTGCCTCACTCAGAATGACATGGTTAAAAAAACAGTTTACAAGCATAAGAATCAATTTCATTGCACTGAGTTTTTTAATCCCATATAGTTTGGTCTCTTTGTGCAAAGCAGCCTGCCGAAAGCATCACACAAAACACGAACTCCACAGCTTCAGTGATGATCTCCGAGAGTCTGAGAAAACTGCACTCGTGAACCAAATGACGGAGCCAGGAATTGAACCCACAACAAGTCAGCATGGCCGAATGAATAAGAAGGCGTGTTCTTAAACATCCGTTGTGCTGATGCCGAGGTAAGGGGTTCAGTCCCTACACCGGACAGTTGGACTAAAAGGTTGACCTATCATCCCTGACTTGCGGTTGTAAATTACAAGTACCTCTGAAGTCGGAGTGGGTTTGCCTAAAGGCGAGGGACACTGTTAATAGGGAAAGTAATCCATACGCAAAATTCAGTCCTGCACTATAAGAAGTAGCGTGTATCGACTACGCTTGAGTTCAAAGTGAACAAACGCCAAAAAACAAAAAACCCCACAACCCCAACATAATTATTTCAGGATGTCAATGGCATCATGCCAATATAATTATTTCAGGCTCTGACAATGGTATTTTGTCAACATCATTATTTGAGGATCTGTCAATGGCATTTTGCCAACATCATTATTTTAGGATCTGTCAATGGCATTTTGCCAACATCATTACTTCAGGATCTGTCAATGGCATTTTGCCAACATAATTATTTCAGGATCTGTCAATGGCATTTTCCAACATAATTGTTACAGGATCTGTCAATGGTATCGTACAAACATAATTATTTCAAGATCTGTCAATGGCATCGTGCCAACATAATTATTTCAAGATCAGTCAATGGCATCATGCCAACATAATCATTTCAAGATCTTTCAATGGCTTCGTAACAACATAATTATTTCAAGATCTGTCAATGGCATCATGTAAACATAATTGTTTCAAGATCTGTCTATGGTATTTTACAAACATAATTATTTCAAGATCTGTCGATGACACTGTTCACATATTCTGCTTTTTCCAACAGCATCAAAGACATAAATATTCAGAGATTTATCAATGACACTACTCACAAAGTTGTTTAGAGATTTGTCTATGGCACCACTCCACATTTATTCCGAGGTTTACTAATGGTAGCATTTACATAATTATTTAGAGGTTTGGCAATGGCACCACTCATGATTATTATTTCAATGTTTGACAGTGACACTATTCACACATTTTGAGGTTTGTCAGTGACTTTGATCATACATTTTGAGATTTGTCAATAAGACTTCTTTTCACACATTTTGAGGTTTGTCAGCGGCACTGTTCACACACTTTGAGGTTTGTCAATTAGAGTGTTCACACACACTGAGGCTTGTCAATGACACTGATTAAACATAACTATTTCGATGGCACGACTCACATAATTATTCCGAGATTTGTCAATGGCACTGGTCACACAACAATTTCCAGACTACCACAGATGTCCAGCTGCCACAAGCCTGATGCCATAAAAGAACTGAGATCTGTCATTCCAATCTTGTACTTGATTTGAATTGAGAACTGATCAACCTGTTCTGAGAGCCGTGGAATCAATTCTTCATTGTAAATCATAAACGTTTACTCCCAGCTTCTAAAAATGTTGCATGGCCTTTGCAGGTGGTTGCAATCAAACTCAAGTTGACTTACTAGGCAATATTACATTCAGTAGTTCTCCACTGCTTTCTGACTTACGCTCGTGAAATAGGCACGACCGGTTATTTCTTAGTCTCATCTCCATTACGAGTGACTTAAAAGAAGCACCTTGAATGTCATGGCCTCTTTTAGGATTACTCTCAAACCAAAGCCACCAGAAGCATTATCATGAAGCAGTCAGGATTGACATCATTCTCGTCCACTCACAGCTCAGATGTGTTCGTATTTCTCCAACAGACAATCACACGGAACATTTCTCATGTCTCGTATTCAGATCAAGAATCTGCGGCCTGACATGAGCTCACCCCACTGCAAATCCATGTTTTTTCCATTACTCACATGAGCTTCGACAGGAATTTCTCATCACAGCTCAGATGTGTTCATATTTCTCCCACAGACAATCACACCGAACATTTCTCATGTCTTGTATTCAGGTGGAGAATTTGCGATCTGACACTAGTTCACTCCACTGCAAAACCACATGTTTCTTCCACGGCGCACGTAAGCTTGGACAGGAATTTCTCATAGGTTTCGTACGGTGGGACATCCAGGCGGTTGAAACTAGAGAAACACAAATTAAGTGATATTAAACTACTTGAAGGAATGCAGACTGTGTATAACTGTGCTTAACTAACACAGGAATGTAAACTACATGTACACTTCAGAGTTAGTAAACCACTCCAGAGTTGGTAAACCCCTTCAGAGTTGGTAAACCTCTTCAGAGTTGGTAAACCCCTTCAGAGTTGGTAAACCCCTTCAGAGTTGGTAAATGCCTCCAGAGTTGGTAAATGCCTCCAGAGTTGGTAAATGCCTCCAGAGTTGGTAAATGCCTCAAGTTGGTAAAACCCTGCAGAGTTGGTTAACCACTTCAGAGTGGGAGCTGTGGCCCAGTACCTCAGAATCAGGAGATACAGGGTTTGATCCCAACTTGGGGCTGAGAATTAATCCAAGAACCGTTAGAATCAAAATGTAACACATGCCCATCGTCCCTGACCTCTTGGGTAGTGAGGTCAGGCACCAAGCCTTCTCAGATCAGGGCAAACAACAGTCGGCCCTTTGAGCATGTTAATAATACCATGCAAGTTGGAAATCGCAAAAAGAATGAACGGCCACTGCACTGGCAAATCTATTAAGGAAACAACCTACACAAGGGTAGATAGAGCCCATTACTTCAGATCAAGGGTAGATAGAGCCCATTACCTGAGATCAAGGGTAGATAGAGCCCAATACCTGAGATCAAGGGCAGATAGAGCCCATTACCTGAGATCATGGGTAGATAGAGCCCATTACCTGAGATCAAGGGCAGATAGAGCCCATTACCTGAGATCAAGGGCAGATAGAGCCCATTACCTGAGATCAAGGGCAGATAGAGCCCATTACCTGAGATCAAGGGCAGATAGAGCCCATTACCTGAGATCAAGGGCAGATAGAGCCCATTACCTGAGATCATGGGTAGATAGAGCCCATTACCCGAGATCAAGGGTAGATAGAGCCCATTACTTCAGATCAATGGTAGATAGAGCCCATTACCTGTGATCAAGGGTAGATAGAGCCCATTACCTGAGATCAAGGGTAGATAAGAGCCCAATACCTGAGATCAAGGGTAGATAGAGCCCATTACCTGAGATCAAGGGTAGATAGAGCCCATTACCTGAGATCAAGGGTAGATAGAGCCCATTACCTGAGATCAATGGTAGATAGAGCCCATTACCTAAGATCACGGGTAGATAGAGCCCATTACCTGAGATCAAGGGTAGATAGAGCCCATTACCTGAGATCAAGGGTAGATAGAGCCCATTACCTGAGATCAAGGATAGAGCCCATTACCTGAGATCAAGAGTAGATAGAGCCCATTACTTGAGATCAAGGGTAGATAGAGCCCATTACTTGAGATCATGGGTAGATAGAGCCCATTACCTGAGATCAATGGTAGATAGAGCCCAATACCTGAGATCACGGGTAGATAGAGCCCATTACCTGAGATCAAGGGTAGATAGAGTCCATTACCTGAGATCAAGGGTAGATAGAGCCCATTACCTGAGATCAAGGGTAGATAGAGCCCATTATCTGAGATCAAGGGTAGATAGAGCCCATTACCTGAGATCAATGGTAGATAGAGCCCAATACCTGAGATCAAGGGTAGATAGAGCCCAATACCTGAGATCAAGGGTAGATAGAGCACATTACCTGAGATCAAGGGCAGATAGAGCCCAATACCTGAGATCAAGGGCAGAGAGAGCCCATTACCTGAGATCAATGGTAGATAGAGCCCAATACCTGAGATCAAGGGTAGATAGAGCCCAATACCTGAGATCAAGGGTAGATAGAGCCCATTACCTGAGATGAATGGTAGATAGAGCCCAATACCTGAGATCAAGGGTAGATAGAGCCCATTACCTGAGATCAAGGGTAGATAGAGCCCAATACCTGAGATCAAGGGTAGATAGAGCCCATTACCTGAGATCAAGGGTAGATAGAGCCCATTACCTGAGATCAAGGGTAGATAGAGCCCATTACCTGAGATCAAGGGTAGATAGAGCCCATTACCTGAGATCAAGGATAGAGCCCATTACCTGAGATCAAGAGTAGATAGAGCCCATTACTTGAGATCAAGGGTAGGTAGAGCCCATTACTTGAGATCATGGGTAGATAGAGCCCATTACCTGAGATCAATGGTAGATAGAGCCCAATACCTGAGATCACGGGTAGATAGAGCCCATTACCTGAGATCAAGGGTAGATAGAGTCCATTACCTGAGATCAAGGGTAGATAGAGCCCATTACCTGAGATCAAGGGTAGATAGAGCCCATTATCTGAGATCAAGGGTAGATAGAGCCCATTATCTGTGATCAAGGGTAGATAGAGCCCATTACCTGAGATCAAGGGTAGATAGAGCCCATTACCTGAGATCACGGGTAGATAGAACCCATTACCTGAGATCACGGGTAGATAGAGCCCATTACCTGAGATCAAGGGTAGATAGAGCCCATTACCTGAGATCACGGGTAGATAGAGCCCATTACCTGAGATCAAGGGTAGATAGAGCCCATTACCTGAGATCACGGGTAGATAGAGCCCATTACCTGGGATTGAATCTGTCTAGAGGAAGTAAACCTGACATCAATGCACGCCGAAGTCGGACACACTGACCGTTCAGGTGTATGACTGGATGAGAAGCACTTCCCTCAAAAGAGGTATATAGAGAAGAAGAAAACGCAACTATTTCAACAATTGCAGTATGGAAATAAGCTAACTAAAACTGAAATGTAAAGAACAAAATAGAACTGTAAAGTACAAAACAGAACTGTAAAGTACAAAACAGAACTGTAAAGTATAAACATAAACCAGAACTTTAAAGTATAAAACAGAACTGTAAACTGGCACACAACATGTGGAAAGAACAGGTAAAAAACAGTGGCACACAACAGGTAAAATGGTAGAACAGAACAGGTAAAACAGTGATACAAAACAGGTAAGACAGAGAGACATATTGGTGACATAAAACAACCAACCAGGTGTGAGCTTTAGGTAAGTTATCCGTGTTGGTATCCACTTGGTGGATGGTGAACAGCCGAGGACCTGTTGCACCTGTAGATCCTGGGAAGTCAGAAGGTGAACCAACATCTCAACAACATTTCAACAACATCTCAATAACAGGGACTACAACAATAATGATCAATGTTTTCATCACCAATGTCTTAACAATAACATTCACTGTAACACCAACAACAAAATTCACTGACTCACAACAACAGTCACTGTATCAATAACATTATTTACTGCCTCAACACCAACATTCACTGTCTCAACAACATTATTTAGCCTCAACAACAACATTCACTGTTTCAACAACAATATTCACTGTCATAACAATATTATTTACTGCCTCAACAATAAACTTCACTGTCTCAACAACATTGTTCACTGTCTCAACAACATTCAGTCTCAACACCAACACTGACTGCTTCAACAACAACTTTCTTTGTTTCAACAACAATATTCACTGTCATAACAACAATATTCACTGTCATAACAACAATATTTACTGCCTCAACAATAAAATTCACTGTCTCAACAACATTCAGTCTCAACACCAACACTGACTGTCTCAACAACATTGACTGCCTCAACACCAACATTTACCGTCTCAACAACGTTCACTGTCTCAACACCAACATTCACTGTCTCAACAATTTAAACTGTCCCAAAATCAATATTCAGTATCCCTACAACAACATTTACTATCTTGAAAATAATACTGACCATCCAAACAACAATATTCACCATTTCAACAACATTGACTGTCCAGACAGTCAGAAAGGCAGGTGGACAAGCAGACAGGTGGACTTATACAAACAGACACTGAGTCACACATGAAAACAGACAGACAGATAGACAAACAGACAGACAGACCGAATCACACACACAGAGACACATGCACACACATATACACATGCATACACACACACACTCAAAGTCCCTCATCTCACACCATAACCTGACGACTTCCTGTGGCAAACTACAACCACCTACCCTGCAAGGCCTTGAATCCCAGCAGAGGTACTCGGGAGCTGCCAGTAACAAACTGCAGTAACCTGGCTCTCATTTCATCATCAAAGCTCTCCACCGCTCTCCAGAACCATCTGGCAATGTTGCTTTCTGCGGTGCAGTGCTTGAGCCGTGTGTGCCGCTTCCAGTCCTCAATGTCAATCCTGCCCAGGCCTCCAATCATCAGCTGTTGACAGAAACAAAGATCAAGGTTGTGCACTTAGTGGAATATGAAGTGTCAGAACAAAGTGTTAGAATGAAGAGTCAGAATGAAGTCTTAGAATGAAGAGTTAGACTGAAATGTCAAAATGAAGAGTCAGAATGAAGTGTAGAATGATGTGTTAGAATGAAGAGTCAGAATGAAGTGTTAGAATGAAGAGTCAGAATGAAGTGGTAAAATGAAGAGTCAGAATAAAGTGTTAGAATGAAGAGTCAGAATTAAGTGTTAGAATAAAGAGTCAGAATGAAGTGTTAGAATGAAGAGTCAGAATGAAGTGTTAGAATGAAGAGTCAGAATGAAGTGTTAGAATGAAGAGTCATAATGAAGTGTTAGAATAAAGAGTCAGAATTAAGTGTTAGAATGAAGAGTCAGAATGAAGTGTTAGAATGAAGAGTCAGAATGAAGTGTTAGAATGAAGAGTCAGAATGAAGTGTTAGAATAAAGAGTCAGAATTAAGTGTTAGAATGAAGAGTCAGAATTAAGTGTTAGAATGAAGAGTCAGAATGAAGTGTTAGAATGAAGTGTTAGAATGAAGAGTCAGAATGAAGTGTTAGAATGAAGAATCAGAATGAAGTGTTAGACTAGAGCATTAGAATGAAAAATAATTGCAAGTAAAGTACAAACATTCATTACCTGGTGCCTTCACAGAACCGAGGCACTAAAATGGTATGACAGAACCACCAAGGTAGAGTATGACAGAACCACCAAGGTAGAGTATGACAGAACCACCAAGGTAGAGTATGACAGAACCACCAAGGTAGAGTATGACAGAACCACCAAGGTAGAGTATGACAGAACCACCAAGGTAGAGTATGACAGAACCACCAAGGTAGAGTATGACAGAACCACCAAGGTAGAGTATGACAGAACCACCAAGGTAGAGTACGACAGAACCACCAAGGTAGAGTACGACAGAACCACCAAGGTAGAGTATGACAGAACCACCAAGGTAGAGTATGACAGAACCACCAAGGTAGAGTATGACAGAACCACCAAGGTAGAGTATGACAGAACCACCAAGGTAGAGTATGACAGAACCACCAAGGTAGAGTATGACAGAACCACCAAGGTAGAGTATGACAGAACCACCAAGGTAGAGTATGACAGAACCACCAAGGTAGAATATGACAGAACCACCAAGGTAGAGTATGACAGAACCACCAAGGTAGAGTATGACAGAACCACCAAGGTAGAGTATGACAGAACCACCAAGGTAGAGTATGACAGAACCACCAAGGTAGAGTATGACAGAACCACCAAGGTAGAGTATGACAGAACCACCAAGGTAGAGTTCATGAAGAGAAACCAACAAATACCAGAGAGTTCAGAGGAGACGCTGGCACTGGATAGGACAGACGCCGAGGAAATTTGAGCATAGTTTAACCAAGCATTCCTTGCCTGGAGCTCACAGGACAAGCACAACTGAGAGAGACCTAGATACACATGGAGAAGAGAATTCGAGACAGAAATGAGTAATATCAGGAGGAACGAAAGATTAAACTTTATCTTCAAAGGGTCTCAAATTGAGTGTGTTACTGTGTCATGACATGCTGGGATACTTACCACTATACTATGAACACATGGACGGAGGTGGTGCATGAGATAGCATAAGACAGGACAGCTTGGAGCAAGTCGGTTGAGGTTCTTTGCTCCAATGAGGAATAAATTGCAGCAGCAGCAGCCGAAGAAGAGTACCCTGATCTAAGTACTATACTGGCTGGCACCTGGCTGTCTTGACAGGTGATAGTTTGTTACATTGTGCTTCAAAGAAGACACAATAGCTACAATCCTTGGCGGGAACCAGGGATGGAGTTATATTTCTCTATAGCACACAACCTGGGCTGAACTGTAGAGACCATGTGTTGCCCACGCAGCATGATCCCTCTCTCAGCCTGCTTAGTTTATTCCAGAGGAAAGGTAACACCAATACATCTGTAACAAGACAAGCTGCAGAAGCTGTCTGCTGTCAGAGCTCTGAATGTAGATCAGTTGCCAACCAAGGCTTAGGGTCTGATCTGCCATGACATGTAGTCTGGGTTACATTTCCAAGCACTAGGATAAGGCTTGAACATTCCCAATTGCTCTCCTCCACCCGAAGTTGTTGGCACAATGTGGGACGTCAGGTTTGCTGAGTGCAGCCCAACACTGGGCGGTAACAGAAAGCAGGTAGTACCTAAACTAAGGAGAGAAATGAAAACAAACGAACCTCCAGCTCTCTCTCATCAAAGGCTCGCAACATGTGCTGTGGAATGATTTCATTGAAGCCCTTCTGTAAGGACAAGAACTGTGCCTCTATGCCTCGCATGAACCTCCACTGGACGTAGAGTCTGTCAAATGAAGAACCAAAATAAATGTCAGTGAAAGGGATCAGTTTCTCCAGAGAGGATGACCAATGTAACAATAGTCAATAAATGGGCCTTCAATAATAAGACATTCAACCACAGGAGCAGTTAATATGCTTGGATTTATAGTTACAATCAAAACATATCCAGTTTTATATTTATATGTACAATTTTATATTTACAACCAAACCATGTCCAGTTTTAGATTTACAACTGAAACGTATGTTCGGCTTTATACTTACAAATGAAACATATGTCTGGCTTTATACTTACAAGTGAAACATACGCCTGGCTTTATACTTACAAGTGAAACACATGTCCGGTTTTATACTTACAATCAAAGAATATACCAATTTTTATATTTACAACTGAAACATATACCCAGTTTTATATCTGCGACCAAAACATGCTCGGCTTTATATTTACAACCAAAACATATATCCAGTTTTATATTTACAACTGAAACATATACCTAGTTTTATATTTACCTGTTATAAATATAAAACTAGGTATATGTTTCAGTTGTAAATATAAAAATGGGTGTATTCTTTGATACCCAATTTTATATTTATAACTGAAACATATACCCAGTTTTATATTTGAATAGAGGCAAGTAAACTGTCTCATAAACAGGACACAGTACTAAAAAGTGGTACATTATCCCTAGAACTGTAGTGGCACAGACTGCAAAGTGGATAACCGTGGAGGTGAGATAAAGAACACATGACAGGGCTGTGACAGAGGATGGCTATGGACAGACTAGCAATCTACTATGGAGATGAGAAGAAGAACATAAGACAGGGATGGGATAAATTATGAGCTAAATAGAGCCAATCCTGATGTAAAGAAGTGAATCATGGATAAATAGCAGACGAGTGTGGAATAATGAAAGGTACAGTGATGTGGTTTTATATCAGAATGATGAGAACACTATGGACAGATTTAAAAGGGTAATGGCGATATCTTGAAAGAAGAGGTAACTCACAAAGAGAACTGGTTACTCACATCATAAGAAGACAGTCCACATTATTTGGGCATGTCATGAGAAGGAGGAAGCTGGAGCATGTCATCACAATGGGAAAATTAGAGGAGAGGAGTGGATGAGGGAGACCAAGAGAGAAGATGCTGGATAGTTTGACATCATGACATGGAGGATCATCAGAATCATTGACAGTACATGAGACAGAAGGCTGTAGACAGACATTATCACCAATGTCACACGGCATAGGCTACAAGAATTCCAAAATCATCATTGCAATAATTTGTCTCTTGATATAAAAATATGGGATTAGCCCAATGTGGCTCAAAGCATGTAAAATGCGCCTTTGCTTTACTATTTATACGATACAGGCCAAGACAAAGTTTTTTTTTTCTTTCATATCCTTTTTACAGGACATCACTGTCAACACCAGTATTTTATTGGCAAGTTTTACGTTCAGTAGTTTGC
>OY992876.1:73645954-73680954 GCA_963921405.1 Cepaea hortensis
CCCACGAAATGGAAGTAAGACAGATGCTCCTGAAACAAGAACATGTTCTGTAAATATACAAGCTGATATTGTGTGCCAGATAAAACATTTAAAAATATTTTTTTTGCATATCCTTTACAGGACATCGCTGTCAACATCAGAATCTTTCAGCTGATTGTTGATTTCTTTGGAAAGAGAAAGATTACGCTCAGTAGTTTGCCATTGCTTTCTGAGCGGCCGGCTCACATACCCCGTAAGTTACCGATGCGATTCGAACCACTGCTGATTCTCACCGTCATCACGTTACTTACGAGAGTATACAAGATTACTGAGAAAAGTCATTAACCTCTAGGCCAGGAAGCTGGCAAAACATTTAACTGATCTCTTATTAGTGATACCCAAAACTACAACATGGCAGCTAGGCAGGCAGGGCCAGTAAAACCTCAAGAATTGATTTTCTCCCAGCACGGTTTGCTAGTGAATTTTCCTCCATGTTTGGACTTGTAGGAACCGGTTTTGTTGCCTAGCTACTGAGCTGAGTGCGTGATGTGATACTGAACTGTGGATTTCTTTTGGAATGCATCATTTTTGTGCCCACCTTTGCTGTGCTATGAAGTGTACATTTCACAAAATGGCAAATGGTTATCTGCTGGCACTTCGGCGGCTGGCCTTATGAGATCATATTGGGGTTTTGCTTGGGTGGTCACCTCTTCTGACAATGAACTGCATATTCTTGTTAAGGACAGCTTGTTTCTTTCACGAGTTCATGTGGGACAATGATGTGTATTTCATGTGGTTTTCGCTGGCACAGGAACTGAGCAATTAAGAGGTGGACCCATTACTTGAAGTTTGAACAGTATGGCTACTGACTACCCAAAACAATTTCCGACAAGTATGTGTGTGGACTTGCACACCCTGCTGGTTTCTGAGTTTGGAGAGGGGTAGGAGAGCCCTACGACACAATTCCCATGTAGTTGGAACTGTGGTACTGAGTCAGGAAAGTAGTCTCTGCACCATCCGAACTCCAGTAGATGCACACCCTTTTCTTGGCTCAGACAACTTGAACACCACTGCATCAGACTTCAGATTCTGTCTTCCACGGGAAACAGAATCAACCAAACACCCACCAACCAACCATCAACCCACCACCTGCCAACCAACCATCAACCACCCACCAACTTACCAACCAACCACCCACCAACCTAGATGTAAGCTGAAGTTGACGTAGGATGATCTATACTGAAGAGTTCAGATGTGTGTCCAATCAGTTGACCTTTGAGTCAGGACTGATCTGGTAGGTATAGTTTAGATATATACTCACTGGGCTGACTCATGAATCAGGACTAATCTGGTAGGTACAGTTGATATATATACTCACTGGATTGACTCCCGAGTCAGGGTTGATCTGGTAGGTACAGTTGATATATATACTCACTGGATTGACTCCCGAGTCAGGGTTGATCTGGTAGGTACAGTTGATATATATACTCACTGGATTGACTCCCGAGTCAGGGTTGATCTGGTAGGTACAGTTGATATATATACTCACTGGATTGACTCCCGAGTCAGGGTTGATCTGGTAGGTACAGTTGATATATATACTCACTGGATTGACTCCCGAGTCAGGGTTGATCTGGTAGGTACAGTTGATATATATACTCACTGGATTGACTCCCGAGTCAGGGTTGATCTGGTAGGTACAGTTTATATATATACTCACTGGATTGACTCCCGAGTCAGGGTTGATCTGGTAGGTACAGTTGATATATATATACTCACTGGATTGACTCCCGAGTCAGGGTTGATCTGGTAGGTACAGTTGATATATATACTCACTGGATTGACTCCCGAGTCAGGGTTGATCTGGTAGGTACAGTTGATATATATACTCACTGGATTGACTCCCGAGTCAGGGTTGATCTGGTAGGTACAGTTGATATATATACTCACTGGATTGACTCCCGAGTCAGGGTTGATCTGGTAGGTACAGTTGATATATATACTCACTGGATTGACTCCCGAGTCAGGGTTGATCTGGTAGGTACAGTTTATATATATACTCACTGGATTGACTCCCGAGTCAGGACTGATCTGGTAGGTACAGTTGATATATATACTCACTGGATTGACTCCCGAGTCAGGGTTGATCTGGTAGGTACAGTTGATATATATACTCACTGGATTGACTCCAGAGTCAGGGTTGATCTGTAAGGTATAGATGTCATCTCTGGAGTACTGGAAGAGGCCGTAGTATGGATTCAACATCTCATGAGACAACAGGTAGAACCATTCCCTGAGGATGCACAATGGTGACAAGTTAGTTGTGTATCCTTGACAGGATATCGCAGTTAACCCCAGCATTTTTGTTAGCTGTTTGTGATTTCTTGGCATGTTTACATTCAGTAGTTTACCAATGCTGAGAGGCAAGTGAAATATTTCAGACACATTAAAAGGTATGACACACTTATAAAAACCATACTGGAGGGTGAGGTTGAAGGCAAGTGAGCAAGAGGTAGACAATGATACAAGTGGGAAGATAACATCAAGATATGGATAAACACCAATCTGACAGAATCTAAAGACCTGGCAAGAGATGACAATGTTGGAGATCCATTGCAGCAACCTTCATTGTGGAGATTGATTGATTGATTGATTGATTTATTAATTTAGGTGCCTGTATTCCAATATCCAAAAAATAAACAATGTTTTGGCAAGTTTCCAACATAACAAATGAAGTTCATTTGCTGATGTGGTCATTATGAGCTTCTCTTTGCATCGACATTTCCAAAACTGTCTTAGATTCCCTTTTGAGAATGGGGCAGCAGAAAGTAACCAAAGGACCTGGTCGACAGAACTCTGAGGAAAGGCCAGACGGACACATAATCAGATTGCGAATAGTACCATTAGTATTGGGATTCTTCTCTGGGTGTTGAAGATGAGGATGAAGCGTGTATGGAAATGTCATGGTTGATGTGATGTCAGTTCTGGACTCAGGTTGGCTCGACTCACTCAGCTCAACTCAACAACCACCCAGCCTAACATGTGCACCAGCTCAACAACCACCCAGCCTAACATGTGCACCAGCTCAAAAACCACCCAGCCTAACATGTGCACCAGCTCAACAACCACCCAGCCTAACATGTGCACCAGCTCAACAACCACCCAGCCTAACATGTGCACCAGCTCAACAACCACCCAGCCTAACATGTGCACCAGCTCAACAACCACCCAGCCTAACAAGTGCACCAGCTCAACAACCACCCAACCTAACATGTGCACCAGCACAACAACCACCCAGCCTAACATGTGCACCAGGAAATGTCTAGGGAAGTAAAAGTGGCCGATACTGGCCACATCACCACGTGTGTTGGTCTATACAAATATGGCACTAGCACCATATACCCAATAGACCAGAGGGTGTAAAGTAAAATAACTAGATAAATACTTCAAGCTGAGATATACACATGTTCACACAGCAATGTCAATTGTCTACCACAGTAATTTTAAACTGACTATGTATTTCTGTTTGCACAAAACTGGCCTGTGTAGATTAATCATTATGGCTTCTGCAAACTTTAACAAGCAACTATTTTGTGTATTAAACAACACATGAAAGGCACTGTCTATACAACATACAACAGTTGTTGTTTTTTTTTAAGTAAAAGACAATTTACCGGCTCCGTGGCGAAGAGGTTATGGACACAGTTCGTAATTCCTCATACCGCGTTCGAAGCACAGCTGTGACGATTTGGTAGCAGACCACCTTGCGCTGGTTTTTTACGAAATGGTATGAGCACCGGTCATTCAGAAAGCAATGGCAAACTACTGAAGAGATCCAAGAGATCACCAAACAACAAAATAATGCTGGGGTTGACTGTGACGTCCTGTAAAGGATATACAGCTAACTTTTAACTTTAAAAGACTATTTTCACGCCTTGAGATTTTCTGGACATATGGTGCTCACCCCATGTTTTCAAAGACTCAATCGGCGCCCGATGGATGGTATGGTCAATATTCTGTTGGCCACATTTCCTTCCCAGATTTCCTGGTAACCGTTGTAAACTGGGTCAACCTGCGAGCCCAGACAAATGTCACGATGAAACCAAAACCTCCCCACAACTGAACAAAACAAACATGATCGCTAACAATGTTATATTATTTGAAAATATAACATGCACAAAATTTATGATGACAACAACCCACAATACATTTACACAACTACCTTCACCTTCCTGGCTTCAAGGTAACAGGTTTGCAGGCAACAGGATCAGTTTCAATGCACTGGGTTCCATCCCATTTGGTTTAATCTCTTTCTGCAGGGAGACCTGCCAAAAGTGCTACTCAAAGCACAAACTCCATAGCTCCAGCAACGACCTCTAGGAGTCTGAGAAAATTGCTTTCGTGAACCAAATGACAAGAGTCCAGAATCAAATCCATAACCTACAGAGTGTAAGACAGGCTGCTTAGTTACTTCACCACAGACAGCCTTGTCTTCAAAATACACACAAATCATTCTGGCAACTAACCAAATAACAATGAAACAAGCCAGATTTAGTTTGACAGAGAAGACATTCTCATACTGTACCTGGCCACACCACCGTAGTCCAGTCCTTCCTCTCCACGGAACTTCACCATGAAACGTTTCCGCAGATCCTTGGACCTCATCTTCATGACTTGCCGGTACGAGTCCTAGCAAGAAACCACACCACAAGTTTATCAACAGTCATTTACTCTCTTACCCGCTACACTTCTTCTTCTTTTGTTAGTGTGTTCGTTAACTTTTGTTTGGTAACTTTTGTTAGTGAGTTTATTAATTTTTGTTTGCTAACTTTTGTTCATTTAATTAACAACAGAAATGCATCAAACATACAGCAAGTCAGAAGTTATAGAGGAGCTGAGTGCCACAGTGACCACTTCCTCGTTGGAGCAAAATTTAAAATAAAACTTAAGAGAGCTTTCTATACTAAATTACAAAGATTACACCCAACATATAACAGAGAAAAACTGCAAGACATTATTACAGTCAAAAAGAAATTTACAGATGAAATAAAATGTAAACTTGAAACTCTGCAAAACCCTTTGGAGGAAAGCATTGACCAAACTTGGTTGAACATCAAGAATACAATTCAGTCTACCGCAGAAGAATGTCTCGGTGTGTTAACCACGCATAGAAAGAACAGATGGTTCAATCAAAAATGTGAAGAAGCAGTCATTAGGAAGAAGAATGCCAGACATGTATGGTTAAATGACATCAATAACATCCAAAAGGAAGAGCATTATAGAAATGAATGTAAAGAGGCTACAAAAATAGTCAGACAGCAGAAGCGAGAATATATGAGTAATATAATCAAAGATATGGAGACTAATCACCAGAAAAATGAATCCAGAAAATTTTTTAAAGAACTGAAGTCAATGAAACGAGGGCACCAACAAAACACATATGGTTTAAAAGACAAAAATGGGAATATGATAAATACCAATGAGGAAATGTGCAACACATGGAAAGAATATTTTATTGAATTACTAAATTGTGAAGCTCCAAGTAACATTTTCTCACAGGAAGAGGTTCTAACATGCGAACCACAAATTGAAGAACCTACATTTGAAGAAATCCTATATGTAATCACACGACTTAAAAACAATAAGGCAACTGGGACTGATGGAATTGCTGCTGAATTTATAAAGGCAGGTGGCCATGCATTACATCTAAAGCTATACGAACTAATAATAAAAATCTGGAGGACAGAAGAATTACCCCATGACTGGAAAGAGTCATTATTGATACCTATCTTTAAGAAAGGAGACAAGTTCCAATGTGGAAATTATAGAGGAATATCACTACTGTCCACAAGCTATAAGATACTATCCGCAGTATTACTAAATAGACTAAAACCATATTCAGAAGACATATTAGGTGACTACCAGGCGGGTTTTAGACAAAACAGATCAACAATAGATCAGATATTTATCTTACGACAAATAGCCGAGAAACATTGGGAATATAAAAGAGATCTCCATAACATTTTTGTGGATTTTAAAAAGGCTTATGATAGTGTCCATAGGAATAGTCTATGGAATGCTATGCAGGAATTTGGAATACCAAGGAAGTTAATCAACATGACCAGACTATGCATGGAAGATACTTATAATATAGTAACATATAAAGGCAGGAAATCAGACCCCTTCCAAATAACATCTGGCTTGAAACAGGGTGATGCACTATCGCCGCTACTCTTCAATCTGGCTCTAGAGAAAGTTGTAAGGAAGGTAAAGGAGGAATGTGATATTGGAGGAACATCCAAGCTGCTTGGTTATGCAGATGATATAGATATTATAGGGCAAAGTGAACAAAAGACATTGGAAATATTGACTCACTTAAAGGAAAAAGCCCAACAGATGGGGCTGGTTATCAACCAAGATAAGACAGAATATATGGTAATTTCAAGAGACGGAATGGCTAGAAACTCTGGCCACATACAAATAGATAATATGACCATTAAAAGAACGGAAACATACAAATACCTGGGTACGATCTTCAACTGCTCCAACATCATAAGGGAAGAAATACAAACTAGAATCAACTCTGGAAATAAGATATACTATGCACTACAACATCTACTAAAATCAAAGGCGCTATCTCGTAACACCAAAATCACAATATACAAAACACTGATCAGACCAGTTGTGCTGTATGGCTCTGAAACCTGGAGTACAACGAAAGGAGACGAAGCCTTGTTACAAACCTTTGAGAACAAAATTTTAAGACGCATCTTTGGACCCATTAGGGATACACAAAGTGGAGAGTGGAAAAGAAGAAGTAACAAAGACATTTATGATCTGTTTAAGTCCCCGCTAATCACTGGTATCATGAAGGCTAATAGACTACAATGGCTGGGGCATATAAAAAGAATGGAAGATAATAGGGAAACAAAACTCGCTTACACTCAGGAAATAAATTACCGTAGACCCCGAGGTAGACCAAGAAGGCGGTGGAGAGATAATACATGTACAGACCTACAAGCACTTGGAATCAACGACTGGCAAGAGAAGGTCCACCAGAGAGACGAATGGAGACGGATTGTATTTGCAGCAAAGAACCTCAATGGCTCGGAACGCTGAAGAAGAAGAAGAACTTTTGTTCATGAGTTTGTTAACTTTTGTTTGGTAACTTTCATTAATGAGCTTGTGATTGTGAGTGAGTATATGTGTATATGAGGGAGTTTGTATTTGTGTGTTATTCCATCCATCCAGCATGTGCTATGCCAATAAGCGTGGGCGGTCATGTTTCGCCATCTCACTCGATCACCAGAGTCGTGGATCAGCTCTGTGTTTCTGTCTCGACCATGCCATGTGACCAACTCATCCAGGTATTTACATTTCAGTCTTCCTCTTGGTCTCTTCTCTTCGATCTTGCCAGTTGTCACCAAGTTCTCCAATTCATTTCTTCTCATAACATGCGCAAAGATTGTTGACTGTCTGTGTTTAATGTCTCGATTTTCATTTGTTTCTTGAAGGATTTGTTCATTGGTTTTTCTGTCTGTCCACGGTATTCTTTGCATTATCCTAAGAAACCACATTTCCACAGCCATCAGATGTTTTTCAGTTTGTCTGCTCATTGTCCACGCTTAATTTCCATACAAAAAGCACAGGTTCTATGTAGCACCTCAACACTCTTTTTGTTGTTGCAAATGACATCGTTTTATTGGTCAATATGTTTTTCATCTTGCACAAGGCTACCTTCGCCATGGCGATTCTTGTTCTAATCTCTTCAAGGCATCTCCCATCAGATGTTATGGCTGTTCCGAGATAATTGTACCGATTCACTTGTTTAAGAATATGCCCATAATCGGTGTCTTCATAACTGTGAGGGTTTGTGTAAATGATGTATGCATGCAGGTATGCATGTATATATGTGTTTATGTGTTTATGCATGTGCGTGTGTCAGTGTGTCTGGCTGCCTGCCTGTCTCATAACATGGTAATATGCATTGTTCATGTTCACAACTTTCATTTGACAATATTGTTTCCCTGTGTGAATGTAACAATCACAACAGATCATCGATGTACAAAAGATGAGTGATTGGAGGGCCTATTGTAAGACAGGCCTGCGTGCCCAATTTGTGACCCTATGAAAATAAAGTGCGTTCATTCATTTGTTTTCTGCCCTTCATCCCCCATAGGCCCTCAACCAAACCAAGCCACCCAGCCATCCTATCTTTTTCTATCTCCTGCAACTCCCCCCATGTCCTCCCAATATTATTCATCTCTGTAATTCTCAATGTAAGACAGGCCTGCGTGCCCAGTTTGTGACCCTTTGAAAATAAAGTTTGTTCATTTGTTTGTTCACTATGTGATTATAGGTCTCCCGTTACTTCATTTGATTTTGGCTTCCAGACAAGAGAGTGTTTAGCTATATTGTCCTCAGGTTGTCTCAGTGTGTGTCCTAACTTGTGGGTTCCAGATAAGAGAGTATCTAGCTATATTGTCCTCAGGTTGTCTCAGTGTGTTTCCTATCTTGTGGGTTCCAGACAAGAGAGTGTTTAGATATTGTCCTCAGGTTTTCTCAGTGTGTGTCCCTATCCAGTGCCAGCGTCTTTCTCCTCACCTCTTGGTTCACTGGAGTTTGTTTAGTTCTCTCCACCACAACAATGAGTCTATAACTTGTTCACATGGACCATACTGTGTTGAATTGAGTATCTGCACTTATATGGTTACATATCACACAAGCTACATGAAACAGTCCACTCATATGCTGTGCCAGAGATTTCTAACAATGTAACTCAAACATAGCAGACATACCTCAATTACAGTGGACATTCTTCTATAACAATAAACATACTCCAATTATAACATAATTACCTCAATCAGCAGACATACTTCAATAACAGTAAACATACCGTGAATGACAACATAATTACCTCAATGACAACAGACATAATACCCCAATGACAGCAGTCATACTACAATGACATTAGGCATACTACAAAGACAGCAGACATACCACAATGACAGCAGACATACTGCAATGACATCAGACAAACTGCAATGATAGCAGACATACCGCAATGACAGCAGACATACCATAATGACAGCAGACTTACTACAATGACAGCAGACATACCCCAATGACAGCAGAGACACCCCAATTATAGCAGACATACCACAATGACACCAGACATACCATAATGACACCAGACAAACCACAATGACAACAGACATCCCACAATGACAGCAGACATACTACAATGACAGCATACATAACACAATGACAGCAGATATAACACAATGACAGCAGACATACAACAAAGACAGCAGACATACAACAAAGAGAGCAGACATACAAAAAACACAGCATACATACAATAAAAACAGCAGACATAAACAATGACTGCAGACATGCACAAAGACAGCAGACACACCTCGAAGACCTCCTCCCGGCTGATCTCCAGCCTGCAGTGGCCGGCCTGCGGCTGGAGGGAGCTGATTTCATGCTTGAGCACCTTCAGCTTCTGTACCAGGTCACGTTTATACTTGGGCAAGTTGGGCTGCTCATTCTCCTTGTCTGTGAGGGGCTTTTCCTGGGCAAGACATAAGGACATATGAACATATGACAGCTGCTGTTGTATGGCAGTGATATGTTACAGTATTTGACTGGATAATAATAATACACAGAACTGCTGTACACCAAGAAAGAATCACCAAACCACAAGAAGTGGATGGTAAGTGTTACGGTCACAAGTAACAAAATGGACATTGCAGTAAAGCCTTCATCCGGACCATTCAGTCGCTTTATTAGAATCATACATGCAGATTTCATAAAACACGTATCCAGTCCACAACAAGAAATCAGTTAAATAACTTTTATGTCACTTCTCATTTCTTGGTGATTCATTCATTGTATTTATAAAGCTTAACTGCAGTTTCACTAATCCAGTGGAAACCAGGGAGGGCTGCATAATTTGACCCCTTCTGGAGAGAAATTCACCCTCTATCTAAAACACACACACATGCCCAGAAAAAGAGAGGAAAGAGAGAGAGAGAGAGAGAGAGACAGAGAGAGACAGACAGACAGACAGAGAGAGAGAGAGAGAGAGAGAGAGAGAGAGAGAGAGAGAGAGAGAGAGAGAGAGAGAGAGAGAGAAGAGAGAGAGAGGAAAATAGGCACATGTAAAATGCAGGGGAGAACCGTACGTATCTGAATAAAACAAAGTTAAAGTAGACAGGCCATGGAGCCAGATACACAGTGGGACTAAATATTAAGTGGAACTGAACATTAAGTGCAACTAACCATTATGTGGAATTGAATACACTGTGGAATTAAACATTAAGTGGAACTGAATACACAGTGGAACTAAACATTATGTGGAACTGAATACATAGTGGAACTAAACATTATGTGGAAATGAATACATTGTGGAACTGAATACACTGTGGAACTAAGCATTATGTGGAACTGAATACACAGTGTAACTAAACATTATGTGGAACTGAATACATGGTGGAACTAAACATTATGTGGAACTTAATAAATGGTGGAACTAAACATAATGTGTAACTGAATACACAGTGGAACTAAACATTATGTTGAACTGAATACACTGTGGAACTAAATACACAGTGAAACTAAACATTAAGTGGAAATGAATAGACTGTGGAACTAAACATTATGTGGAACTGAATACACGGTGGAACTAAACATTATGTGGAACTTAATACATGGTGTAACTAAACATTATGTGGAACTGAATACATGGTGGAACTAAACATTATGTGGAAATGAATACACAGTGGAACTAAACATATGTGGAACCGAATACACTGTGGAACTAAACGTTATGTGGAACTGAATACATGGTGGAACTAAACATTATGTGGAACTGAATACATGGTGGAACTTAACATTATGTGGAACTGAATACACTGTGGAACTAAGCATTATGTGGAAGTGAATACACTGTGGAACTAAACATTATGTGGAACTGATTACATGGTGTAACTAAAGATTATGTGGAACTGAATACATGGTGGAACTAAACTTTATGTGGAACTGAATACACAGTGGAACTAAACATTATGTGGAACTCAATACATGGTGGAACTAACCATTATGTGGAACTGAATACATGGTGGAACTAAACATTATGTGGAACTGAATACACTGTGGAACTAAGCATTATGTGGAAGTGAATACACTGTGGAACTAAACATTATGTGGAACTGAATACATGGTGGAACTAAACATTATGTGGAAATGAATACATGATGGAACTAAACATGTGTGGAACTGAATATACTGTGGAACTAAACATTATGTGGAACTGAATACATGGTGGAACTAAACATTATGTGGAACTGAATACATGGAGGAACTAAACATTATGTGGAACTAAATACACTGTGGAACTAAGCATTATGTGGAACTGAATACACTGTGGAACTAAACATTATGTGGAACTGAATACATGATGTAACTAAACATTATGTGGAACTGAATACATGGTGGAACTAAACATTATGTGGATGAATACACTGTGGAACTAAAACATTATGTGGAACTAAACATTATGTGGAACTGAATACACAGTGGAACTAAACATATGTGGAACTGAATACACTGTGGAACTAAAACATTATGTGGAACTAAGCATTATGTGGAACTGAATACATGGTGGAACTTAATACATGGTGGGACTAAATATTTTGTGGAACTGAATACCTGGTAGAACGTAACATTATGTGGAACTGAATATACTGTGGAACTAAACATTATGTGGAACTGAATACACGGTGGAACTAAACATAAAGTGTAACTGAATACATGGTGAAACTAAACATAAAGTGGAACTGAATACACTGTGAAACTAAACTTTAAGTGTAACTGAATACACGGTGGAACTAAACATAAAGTGGAACTTAATACATGGTGGAACAAAACATACACTGAAACTGAATACACAGTAGAACAAAACAAAGTGGAACTGAATACACTGTGGAAGAAAACATAAAGTGGGACCAAACACATCTAGAAATCAGACACACAATGGAACTAAACATATCATACTGACCACATGATGCTGACCACATGATGCTGAGTACATGATGCTGAGTACATGATGCTGACCACATGATACTGAGTACACAATACTGACAATATGATACTGAGTACATGATACTGACCAGATGATACTGAGTACATGATACTGACCACATATTATTGAGTACATGATACTGACCACATGATACTGAGTACATGATGCTGACAACATGATACAGACCACATGATGCTGACCACATAATGCTGACATGATACTGACCACATGATGCTGACCACATGATGCTGGCCACACGATACTGAGTACATGATGCTGACCACATGATACTGACCACATGATGCTGACCACATGATGCTGACCACATGATGCTGACCACATGATGCTGACCACATGATACTGAGTACATGATGCTGACCACATGATACTGACCACATGATACTGAGTACATGATGCTGATCATATGATGCTGACATGATCCACCAAGTGTCACATGGCCTATAAAAACATGGGTTTAGCACCAAATGCCCAATGTACCTTAAAGCATGAAATACGTCCTTTACTTACCTACTCACTGCGGAGATGGCACCTGATGATGATGAGAGTCAGACATATAAAGTCCACCCATGTATAAAATCACCAATAAAAACGATCACCTGACCACAAGCAACTCACAATCTGTCCTGCAACAAATGTAAATTCTGCGACAGACGTGGATCTGTGAACTGGGTCGTCCGGTTGTTGTGATCCACAAAGTAAACCCGCCCGCTGGTAGTCCTCCTGGCCTCCCAACCATCTGGCATTGGACCCAGGTCTTCGTCATGCAGTTCCAGTTGTCTGGGAAACAGACAGACAGGTGCTTATAAACATGGCAGTAAAGAAATGACTTAAATGCGTTAAGGAGCACTGGGCCTATGGTGCTATAGTGCGTTCACAAATGTTTGTCCCTGTATAAATATCCATAACTCAATAACCAACTGAGGGAAAATGATGAGATTTAGCATATAACCTTATCATTATGTACACTCAACAAAGTAAATTTTGTTCTGGAGATTGATTAGAGAAATTAGACGTAAACAGTCAAACTTTTTTGGACATGTTATGAGAAGAAATGGACTGGAGAACTTATTGACAACTGGCAAGATTGAAGGGAACAGACCAAGAGGAAGACCGAGAGGAAAATACCTGGATGGCTTGGCCACATGGCATGGACGAAACAGGAACACTGAGCTGATCCATGACTCTGGTGATCGAGTGAAATGGCGAGTCATGACCGCCCACGCTTTCCGGCATGGCACATGATTGATTGAGATTGTACAGTAGATCTCAATGTTTGTTTATATGTGGTATATAATTTATGGGTCAGAGATGAAGTGCATATTATGAAACGTACTGCATCTTCACATGGAAACATCAGAGTCCAATAATGAATATTCTCCATAGTGCAAGGGAATTTCCTTATGAGAAGCAGACATAGTGGAATGGATGTCATCAAAGGTGAGGTAAATAATTACTGTAAAACAAGTTTGCTAGCGTGAATTCAACACATTTTCACCAAAATACCAAAGAAATGTTGCCGCGTTCCATGATTTCAGTTATCTTTGGACCTATCAAAGTCATATTCCTTGGGTGGGAGTAGATATAAGACTGGAGGAAGGCATTTCATAACAATGCAACAGATACTTATTTGTTTTTTACATTGAGGGCATTTATGAACGCACTATAGACCAATAGCTATACAGACCAATTGGCAATCACTGGGTGTTGTTGGCAATATCACACAGGCCGCATTTACTTCCCAAGATATTTCCTGCTATCCCTTTTAGGCTGGATACTGGGTCAATTCTAAAGATCCACCTGGATGCAGATTTGAACCCATGAACCCCGGGCCAGCAGGAGAGCATCTAGCCACTATGATAGCATGGCTCCCGGCTCACTGTATACTAAGAGATAAACTATAGGTAGAATTCTAAGATGTTTCTGTTCTAGAAAACTCTCAAGAAGATATTCTAAACTAAAACTTTAAACTATTCCAAAATTCTAGAAAGTTTGTATACAAGTTTCTCATTATAAACACTTGATAGATTTGTAAACTAATCCCATTTTCAAAACAATGTTTGAATAACGAAGACACAAACAATAGATTTCACGATTTATTTCCTGGCATATTTTGCTGGATCTTGTCAGACACATACTGCAGAAATCACACAACATAAACTAACCTTAAATCTCCTACGTCAACGATTGGACGGCACATTTCGGAAACCGATCATGGTATTGTTAAGGAAATTCGTTTTGTGTGTTAACATACATAATGGTCGCATGTTAAAGCTGGCAGAGGCAATAGCCATTCATTTACAGAAACCAACTTTGTGCAAACAAACAGGTGTGATAATCAGTTTAAAATTACTGTGTGAATACATATGTCATTTATTTCAGCTTGAAGGATTTATTTTAATGCATCAGTTTGTGTTGTGTGATTTATGCAAAATATTCCCATATTGTCTCTTCATCTTCCTTCTCCCTTGTTATCTTTCAACGGACTATAGGCTCCTTATTCAACTCACACTAAGCTTTCATATCTTCTCCTATCTTCTGCAACTATCTTCATATCCTCCCTTTATTATTCTTCCATCTTTATTTATCTTCTCTACAATGAGTCCTGACTCATTCAACCAGATATATTTTTTATACTGTATGCGGATATCTCCATTGTATGCAGATATCTCCCATAGATCACACAAGGAGAATCTCAACAAAGTGCACAAACTCCAAAGCAGTAGCAAGAATCAAACTATATGTATTCAGAATCACACAAGCTACAAATATTCATTTGTGGGTAGGTTTTATCATTGTGAAATTCAACTTGGGCAGCAGGCTCAAGAATTAGTTCTCAAGTTTTCCCAGAGACCTTCCACCCACCCATCCATAGACATCTTGGGTATTGGTGAGTCTCAGGTTGAAAACCCCTGAACCCCAATTTTCCTTGTTCCATTCCCAAGAGGAGCCTTGACATTTCACCACAGCCCTACCTGGAGGAGAGAAAGATCAGCTGCTGACATGCCTGAGAATGCAGCTGTTTGTTTACACCTGCCCTCTTAACACAAGCATGGCCAGAAATCTCACTCACCTGGGAACACGTGGGTCGTGCCAGGTACTCACTCCGGTGACTGTGTGCAGAAAATAGACTTGACCTTGGTGTGTTGTGCGTTGCTCTGGGAAAAGAGAGAACCCGCCAAAAGAAAAGGCATTTAACGGATATGGTTATAACCTTGAAGATGATAAGTGGTGTATGAGGATCCGTGATGGAATAGTGGCGAGTGTATGTGTGTGAAGATGCGGCTGTCCTAGGTTCAAATCTCCCCCAATGGAAATTTATTTAATCTTCTCAATGCTCTGGGATTGATCCAGCCTCATTAAAATGTAAGTTCAGTAAATAAAGGATCCCTTTAAACACATTGAGGCTCACTCGACACCGCAAGGTACAAGGGGAGCAATAATAATAATAATAATAATAATAAGTCTTTATTTTCAAAGGGTTAAGAATTGGGCACGCAGGCCCGTCTGACATTCTGCCATTCTTCTCTATTTCCTCTCATACATTCTTTCATTCAACATCACTTATGAAGCAACTTTTGACAACAAAAGAACATTAAAACGCATGAAAAATAATCAATAACAAATGACTCACTGAGGCAGTGTTTAACATGGGCATTATAAATACCTAAGGAGGGTGTAACGTGCCATACATAAGGGAATGTTTTTTGGCTAGTTGTCGTTTGAGATAAGTTACCATTATTGTCTTTTTTGTGTTGTTTGTTATGGGGGAATGTAGTCTGTACTAAGGTAGTGTTCAAACAGGTTGCGAATGTATGTATCATGATTGGTGGTGTCTTTGATTTCTTGTGGAAGATTGTTCCACAACTGAGCGGCAGAGTATGCTAAGCTTGTTTTATATAAGTCTATCCTAGGTTTAGGGACAAGAAGTATATTTAGTCGTTCGCTATGTCTAGCGTTATATTTAAACAATGGCCAAAGGTAGCTTGGAGCATTTTGAAATAGGATTTTGTGAATTAGTTTGGTCTTATTAAAAAGCAGGCGCTTGTGGAGTGGCAGTAACCGGAGACGTTTATATAGGTTAGAATTGTCGGTAAGCTTTTCACCATTAATTAAACGCACTGCCCTTTTTTGGAGTGAATATAGGCGTTTTGTTATTGATTTGGAGCATCCATCCCAGACTGTGGAGCAGTAATCAATATGTGTTTGTATATGAGAAGTATAGAATATCTTTCTTGTGTTTTCGTCAAGGAAATTTTTAATTTTGGCAAGTTGGTATACTTTTTTGGCTATTTGTTTAACTAGAGCATGAACATGTGAGTTAAAAGTTAGATTTTGATCTATGATAACACCCAGTGTCTTGTGCTCGGTGACACTTTCTACAGGCGTGCTGCCAATGTGCAGCTGAAGAGTTCTCTGCGAGTTTAGAGTGTGAAGTCTTTGCCTGGTTCCTATTAACATAGACTTTGTTTTAGTAATGTTAATTTGCATGCGGTTTGCATGACTCCAGTTAACTACACTATTTATTTCCTGTTGCAAGGATAATTCTAGCACATTACGATCAACAGCGTTTGTATATACTGTGCAGTCATCAGCAAATAGATCGCAGGACGACGACAGATTTAATGGAAGATCATTTATATAAATGGCAAATAATAGAGGGCCAAGAATAGACCCCTGAGGTACTCCAATATTAATGGTAATGGCTTGAGATAAAACTTTATTGTGTGATACTACTTGCTTTCTGTCTAATAAGAATGATTTTATTAATGTCACTATATTAAAACTTACTTTCATTGTTTCTAGTTTTTTAATTAGAACAGTATGATCTATCATATCGAATGCTTTCCTAAAGTCTATAAACACCGCTCCACATAGAGTATTGTTGTTAATATTTTGATGCCAGTTTTCTATCATGTTTGTTAGTGCCGTATGGCAAGAATATTTTGGCCGAAATCCTGACTGACTGTCAACTATCAGTTTATGGCGAACTAGGTGATCTAGTGTTGTTTTGTGGATGTGCTTTTCTAGCGGTTTGGATAATGAGGATAATATGGAAATTGGTCTATAATTACTCATGAGACGATCGTCTAGAGGACCAGCTTTTAAATGAGGATACACTTTAGCGATTTTAAAGGCTGATGGGAAGTGACCTCTGGTTAGACATTGATTATATATAAAAGTTAGTGACTCGCAGATCGCCGGTGCAGCATGGCGAAGGATCCGACTACTAATTTCATCTAGTCCTGATGAGTTATTGTTTTTTAGATTACGGAGATGAGTAAATACTTCAGTTGTCGTCATTAGCGGTATGTTGGAGGAAATGTGTCCATAGCATTTGTTCTCACAGAATGATGATAATAAAGATATGTCATGAGGCGCATCTGGTATTGCAGCCTTCAGTTGGTTTATGTCGGACTGAAAGTATCTACTGAATTGATCACATGTAACCTGATTTGATGGTAATGATTGTGATGATTTGTGTTTGTTTGTCAAGGTATTAATTGCTTTCCATATATCTTTAGTGTTGGTTTTATCTATTACTATGTTCTTAAAATAGTTTTTCTTTTCCTTCCGAATAACATATTGAACTTTGTTTCTCAGACTACGGTACATAGTTAGATCTCTATTTTTGTGAGCCCTGTCGCGATCTCTCATAAGTTCAACTACCTCCTGTGTGATCCACGGGGGCTTTGTGTGATGTTTAACACGAACTTCCTTAAATGGAACATGTTTATCAAATATACTTAGAAAGGTCTTTAGCCAGTGGTCCAGAGCATCGTCTGGGTCAGGAAGCTGGTAAACATAATCTAGAGATGAGTTGACCAAATCTTGTAAGAAGACGTCTCAATTGAAATTTTTGTAATTTCTATATTTTATGCTTATATGTTTGTGTTTGGGAGTTTTGGTGCCCCTTTTCGACCACGTGCAACATACTGGATAGTGATCGCTCATTGCATTGATAGGTACACTACATTCTGTGATGTTATCAGCACACGTAGTATAGATATGATCTATAAGTGTTGCAGATGATTTAGTGATTCTAGTGGCTTGTTTGACTAACTGTTGGAAATTATATGACTCTATTATGTTTTCCCATGTTTTGTTTGATTTGTTAGCGTCTATGTTGAAGTCACCTAGCAATATTATTTCCCTAGCATTACTAAAGACTACATCCATCATAGTGGTGAATTTTTCATACCAGATATTTCCTGCACTGGGGTTTCGATAAAGATAGCCAACTACTAGCGGTATGCAATTTTGAAGTTTAACCTCTATCCATACACACTCCATCTCACAGGTTTCAAAGTCTAGCCTGCGGTGGGCGTTAAGCGAGTTGGAAATATAAACTGCAATACCCGTCTCTTGTTTCTGATAGGGATCTCTTCTAATGGTTTTAAAACCTCTGATAGCGATGTCATCATCTGAGATGTTGCCATTTAATCGACTTTCGCTAACGCCAAACATGTGAAAATTTTGATTAAGTATAAGTGATAGTTCGGGCAGCTTCCCTAATAGATGGCATATGTTTACATGCCCGATTCTGAGCCCATTATTCCTGAGCCAGTGTTCGTACTTATTAGACATTTCAACAATGCGTAATCACAAGTTTAAAAGCAAAACACACACACACAAAGTGAATACAACTTACGTCCCTTATTACAAAAACACACTCTAAAGTACAGAGAAACAGTAATATCTCTGTAAATATATAAAAATACGTACACAGATCCGTAAGGAAGAGCAGTGAAGACCCCCTCACTCACCGTGAAAACACAATTAGAATTATTATAAAAGCTATACAGCTAAGTACTATCAATTAATATAAAGTCAAAACCAGTCAATGTTTGTAATAACTTATAACCTAATACGTTACTAGATCAAGTTATAACCAAATATGCAGATAAACGTTTAAGGAGAGGCTCTTTCTTGTACCGAGATCCGGTGTAGCTTTGTCCTAAGTTGCTAGTAAATACCAGGTTGTGTTGGTTGTTGGTATAGCAACATTATAAGTGCTTGACGAAGTGTAGCTGGGCTATACCGTGTGAGGTGCAACCATTCTGGATTACAATTAAATGGGTACTGATGATGTCTCATGGGTATGTAATGACTACCAACTAGAGCCTCTGGTTGGTGGCTAACAGGAGGTTGTGCTGGCACGTCGTTGTTGCTGAGAGTCGGATCCTTTCTGGGGAGAATAGGAATCATATCTTCGTAATTATTACCCTCCTGTGTGAAAGACGACGTATTTAACGGACTTGGTGTTGTGGTAGTGTCCCGTCTGGCTTGGATTTCAGGTGCAGTGGTTATGAGTGGTCTGCACACTTCTGTCCTATTGGTACTTGATGTGACGGGAGTATGTCGTCTGGCTTGAGTTTCAGGAGTAGCTAAAAGTGTCCGGCGCGATCCCGTATTGGATGTATGGTATGTCCGTTCTGGATATTTTAAATTCTTGGCGAGAAAACTGGTGCCCAATGTAGATAAATGTATTTGATCCTTGTAAAGACTCTTTTTTGGTGCACCAGCCTGTGAAGTGAATGATGCTGTATTGTTGATGAATTGTATCTTGTTTTGAGAACAGAACTTCTGCAACATGTTGTTATTTATGTCAGCTAGACGGCGCTGGTGTCCATAACTCGGTGATATGATGGAGGAGAAGAAAATGGATGAGTTAGGAAAAGTGTGACGTAATCCGTTCAAGAGTGCCAGCAGTTGAGACCCTGTGATTTGTTGGTTGTTCATGGTGTCGGTGATGCCAATATGTACGCTTGCCCTTCTGACGCTATGATTTACAGCCAACCTGCTAATCTTGTCTGTTAGCCGGTCTACACCAGCCCCAGGCAGTGGGATTATTGAAACAATGTCTTTGTCTGATTTGGCCATCCTGTCGCTGTATAAACCTTTCATTAAGGAATTGCCTAGTATAATATGTGTACAGTCAGGTCGTGCTGTCTGTACATGTTGGTTGTCAGCACGTCTCGACCGTTGTTTCATCCATTTCCGATTATCAGCAGTCTTTATGTCTCCATGTGGTTCTCCCGATGTATCTTGTTGGCTTGTCTTGCCCGTTTGCAGCATGTTAAAGCACTGTAATTTTTCTGGTGACTTTTCTTGAAGTACTTCAAGATGAGATGAGATGAGATGAGATGAGATGAAGCTCACTGGGAATATTGTGCTCGCTCCGTATTTTGATGGACAAACTGACTGTCATGGCCCAATATGTGGATTTAACAGGGTGTTTTGGTTCTGTTGGCTCGATATATGTTTAAACAGGTGTGTCCTCAAGCTGTCAGGAGTATTGTATGACTCCTTGTTGAATCGATCGATTATTGTGGCTGGTTGACTAGATATTCTATTTGACTCGCTCTCATCCTCCCTGGTATACATAACGAACCACAAAGTGGCACAATAATTATAAACTTAACAAAACGCTGTACAGTTTAAATCATCTATTAACTTCTTCCACGTTCATCCGGAATGTTGTTTTAGACATAATTGCATTGTGGCAGTTTACAGCAGAGCTGCGATACTTGCGTCTTTTGGCCAACACATCCGACTTATGCAGGCATTTGTTGACCGGGTTAACCTTCCCGGCATCATCTATTATCATGTCTAAACTTCACATAGTCACATAATCGCACTTGACTTAAATACTATCAATATAAAACACTTGATAACTGCCATATCTACATTTGACGGCAGTGTAAATGGTGCCACTGCCTACACTGAGTATCAACTGGGCTAACCTCGACCATGGTCTTCACTCCAAGTGGCCGGTTTAGGAGAGACCTTTCTTTCCTGGCCATCATCAAAGTGTGCTTCTCCCCGTAAGGCCAAGCCCACGCTTTAATGTGATCAGAGTTCACATGTCAGCTCATGACCCTGACATTCAATGAGTGATGTTGTCACTATCACACCAGCCGCTTTTACTTTCCAGAACATATCCTGGTACACCTTTAAGGCTTGGTCAATGTAGAAGTCAATTTTACAAACCCAGCCTCACTGAGGATGTGACCACCTGGCAATTGGGCCAGCAGGCAAGCCTGCTAGCCACTGCTCTACCATGGTTCCCTCTCACAAAATGACAGAACATGTCAGGGAGCTAGGGTGACCAGCATGACGCTGCCTACATCACTCACCAGTGGTTCATTTGGTCAAGAAACAAACAATGGGCCTACTAACTTTTGACTTTAATATTGGTGCTCTGTGCATTCAGAGCATCTCCAAGTCTTACATCTAACTGACTATTAAAATAATTTTTATATAGCTGTAACAGTGTCTTTTTATTTTTGTGTGCTGATGAAGGCTTTCTTGTCACAATGACCATTTTATTGTTTCAACATTGTATCTTATGAGAAGACACACTCAGTCTTGCCATCTGCTCACTGTTTCTTATGGGAAAACACACTCAATGTCTTGCCATCTGCTCAGTATTTCTTATGGGAAAACATGCTCAATATCTTGCCATTTGCCAATTTAACTATCTAAAGTTTCAACACTGCACACTATGAGAAAGCACATACACTGACTCAACCATCTGCCCATCTAGAAGACCTCTCTAATGATTCAACATTGTATCTTATGAGAAAACACCAAATGACTTACCATCTGCCCATATAGAAGACTTCTCAGATGATTCAAGACTGTACCCTAAGAGAAAATTCTAAATGTCTTATGATCTGCTCAAACAGAAGACCTCTGTAATTTTAAACACGGCAATCTATGATCCAACACACTAAGAAGTTTAGCATCTGCCCATATAGTAGACCTCTCTAAAGTTTCAACATTGCATACCAAGAGAAAGTATATGAATTCTCTCACCATCTGCCCTTATAGAAGACTTCTCTAATGTTTTACAATGAGGTACAACTATCTCGGAACAGCCAGAACATCTGATGGGAGGTGCCTTGAGAAGATTAGAACAAGAAACATCATGGCAAAGGTAGCCTTTTGCAAGATGGAAAACATACTGACCAATGAAAAGATGTCAATCACAATGAGAGTGTTGAAGTGCTACATAGAACCTGTACCTTTGTATGGATGTGAAGCGTGGACATTGGGCAACCAGCTAGAAAAACATCTAATGGCTGTGGAATTGTGGTTTCTGAGTAAACTGCAAAGAATATGAAGAACAGACAGAAAAACCAATGACCAAGTCCTACAAGAAACAAATGAAAACCATAAACTGATTACAGAAATTAGATGTAGACAGTCACAATTTTTTGGACACGCTAAAAGAAATAAATTGGATAACTTGGTGACAACTGGCAAGAATGAGGGGAAAAGAAGAATGGGAAGGCAGAGAAATAAATACCTGGATGGCTTGGCCATGTGGTATGGTCTAGACAAGAACGCAGAGCTGATCCACGACTCTGGTGATCATGTGAAATGGCAAAATATGACCACCATGCTTATAGGCAAGGCACACCATGATGATGAATGTTTTCAACATTGTATCTTATAATAAAACACACTACATGTTTTACCATGTCTCTAATGATTCATGATTCTATTAGAAAGCACATGGAATGATTCACCATCTGCCCATCTAGAAGACCTCTCTATTTATTCATGATTCTGTCAGAAAGCACATGAACTCACTCACCATCTGCCCATCTAGAAGACCTCTCTAATGATTTATGATTCTATTAGAAAGCTCATGAACTCACTCACCATATGTCCATATAGACGACCTCTCTATTTATTCATGATTCTGTTAGAAAGCTCATGAACTCACTCACTATATGCCCATATAGAAGACCTCTCTAATGATTTATGATTCTATTAGAAAGCACATGAACTCACTCACCATCTGCCCATCTAGAAGACCTCTCTAATGATCAAGATTGTCCTCTAAGAGAAATCACATGAACTCACTCACCATATGCCCATAATAGAAGACCTCTGTAATAATTCCTGATTCTATTAGAAAGCTCATGAACTCACTCACCATCTGCCCATCTAGAAGACCTCTCTATTTATTCATGATTCTATTAGAAAGCTCATGAACTCACTCACCATCTGCCCATCTAGAAGACCTGTGTAATAATTCCAGAATGCCCTCTTAGAGAAAGCTCAAGAACTCACTCACCATCTGCCCATCTAGAAGACCTGTGTAATAATTCAAGAATGCCCTCTTAGAGAAAGCACATGAACTCACTTACCATATCCATCAGGCAGCTCCACAGCATCGTGTAACTGGGCCCGACTCATGTAATGCCTGTGCCGAGTCGAACGTCTCCTCACAAACTCATGTATTGCTGCTGTTGATTGCACATTGTTCTGTCTGTTGCTGTCGTTGCTGCTACTCCCATGACTATCAGTAATGCTGGTCTCCCCATTTTGACCACTCCCATTGATGATGCCACTTAAGACATCTCTACTGCTGTGGTTGATGATGCTGTTGCCAGACAGGTGGTTGTTGTCGCGGTTGTTGGATGACACATTAGAAACTGGACTGCCACCTCGGCCACTTGGGCTGACAATACTCAAGGGTCTACACGTCTCTACAGCCGCCCTGAGGGTAAGATATCAATTAACAATGAAATAACAAGATAGTTGTCAACTGAATCAAAGAAGACATATACAGTTAGTGCCACAATGTATTCAAAATAGTTTCCTTAATGGTTAGTCGTTGGTCGTGGTTCCTACTTCATGGCAAAGGGTCACCCTCATATTGCTCCGCTCCTGTGCCAGTGAATATCACACAAAATGCTCCTCACTGTCCCATGTGAACAGTGGAATAGACAGCAGTCCTGTACAAACCAACAGCATGCTCAGGCATACATACATAAGGCTGCTGCCAGAATGTTAACACAACAGTCTGCCACACGAATTACAGTTCATGTCGATGGAAGCAGCAGTTACTAGAAAATTAACAATTGCCCACACACACTACAGCAGTGGTTCTCAACCTTTTTTGGCTCACGCACCCCATCACCATATATTCAGAATGTTATTTCCACCCGCCTTTTGTATTACTAATACCAAGAAACTAAGAAATATACTGTATCCAATTTTATAAGAAAACGCAGTTGGAACTACATCGGCCATGTACTCTCAATGGACAAGACAAGACTCCCCAACCAAGCCCTCTTATGGTCACCAGTAGGGA
Source organism: Cepaea hortensis (assembly GCA_963921405.1). Lineage (NCBI taxonomy): Eukaryota > Metazoa > Mollusca > Gastropoda > Stylommatophora > Helicidae > Cepaea > Cepaea hortensis. The sequence continues at coordinate 73,670,155 of OY992876.1, forward strand.
AAAAGAAAACGGGGAAGACCAAGAGAGACCCTGCGTAGAACCATCATCAGAGAAGGCTCATTCAACGGCCAAGTGAACATCCAGAATCTACAACAGGTAGCAGCGAACCGCCAGACATGGAGAGCCATGACTTCTGCCCTATGCGCCGCCTTAGGCTCAAGAGGAAAGACTAACTAACTAACTAATAAATAACCACCGCCCCTACATTACGAATATGTAAAAATAGAAGCTAAATTTAATAACATATACTAGAACAAGTCTACTAAATTGTTGCGTATCCCTTACGGTACATTGCAGGCAACACCAGCATTTTTTAGCTGCTGTTGATGTACTAGGCAAGTGTTGCGTTCAGTAGTTTGCCATTGCTTTCTGAACGACCGGCTCCCATACCAGCACGTTGTAACACAACGTGACACGATCTGCTGTACAAATCGGTCGCAGCTGACTTTCGAACGCCTGGTACCCGGCTCACGAACCACGACCGCAAGCCTTTGGCCACGGAGACCGGCATAGTCTAGACGTCTATATAAAACGTGATTTGTGGGTCTACTTAAGTTGTAAAACGAATTTCAGAAGGGCGAGAAGTACATAACTGTAAAGTATGGAGGGAAAATCAATATCAAGTAATAGTTCTTGTATTAATGTGATCTTGAAATAATCTTAATTCCCCCCCCCCCCCCCCCCCACCTCCATGGAAACCCTAAAATTCCCCACCGGTTGAGAACCACTTCACTACAGCACTACAACCAAATAGTTCAGCAACCGGGCCATTCATCATTTTTCCAAACATGCAGTTTACAATACAACCACTGTGGACAGATGTTAACGAATTTCACATGAAATCCACAGCTCACAGTGTCACTCCATGCACTTAACTCAGTAGCGATGGAACCATGAGGAAAATGAGTAATCAAACTGTTGGATTAATGATTTGATGATAGCAGCTTCTGCAGCTGGTCTTTTTCCAGATGTAATGGTGTTACCTTTCCTCTGGAGTAAACTAGGCAGGCCAAAAGAGGGATCATGTTGCATGGGAAACATGGTCTCTTCAATTCAGCCCAGGTTCTGTGCTATGGAGAGGTATAACTACATCCCTGGTCCCCGCCATTGTAGTTATGATGGCTTTTTTAAAATCACAATGTAACAAACTATTGTCTGTCAAGACAGCCAGGTGCCAGTTGTGGTCTGGTCAGTATTACTCCGATCATCTTACTTTTCAGTAAATTGTTTGCATCCTCATTTTATGAGGCTGATATACTGAATGCTCTATGAGAAGTAAGACTTTTGCAAAAACCAAGTGATGGCTGAATCTACAACCATGGTCAGACTGCGAGAACAGCAAGTTAAAAGAGGTTTGGCCAGACAAATGCCCTATGCAGGAAGCCAAAGAAGATTAATGAACCAATACAGAATTGGTGAGCTGCTACAACCTGCGGGATTTATTGAAGAGGGAAACTGAGTACTTATGGACTGAATGGTTCAAAGTGCAATGAGAATGATCTGTTGACTAACTAACTCACATTTTATGAAGCCCAATGAAGCCAGGAGAAATGTGGCCCATGAAAGAATCCTCCCTAAGGAGGAATCTAAACCCAGGATAACCAAGCCAAAGAGCAAGTACACTGGTCACAAGCACAGTTCACATATGGTTACAAATGTCACCAGTAATCCTAGTGCTGAAATAAGGCAGTCCTTCTGAAAGCAGATGACAACTTAAAATCGTTGGAGAACTTTGATGAAGAGAACAGATTTCTGGGTCACATTTTCATGGAGATAAACAAGAACATTTAGTGACAAAAAGCAAATGTTGTTGGGAAAATGATGAACTGGAAGGCAGAGATAAATGCCTGGATGGTATGGCCACATGGCATTATAGGGACAAGAACACAGACCAAAACTATGGGGTCAAGTGAGATATGGAGCTTTGATTGCCCATGCTTACCAGGAGGAGGAGGTGAAGGGGGAGGAGTAGTAGTAGGAGGAGGAGAAGTAGGAGGAGGAGAAGGGGGAGGAGGAGAAGGGGGAACAGGAGTAGCAGTAGCAGCAGCAGCAGCAGCAGCAGAAGAAGAAGAAGAAGAAGAAGAAGAAGAAGAAGAAGAAGAAGAAGAAGAAGAAGAAGAAGAAGAAGAAGAAGAAGAAGAAGCAGCAGCAGCAGGAGGAAGGAGAAGAGGAGAGCAAAAAGTGTAGATTACGCGGCTCTTGACATCACTAACATTTGCTCTAATACCAATTTTAAGAGGCATAATAAAATCCCAGTCTCAAGGGGGGGGGGGTGCAAACGTACGAGCATCAGACAAAAACACCAGACACTACGCTATCCATCTACCATTGATTGATTGATTGATTGATTGATTGATTGACTGATCTACCAGTGCGCAACAACTTTCAGACCCCACCGAGACTATAATTACTATAAAGATCGCTTCACGACAAGGGACGTGATGATGCTGATGTGCGTCATATGTTGTCCACATCACTCCCAGCATATTCCGTGAGTGTAAATCAATACTAATAAATGCATTGATATCAGTAATAGCCCCAATGTGTTCACTCCTGGGCTATGACGCCAGGCCTTTCTTTTAATGTTTATCAAAATATACACAATGACGCACGCGGCCCCTGTAGTAGCACAAGGCACGATCTGATAAACCCTCGTTTCCGTGGGGACTTGTTTGTTCGGCTTATCAAATATTATCCATGGGAAATCTGGGATTACTGCTCACGCATATTTTTTTTGCCGTAACTTGACTTCATTTGATATCAGCAGGACAAGAACATAGACCTGATGCGCGACTGTGATAACCGTGTGAGAGATAGCGGGCCACGATCGTCGGCGCTTATAGTTTTAGCACATGCTGTTGGCAGGTAATTAATTCCCCCCCCCCCCCTTTTCCCCACCCGCTACTCACACACTCCTCGGTCATATGTTTCCCTTCCCAGACAAGTAATCCTCCCACACATAATTGTCCCTCATTACATGCAGAATTGTACTCTCTCTCTCTCTCTCTCTCTCTCTCTCTCTCTCTCCCTTGAGAGGGCGTGGAGTATAGTCCCGCAGCACGTACGCCACGCCCTTTATTGGCCAGTTAATGGGTATGTTGGACGTTGGCTGATTTTTTTTTTTTCTGTGGTGTGGATAGCCAGTCTCAGATCAACCCTTTTTAAACGTCTTTTATCATCATCATCATCATCATCATCATCATCATCATCATCATCATCATCATCATCATCATCAGCTGCAGTTCTGCTCCAAAGGAAGGTGGTACTAAGATGCGGGAGTTGGTCTTCTGAGCCGATAACGATATGTCCAGGATTGCCGCAGGGTTCACCACTGTCACCAGTACTATTCAACGTGTATACGGTGCCGATCACTGAATAACAGTTGGACGGGAGGGGTCGGACTCTGTCATTCGTTGACGACATCCTCGTGTATCGACAGGGTCGAGATAAGACAGGCGGTTGCCAATGATATGCAGGGCGAACTAGATCGAATTTCCTCATGGTGTGCAGATGCCGTTGCCCTTGTCAACCCTGCATAGGCATCGGTTACATGGTTCTCCCTAAACAACCATATTGTGAAAACAGACATGCCGGCAGTAAGAATGGATGGGAGCATTTTGAGTAGAACCCAGTCAATGACATATCTTGGCGTGAGGCTTGATCGTAGCCTGTCCTTCGGAGATCATGTCGATTATGTCATAACGAAGGCTCGAAAAGGTTTGTCAGCAATGAGAGTCATGGCGACTGCCAATATCGAGCAAAGACTGCTAATACTTCTGTTCCAAGGACTTGTGCTTTCACGCATCGAGTATGCCCTGGCCATCCTCACTGTCAGCCCTACACAGATTGGAAGACTTGAAAAGGTACGAAGCCATGCACATCATTTTGGGCTGCACGAGAGACACCAGCTGTGTAGCAATGAGATACCTCCTTGACTTCCCGACAATGGAACACAATATCAAGATCTGGAGAGCTCGTGCATACTTAAAAATAAGTGCAGATGAGCAGCACCATAAGAGTTGATAATGAAGTAAGCCAATATCAGCCTATTAAGAGAGGTGTGAGACAGGGATGTGTAATGTCTCCAGATCTGTTTTCCCTGTACAGTGAAAATATTTTCAGAAATATTGAAAATATGGAAGGAATCAACATTGGGGGACGATGCATCAATAACATTAGATATGCAGATGATACAGTCTTGATTGCAGACAATGAACAGGACCTGCAAAATTTAGTAGATGCGGTTGTTACACACAGTGAACAACAAGGGTTAGAATTAAATTGTAAAAAGACACAGATTATGGTCGTCACTAGGAAGAACGAAATACCACAGTGTAATATACAAGTAAATGGGAATATTCTTCAACAAGTGAATAGGTACAATTATCTCGGAACAGTAATAACATCTGATGGGAGATGCCTTGAAGAGATTAGAACAAGGATCGCCATGGCAAAAGTAGCCTTTAGCAAGATGAAAAACATACTGACCAATAAAAAGATGTCAATTGAAACGAGAAAAAGAGTGTTGAGATGCTACATAGAACCTGTACTTTTATATGGATGTGAAGCTTGGACAATGAGCAGCCAGGCTGAAAAACATCTGATGGCTGTAGAAATGTGGTTTCTGAGGAAAATGCAAAGAATACCATGGACAGCCAGAAAGACCAATGAACAAGTCCTTCAAGAAACAAATGAAGATCGTAAACTGATCAGAGACATTAGACGTAGACAGTCACAATTTTTTGGGCATGTTATGAGAAGAAATGATTTGGAGAACTTGGTGACAACTGGTAAGATCGAGGGGAACAGACCAAGGGGAAGACCTAGAAACAAGTATCTGGATGGCTTGGCCTTGTGGCATGGTGGAGACAGAAACACGGAACTGATCCACGACTCTGTTGATCGAGTGAGATGGCAGAACATGACCGCCCACGCTTACCGGCATGGCACATGATGGATGGATGGAGCAGCACCCTCTGCATGACGCTATATTCAGAGAAAAGGGTGGCAGGTTAAAGAGGGGCAAATCGTGGATGGGTCGGGCGGAAGATGTCGTCAGACAGGTCTGCAGTCTTACCAGTATCAACCCCGGCAAGGAATGGGTGCCGGTGCCTCCAGCTTTGAAGTGCACTTTCTCCTGCATTATCACACTCGACAGACGGTGCAGAGAGCAGAACCCTGCCGCTGTCAATGCTGGGGTTAACGCGCTCATCTATGAACACTCAGATAGCCCCGAAGTGTTCATCTATACAGATGGATCTGTTGTAAAGCAGCAGAGAAGTGCGTGGGCATTTACAGCCCGTTCAGCGGGCCGAACCGTTCAAGAATCCAGTGGTGCCCACTCTATGACCACGAGCAGCATGACGATGGAGGTGATGGCAGTTACACAGGCTTTCATATGGCTGGAATCACAGCATTATACCAACGTGTGTGTACTAAGTGATTCAATGAGTATGATTCAGAAGGTAGAAGCTGGATCTGTACGTAGACAGTGGACTGAGTCGCTGCGGAAGTCTGTTGTCCGTAAAGTCACCTTCATCTTCGTCCCGGGACGTGCGGGAGTCGAGGGAAATGAACGAGCTGATAAACTGGCTGGCTCTGCACCCCCTGTAGATGGCCAGCCCATGGATCGTGCCGATGTTATTAACGTCTTCAAAGATATGGCGAGAACAGAGGACTTTGACGTCAGTGATTCCACATCGCTGTCCAGGATGAAAGACTTGGGAGTAAGAATCGGCACAGCCAGACGCGAGAGGTACATCGGGAAAACAAAGAGCCTCGTCAACCAACACAGAACTGGCACTATTAGCCACCGGACGCTGATGCATATGCTGGGGGGAGGATCTGAGCACCTATGGACATGTCCGGAGTGCAATGAAGATACCCCAACTGATAACTGATAACTGATAACTGATCATCATTATCATCTTCCACTTCTGCCGTCAAGCGTCGTGGGGAGGAATAATTTGCGTTCCAGCGCCCGGTGGGCGGCACTGGATAATGTCATTCCGTGTGATTGTACAATATCTCTGATGTCGTCAATCCATTTTCTTCTTGGACGTCCTCGTGGTCTCGTCGCAGATGATCTTTGATGTAAGGCCAGTAATGGTAGTTGCTCTGATGTTGCATTCTAACGACATGGCCAAACCACTTGATCTTCTGTCTTTCAATAAATGTGGCACAAGGTGTTGATCCCACAGTCTGTCTGATAGTAGCATTTCTTACTCGGTCTCGGATTGTTAAGTTGGCAGCTCTCCTAAGGCATCTCATTTCGCATGTGTTGATTTTGCGAAGGTGTGATTTGGATAAAGTCCAAAAGTCTTTTATGACATGCACAATTGCTGTGGTTGGTGATGGTGTTGCCAGACACGTGACCTTGCGGTTATTGCAGTTATTTCTTCAGTTATATAGTTGTCCGTGTGGCGAAGTGCACTTGTTCTTTCAGTTATTTAATTGGTCGAGGGTCAAAGTACATTAGTTCCTCCAGTTTTATAGCTGGTCGGGGGGATTAAGTACATTAGTTCTTCCAGTTATGTAGTTGGTCAGGGCTTGAAGTACACTTGTTTCTTCAGTTATTCAGTTGGTCAGGGTGGTCAAAGAACATTACTTCATCCAATTATTTAGTTGGTCGATAATCAAAGAACATTAGTTCCTCCAGTTATTTAATTGGTCGAGGGTCAAAGAACGTTAGTTGCTCCAGTTATTTAATTGGTCGAGGGTCAAAGAACGTTAGTTGCTCCAGTTATTTAGTCGGTCGAGGGTAAAAGTACATTAGTTCCTCCAATTATTTAGTTGGTTGAGGGTCTAAGAACATTAGCTCCTCCAGTTACTCAGTCGGTTGAGGGTCAAAGTAAATTAGTTCCTCTAGTTGTTTAATTGGCTGAGGGTAAAACAACATTAGTTCCTTCAGTTATTTAGTTGGTCAGGGGGTGAAAGAATATTAGTTCCTCAATTTTTAACCCACAACCTCCGCATCAGCATCCGTATGATTAAGGACAAGCGTTCTTATCCATTCGGCCATGCTAACCTCTTGTTAATCAGGGTTGAAGTACATTTGTTCCTCCCGTTATTTAGTTGGTCGAGGTTCAAAATACATTAGTTCTCCCAGTTATTTAGTTGGTCGGAGTCGAGGTACATTTGTTTCTTCGGCTAGTTACTTGGTCAGGGCGGCAAAGTACATTAGTCTCCCCAGTTATGTCGGTCAGGGCTCGAAGTACACTTGTTCCTTCAGTTATTTAGTTGGTCAGAGACCGAAGTGCATTAGCTCCTTCAGTTATTTAGTTGGTCAGAGACCGAAATACATTAGTTCCTTCAGTTATTTAGTTGATCAGAGACCGAAGTGCATTAGTTCCTTTGGTTATTTAGTTGGTCAGAGGGCGAAATACATTAGTTCCTTCAGTTATTTAGTTGGTCAGAGACCAAAGTACATTAGCTCCTTTAGTTATTTAATTAGTCAGAGACCGAAGTACATTAGCTGCTTCGGTTATTTAATCGGTTAGAGACTGAAGTACATTAGCTCCTTTAGTTATTTAATTGGTTAGAGACCAAAGTACATTAGTTCCTTCAGTTATTTAGTTGGTCAGAAGGCGAAGTACATTAGTTCCTCAAGATATTTAGTTGACCGAGTGCCGACCGAGTGCCGAAGTTCACTTGTTAATTCAGTTATATAGTTGGCCGGGCGTTGAAGTTCATGTTTCATCAATTATGCTTATTTATATCCAGGCGTTGGGATACCATATTCCTTCCTTCAGCGAGGTGCTGTAATCGTGTTGGAGTGACGCGAGTGTCTACTAATTTAATATTTTATATTGTCTTGGTTGTCCTCTGATCTCTACTAATTTTCTTTTTCTCACTATGAGTGATAATCAATGCACGTTACCGGATCTTTTTTTTTTTTTTTTTTTTTTAAATTTCTTCCATTCTATTTCTTGATGTTCACGCACATATAAACTGTCTGTCGTCCTCTTGCTCGCGCCCTCTCCACTTTCTCCTACACATTACATTACATTGGCACCTTGCCGTCTTGACAGACGATAGTTTGTGCTTTAAAAAGGCATAATAACTTTTAACTATGGCGGTAGCGAGTGTGACTGATAAGGCCAATTTGCGCTGTAAATGTCCGTTCACAGTGGGTGCATGTGAACACGTGGTCATTTCCACCATCATGCACCATCTTACGTCTCAAACGCTTGGTGTGTGACTTTTCTGCAATAATTTTCTCCTTTGACTTTATTCCATTTCTGATATTTGCCCTCCATGCAACACGTTCAGCGGCGACTTGCTCCCAATGTGCATTATCAATGCCTGTATCAATCATGTCCCGCTTACACACATCTTTGTATCGTAGTAGAGGCCGACCCTGAGATCTCTTACCCATCTGTAATTCACCAAAAAAGATATCCTTTGGTATTCTACCATCATCCATCCGCCTAAGATGTCCTATCCATCTAAGTCTACGAAGACTGAGCATGGAATAAACTGTCACACAACCTGATCTTTCCAATACTTCAGTATTTGTGATTTTGTCTTGCCACTTAATACCAAGAATTCTTCGCAGACAACGCATATGAAAGCTGTTTAAATTGTTCTCTTGGTGTGAGTAAGTTGTCCAGGTTTCACTGCCATAGAGAAGAGTACTAAGGACACAGGCTTGATAGACAAGGACTTTTGTTTTGGCAGTAAGCTTCCTGTTCTCCCAGACTCTTTTTCTTAACCTGTTCATTGTTGTTGCTGCCTTACCAATCCGGATGTTGATTTCCTGATCTAGGGATAATTTGCTATTTACCACCGATCCTAGATATGTAAAATGGTCTACTATCTCTAGTTCGGCGTCGTCAATAAAGATTGATGGTACCCCATGTGCACCTTGTGACATAATCTGTGTCTTCTTTTTGCTAATTGTTAAACCAAATTCACAACATGCATTGGAGAATGCAGATAGTAGACATTGCAATTCTTCCTCAGAGTGGGTCGTAACTGCAGCATCATCTGCAAAAAGCAACTCTCTGATCAGTACCCTCCTAATTTTGGTCTTAGCCTTCAGTCTCTGAGCATTGTAGAGGCCGCCATCTGAGCGTGAGTGAATGTATATACCACCATCCTGATCACGAAATGCATATTTCAGTAGAAGTGAAAAGTATATTCCAAAGAGGGTGGGAGCTAGTACACAACCTTGCTTAACTCCACTCTTGATTTCAAATTCTTCAGAAGTTGCACCATCAAACTTGATTATACCCTTCATGCCTGTGTGGAACGATTCCACAATGGACAGAAGAGTTGGTGGGCAGCCAATCTTCTTTAGTGCCTTGAACAGACCCTCACGACTGACCAAATCAAATGCCTTTGTGAGGTCGATGAAGGCAATAAACAGTGGTTGATTCTGTTCACGGCATTTTTCTTGCATTTGTCGCAATGAGAATATCATATCAGTGGTAGACCGGTTCTGTCGAAAGCCACACTGTGATTCGGGGTAGACTTGATCTCCTAGGACTTGAAGTCTGCGCAGAACAATTCTGGCAAATACTTTTCCAACAATACACAGAAGTGAGATACCCCTATAGTTGTTGCAGTCGCTCCGATCGCCCTTGTTCTTGTACAGTGTTATGATGCTTGAATCTTTGAAATCCTGTGGGACTTGTCCTTCACGCCAGCATAGCTCTATTAGCTGGTGGATCTGTATAGTGAGTGTGTCTTGCCCACTCCTGATAACCTCTATTGGAATCCCATCCTTACCTGGAGCCTTGCCAGATGCAAGTTCATTTATAGCACACTTAACTTCTGTTATGGTGGGAAGTGTGTCCAGGTGGTCAAGAGTTGGTAGAGCCTCTATGGCGTTGAGGGCATTATCCGCTAGTTTGGTCTCACTTGAGTAAAGCTCCAAATAGTGCTCTACCCATCTGTCCATCTGCTGTTTCTTATCAGTGATGACTTCTCCAGTCAAGGTTTTCAATGGTGCACTTCTTTTGATCACTGGACCACAGGCTTTCTTTATTCCTTCATACATGCTTCTTATGTCTCCCTTATCACTTGCGATTTGAATGGACTCACATAACTTGATCCAATAATCATTTGCACATTGCCTGGCAGCCTTTTGCACATCCTTCCTAGCTTGCCTTAGCTCACTCAGAGTGTTACGCGTTGGTCTTTCCTTGTTTCTTAAGAGAGCTTTCTTCTTCTTATCAATCAAGGGCTGCAGAGTCTCGCTGTTGGCCGCAAACCAGTCCTGCCTCTTATGATCCACAGTGCCGTAAACCTTTACGGCAGTTTTACAAAGAGTTTCCTTAAGTTTATTCCATTTATCATTTACTGTACAATTTTCTGGTGTATCAGTGAAAGCGTCTTCAAGTTTCTGTTGAAACTGAAAGCACTTTTCAGGATCATGAGTGTTAATAATATTAATCCTGGGGCTAGATTTGTATTTAGCTGTGTAGATTCTCTTTGGTCTCAGTCTAACCCTTGCAACAACCAAAGAATGATCCGTATCACAGTCAGCACTGTGGTAACTACGAGTCAATGATATATGGTTCAGATGTTGTCTCCGTGTGATGATGAAGTCCAGCTGGTGCCAATGGCCGGATCTTGGATGTTTCCATGTGACCTTATGCATCTCTTTTGTTTTAAAAAAAGAGTTTGTAATACATAGGTCATTACTGGTGCAATGCTCCAGCAGCCTTTGCCCATTTTCATTCATGCGACCGATGTTGTATTTTCCAAGGCACACTGGCCATGAACTCGAGTCCTTGCCCACACGAGCATTGAAATCACCGAGCATATAAATGTAGTCGGATTTTGGAACTGCCT